>CM060877.1:29040590-29409590 GCA_030737845.1 Acorus calamus | reverse complement strand
GACCCCACAAGCATGTTTTTCCTTCTCATTTGATCCAGACCGCAGATGCGAAAAATCTGCATAGGGCGATATGTAGGGCATTTCACGGAACATGGAGATCCTCCTCATCTCTCCCTTTGAAAGGTTCAATCCCCTGGGAAGCTTCACCCTCCGAAACTTCAGAGGCCTATCGATTATCAGATTCCTCTCCGCCATCTCCCTCACCCGTTTCTCCTCCTCATTGACTTCCGCGGCCGAGACTGCCAACGCAGGGTCCCAGTGTGTGAGCTCCAAAGCAGGGCCCCGGTCGGTTCGAACCACCTTGAAATACTGTGGATACCTCTCGCATATCGTGGTCCTGAATTCAACAGGGAGGCCTAGATCGGTCTTCAAATGCGCGATCTTCTCAAGCAATATCCGCTTCTCCAATGACATCATCAACAGCTTCCGCAGCTTAACGACAAGCAAGTCCTCCATTTCGTTCCTCGCCCTCAATTCCTCCAAGTAGACCTTTTCGGCTTCGGGGGTCAGCCTGAATTTCAGCGAATAGACCCCCTCTTCCACAATCTCAAACACCCCGGGGAAACGCTTCAAGAGGGCAATGAAGCGACGTTTTCGGGTGAGACCCAGATCCTTCCTATACCTACCAAGGGCTTTCAGGTTCATAATTCGATCGGGTTGGTTCACCAAGATGCTCCTGATCTTGAGAACCAATTTGAGCTTCTTGTCACGCTGAATCACATTGTCAAGGGGCCGTTCCTTCCGCCACTTGACGGCGGCCCTCACGGGGAGAAAAGGGAGGCGGGTTTTCCTCCATTTGTCCTCTGTGAGATGGGTTTCATGTGAAACCAAGGTGGTACCCCAAAAGGGGGTTCTTTGAAGCTGGTTGGACGGGAGTGAAAGAAGTGCTTTTGGGGCGGAAAAGGTGGGTCTTTTGAGATAAGAAGGAGATGGGCAGGAGAGGAAGAAGGGAAGGGATGTGTGGGGAGTGTTTGTTGTGAAATGGAGAAGCTTTGAATCCATTGATGTTTCAACAAATCTAGAAAAAGATGCAGTTTTTATCAATAGTTGTTGTTTGTGATGGAGACAATCTTAGATGAACATATGTGCTATGAAATGAAAAAAGAAAGGGAGAGGTTGAGGAGAAGAGATTGACCTGCAACTTTGGGAGATTTCACTATCTGTTTTTTAGGGTTTTAGAAACAAAAACCTAGATAGAGTTTCATAAGCTCTCCCTTCCTTGTTTTTTTTTCTTTTTTGTGCTACGTTATCCCTTTTTGATGAGGATCACGTTTTGTCATTGCATAGTATGGAAAGGATATTTTGGTCTTGTATGAACAAAGGGGGATTGTCCTTTAACCAAAGGTTTAATTTCTTTTTTTTTAGATTTTTTTTATTTTTTATTTATTTTTGAAATCTGATCCTATTTTTTTTTACCCCTGACCAGTTACATAAATATTATATTTCTGTAATTGATTGTTAAATATACGTAATTGATTATTATATTTCTGTAATTTATATGTGATATCCGAACTACCCCTTACATATAGTTACATAAATACAGAAATATAATATGATACATACAGAAATTATACAAATAATTATATATATTTAATAGTTGTCTACAAAAAATATTAAAATATGTAAATATATTTAAACACAAAATTGTTATATATACATTTTCAATGTCATTACAATATCATCTTTAAGTGCATTCAATGTACGCAAAATTGTTATAGATACAATCCTAAAGTTTCATTAAAATAGATACATCAATTGTTTGAATTATGATGTTTTCTTCATATCTTAATGATCAGTTTTAGTCTCCCCCTTAATCATCTTCATTTCCTTTTGAATGAAATGAAACCCACTGAAATATCATTGAACTAGAAATTCAATGTATTTCATAACGAAAAACGGGTTTTCCAAGCAACATAAAAAATACAACAAACAGTCAAACACCTAAATAAATTTATGAACAATTGTAATATTTTAGTAGAATTACTTCTTAATCCATGTACTAAACAATTATAGAAACTAACATTTATATAACAACTACAACAAAAACTACAAATGTAATACCCAATGACATAATCTACCATTTACAAATAATTACAAATTACATAAATATAATAACCAATTACATATATTTAACAATCAATTACAGAAATGTAATATTAATATACGGATGAATATCGTGGCACTGGTCAGGGGCAAAAAAAAATAGGACTAGATTTCAGGGATAAATAAAATATAAAAAAAAATTCAGGGGCAAAAAAAATTTAAATCCCTAATAAGGGGCATCTAAACAATTCCCCCATAATTAAAATATGAAAAGATATTTTGGGGCAAATCTCATGAGTCAGTGATGACATGCATATTAAGATATGCATTATATGCACAAAAATGTCAAATGTCTGTTGGATGCCATCGTGTCATTGTTACTACCCTTTTTAGCCTTGGGTGCAACTGGGCTGGTTGGATCGGGTTGGAGTTCAACTTGAACTTAACCCACAGTTGGTGAAAACCAATCAAACCAAATTTAAGATATGCATTATATGCACAAAAATGTCAAATGTCCGTTGGATGCCATCGTGTCATTGTTACTACCCTTTTTAGCCCTAGGTGCAACTGGGCTAGTTGGATCGAGTTGGAGTTCAACTTGAACCTAACCCACTGTTGGTGAAAACCAATCAAACCAAATTTAACTCAATCCTCAAACCCAAAAAACTCAATCTGAACTCAATCCGTCGTGTTTGATTTGGGTTAAATTCAAATTTAATTCAAGTATGATTTTGTTCAGATTTAATTTGGGTGGATTTTGATCGGGTTTAGATTTGTCTTAAAAAATATATTATTTTAAACGATTAAACTCTGTAAACATTCATGCTCCACATAAAAATATGAAAATGATGAACATTTTTACTTAAAGAATAAAAATATAAAAATATAAAAGTGATAAATTCTAGGCAAATAAATTCAACAATTCAATTTTTATCTCACATTTTAAATAATTTAAATTTGATTTACAACATTTAAATTTTTTACTCCCTACTTCAGATTCGGGTTGGGTTACCCCAACCCTAAACCCAAACCCAACCTAATTAGGTTCGGGTTGCTCTGGACGAGCAATAAAATCTCAACTCAAACCCACCCAAAAGACGAGTTGGGTCAGGTTTAACCCGTCCAAGTTGTACACCTACCCTTGGGCTGGGTGTATTGTGTGCTTTGCTACAGTCTCATCTAGGCCTTTGTTGGGCCAGATCCATGTAGTTTGTTTGTTTGTATTCAAGACTATCACCCAGTCTATCTAAAAAAATAAAAATAACCCCAAAGAATAATTATATCAGTTTCCAATCCATACTGAGAAACTAAAATTATATGATATTTAAACATATATAATTATTTCAAAATAGATAAGGATAGCAATGCATACATGAATCCACTTATATTATAAATTTATGTATATTTGTTATATGTTGTTTAAATTCAATTATTTGTATAATTAATTATAATATTTAAATTTAAATACCTCGTATATTTTATACAATCTCTGAAAGATACAATAAATCATGAAATGTTTATTTTAACCCTCACTTTTTTATGTATCATCTCTTATTTGTCATATGTTATACGATCACCCTAGCTAGTGCGTATATTTAAACATATAATCCAATAAAATTCATATCCCCTCCAAATTCCAATGTTAATATTCTGATGTGAAAGATTTAGAAGTGTATGTATATAGTGAAGTGTTTAATATCTGAACCTTGGCTCCTTTGATATTTGTTATCAGGGATCAGATCCTCTGCGGTCTGTTACATGGAATTACCATGTAGCAACCAATGAGAATGCGTCACGTATGTAGAGTAATTTTTTTTTTTACTTTTTTTATTTTTACCGGTAAGTCTTAAAATTATGTTCACTTTTTTTTATGCACCCACACCTCCCAAGTGGTAGCCATTCCTTGGCTGCCACAGAAGATCTCTATGGTTTCATCACAGAGGATCAGATCCCTAGTTACTATGTGTCGGTTTATACCAACATAATCATCAAATGGATGGATTATATATGGTTCCATTATGTTTATCTTTCTCATTCACTAATTCAAAATCCTGTTATTTTTCTCTAATAAAATCCCAAGCTATGATTCTATGAATTTTTAACAAAGTATCTATAGATTTAAATCGTTTTACTTTGCCCCAACACATTTGGTTTTCAAATTTTGCATGCTTAAGGGTAGAACTGTCCAAGAATAACATACAAGAATTAACAGTACTATAATTGATTCCAGATATAATAAAGTAGACATTTATCTCAAGCCAACTTCAAAAGGCTATACCTACATATTTTTCCGAAGAAAGAATTTGATCCAGCTGAATGATCAACATAAAAGAAAAAGGAAAAAAAAGTCTCACGAGATAGCCCTATCCACTAACAGGTGCAAAATTACTCATTCACGGGAATAACTTGTCAAAAGTAAGAAGTCACATGAACGAATGTGTGGGTATAACTTCAAAAGGCCATACCCACATATTTTTTTAAATGACGAATTTGATCTAGCTGAATGATCAAAAAATAAAAAATGTCATGAGATAAGTCTTATCCATTAACAAGTGCAAAATTGAGCATTCACGAGAATATATACCCTATCAAAAAGCAAGAAGTCACATGGGAGAACTAAATAAAGTGAGATAAAAAGCGATATTTTCACTCAATTAAAAAGTGGCTAAAGCAGGAGAAGACAAATAGTCACTCAGAGCATAATGACATTGGATCCCAAGGCCTTTAAAATTCAGAGACTAAGGGTGCGTTTGGTTGCGCGATTGCGCTGCGATTGCGATTACAGGAAGCTGCGTTTGCAATCGCGCAACCAAACAGTTTTGTAATCGCAGTTTTAAACCCAGCGATTGCAGGCAAATAGTGCCCAAAAGCTGCGATTTCAAAAAGCTGAGAAAGTGAGCTTCCTGCGGAATCAGGTTTGCAATCGCAGATTCCTACAGAATCAATTTTGCAATCGCGCAACCAAACGCACCCTAAATGCTATAAAAGGGAAGCAAAGATAACTAAAAAGGCATCGGAAGAAGAGGGCTACTTGAAAATTCCTCTAAAACATCTAAGCTATCAAAGTGTTTTATAATATCTAGGATAGGGAGGAAGAGGAGGAGAACTTTCTCAACATTGGTATTGTAAGTTTTTATTTTATGCTATAAGCCACATAATTATAAATATATCTCAAGAATGTTTTATCTTAATCTTATTTATTATCATGTGCTTATCTAGTGTATATCCATCTTGCATCGTTTACTAGTTTTCTATTCTCATAATCTTCAGTATAATTCAAAAAAAAAAACTAATGGGTACCTTCGGGTCTATTTCTGTGTTCATTCATCATTCATGGTGAGAAATCTTCTTAATGTCAATTAATCACCATCGTTGTGTAAGAAATACTACTGAACCTCATATTGATAGGATGGTAAATGTATCTCCTCCTTAGTCAGGAGACTTGAATTCGAGTCTTGTTCATCCGCTGATAGGAAAGATTTGACCAGGAAAAAATACTTACCAATCCCAAAAAAAAAAAATCACTGCGCAGAAAATGCAGCTTCGGTGCTTCTGTATGGTGTACCAATATAATCAATCAACCTCATATTACTCTTGAATTAATTTTCAAATGTCTCCAAACCATACTAAATTGAAAGTTTAATTTGGTTGTATGTCCTTGCGCTATCAAATTGCCTTCTCTACACTTGGTATGGCCTCCCCATTGTGAATCACTGATTGGAGAACATCCCTTTGGTCACCACCAATAGTTGGACATCTTTTTGGAGCTCACGTTTATCTTCATTTACATATGGTTCGCTTCAAAATCAAGAAAGGCAAAAAAAAAAAAAATTCTAACTCAACCACATTGTGTCCTTGTATCCAAAAATTTGTAACTTGTATCAAGAAAGCCGATGTTGTTCATGCTGGTTCTGGTGATTCTGGTGTTCTACATGATTGTGTTGATCTCTATTTTCGCTACACGATCATCATCAGAGAAAGATGTTCGTTGGGAGCGTAGGCCTGATCGCATCAGTCTCCATGTATGGCTCTCCTCTATTAGCCTTGGTGACTACATACACATCACGCACTCATATCCATATTAGATTTTGTTTACTAAGGCATTATTTCTGGATTTGTAAAAGCGGGTGATGGAGATGAAGAGTGTGGAGTTCATGTCTTTCTACCTCTCTCTCTTTTTGTTCTTCCTGAGCTCTCTTTGGATGGCTTTTGGGCTGCTCGGTCACAATTTCTTCCTTGTAGTGTGCACAATTAAATAAAAGAATACAGAGATGATAATGAGAGAAGAGAACCATAGAAACATGAGACTGCATTTTTTAGTATTGTTTTATTTGTGCTACATGAGAATAACAAACCATTTTTTTTTTGCAATCTCCAAACCTTGTAGGACAAGTTTGATGGGTGCATTACTTTGGGTGTAAAACTTCATTATGCACTAGTTTTCAGAAAAATATTTACAAAAGATGTGTTTAATTGGATTCCATGAAAAAACTATTTTTGTAACTGCTCTAAAATCTCGTACACCATTTTTCATGTAACGACGAATCATTAAATCTTCACAAACTTTCCCATTTATTCTTCTCCATTTGTCTTCAGTTAAAAACATCATTTTTATTATTTAAAATATTTTAATTCTAGGTTTAGATATATCAAAATATTTACCTACAGGTAGTTATAAAAATATTAAAATCTAAAATAATGAAGATATGATTTAAATAATACGACATCTTTATAATGACACGTGATTAGAATTATATTATTTCAAATAACTTAGATAATGAAATCCACTCCTTATTAGTATTTGTATTTTTTTATTACAACCCCTTTCATGTAAATATTTTTACTAGAACCAAACACTATAATTTCATGAACATGCTTTTTAGAAAAATAAATAATGAAAATAATTTTCTGTAAATTAATTATATATCGTCAAACATCAGATTTGTTTTCATTTTCATGGAAAATTTTATCAATGGAAAACCAAATTTATGAGAATTCAAACAAGAGAGAGAGGAAATCAATATTCACAAAAGAATAATGTTACGTACAACCTCATTTCCAGCTCCATTTCCAACCCCAAACAAAATGGTCATCGGAAGCCTACCCTTTTTAATGATTTTATTTTAAGCTATCAATTACCCCAAAAAAATTATTTATATCAGTTGAGATACTAAAATTATCTGATATTTAAACATATGTAATTATTTAAAAATGAATATGGGTCTTATTGTATCCATGAATCCAGTGTATATTATAAATTTACATATGTTCATTATATACTGATTAAATTTAATTATTTTTATAATTAGTTATTTAAATTTAAATACCCTGAAAGAGGCGATAAATCATGAAATTCTGATTTTAACTCTCAATTTTCGGATTAATCATCTTCTTATTCCTCATGTTATATGGCCATCCCAACCAATATACCAATTTAAAAATGTCAACTATCCAAAATATTTGTATCCCCAATAAATTGGAATGTTATTCTTATATTTAGAAGTGTTCACTGATATTGAAGTATTTAATCCATATATGAGCCTTGGCTCTTTTGATATTTGTTATCATGTGTTGGTGTATACCTTCATAATCATCAAATGAATGAATTATATATGGTTCCATTATGTTTGCATTTCTCCTTCACTAATACAGATTCCTGTGATTTTCTCTAACTAATCCCAAACTAAGTATTTAAACCATTTTACTTTGCCCCAACACTTGGTTTTCAACTTTTGCATGCTTAAAGGGAAGAACTTTCCAAGAAACACACACAAGAACTCAGTAATATAACTAATTTCAGATCTAATTAAGTTGACATTTGGCTCAAGCTAACTTCAAAAAGCTAAAGGCATTCATCATTTGGCATGATATTTTTTATAAAAGGATCCCATCAAATCCATATCCAGACACCATTTCAAATCTTTACATCCAGCAACAGTTATTTAGATGTTTAAAGAAAAAACAAATTTCAGAACAACGAATGTGATATCGACTGAGCCCGTGATATTCTAGTATTACAAGAATGGAATCTACTAAACTCTATACGCTGGAACTCCTTCCTATTTGAGAATCCTTTCGGGCGTAATCCCAACTTACAGAAGCATCTCATTTCAGCACATCATGAATACTTCAACTCGGCCGTACAAAACAAGTGTTTCAAAGTAACTTAATCTTTTAGGGCTGTGAAGGAGAAGGCGATGATGGAGGTTTAAAATCTGCATACTGCACACACATAAAACAAGAAATGATTAGCACTTGAGAAAAGACATTTCATGAATCCAGAGCAGTTGATGCAAAAAGAAGTTAAACTAAAAAGGTACATGAAGATGTATTGTGGTTGCATGTTCAGAGTTTTAATCATGCCATGAAGTTCCATGAAATGTGAACAAATTGCACTTACATATGGGTATGGAGAGAGTGGTCTTGACGTCGCAGGGGGTGATTCTGTTTTGATTTCTGGCTTTGGAACTGAATTGATCTCTTGGGGAGATTCAGCAACAGCTTCCACTTTCGTCTCAGTACTTACAACAGGAGAACTATCAGTAGTAGTAGGAGTAGTATCTGAGATTGCCTCTGCTGGTGCTGGTAGGCTTGCCTTCGCATTTGTGGGAGCTGGTAGAATTGCCTTCCCAATCATCTGATGTTTCCAATAGTAGACTATAATTTTGCTTCACATATCCTCAAATAAAAATTTCAAATCATACATTATATTGCAGAAGACATAGTGATCATGGATTAAATATGATGGTTTTGGTTAACGTAGAAGGTAACAAATATTGGGGAACTAAAGATTTACATTAATCTTTTGATTACTTCCTATTCCATATAATGAAGAACAGGTAAGAGAAGAAAGTCCTGAAATTTTTTTTTTCGTCTATGAAATTTCACCATCTTTGTGCACTGACCCAGTACTATTTCCTAAAATTGAGAAAGTAAGTTGAGGATAATAGTCAAAGACCTGTGGATTTATCTTACTGAGACAAATTTAAAATGTAGTGGTTTCTTTAACGCACATCAAGCTCATATTTAGGAGGACCATCTTGTATGTACATAAGCAAGAATAATATGATGTAATGATATGTTTCTTGACATGTTAGGTTGAAATTCTACCTTCAATTCATCAACAAGCTCTTTTGGAGCAACCTTAGTATTTAGGAACTCATCAACTTGCTGCAGAGTCACCTTCCTACTCTGTATAAATCAAAAGAAAGTTTAGCTTATACCATAAAATATCACATAGGACAAAATAAGTGTTACTTGCTGGTGAGACCAACATATAAATTGATGCAATTATGGGGGGGAAAAGTGGATTTCAGATACTCACTTCTGCAAACAGGAGTTTCTTTGTGACAAACTGGATAAGCGCTGCAGATCCTAAGAGCTGAAGTACTGTTTCAATCTGCATAATCATACAGAGGTCATAAATATCTGAAGGTATTTCAAACAATTTAGTAGTCATCAAGAATATCAAAATTCATTATACATCATTGACACTTCCCAACCTCTGAAAATGCCAAAACACCTAAACCAGTTACAGCTGCCAGTCCAAGTGTGGCGGGCAACCCATCCGTACTTTCCTGTAGCCATTGCCAGACCAACAACATATCATTTGCTTCAAATCTTGAATAATATAATTTGCAAACTATAAATAAACGAATATGTTGTACTGCATGTATCATTTTCGAACTTGGCAGAGATGATTAGTTATCAAAATTTATTAAATGAGAGAGAGGTTAAAAAATGCTATTATATTATTCATAACAAATGTAATGAAAAAAAGATTTAGTGAAGATGAAATTATACTCCCTACTTTATATGACAACCATTACATGGATGACCTATAATAAGAAAGGAAAATAAGTTGAAGAGCATACTCCAAGTGCACCACTTAGTGCATCTTTTAGTTCACTGACATCAAAGCTCAATCCCTTCTTTGGTGATAACCATGGAAGCCCGCTGTTCTGGCGAGTTCAAATTATAAGATTCATAAGGTTATATGAAGATATAAATTTGGGCATTCAAGTATCAAATGAGAAGAAATTCAATATGAGATAGACCTTCCATCCTCGAGTTCCTTCCGCTCCATCTTTTATTGCAAAAGCTGCTTTGAAGCCATTGGCAGTGACCAATTCAGCGACTAGTTCAGAGTTCCCATCAAACCTGGTTTCCAACAAAGTTTTCTAATTAAATGTTTTATACAAGATATGGAAATTAAGGCAAAAGTTAGACAATGACATGAAGTACAAACCAGCATAAATTCTGAGAAATACAAAATCAAATAAACATCCTAATAATATTCTAATTGCTAGAACCAATGTTCCCATGTTTCTAAAGGACCTTGTTCGGTTACCAAGAGCATTCAATTTCTATCCATATCAAGCATATATGGGAGGCAATGTATAGATACCTAGTAAACTGATGTAAGTTATCATCACAATGTATTACACAGATAAATGACACCCAATTTCATTTTATGGAAGCTGAGAAGAGAATGATTGTTCAAAACTACTTTATAATATACAAATGACAATGGCTCGTGCATAAAAGAGCATAAAACATAATGTTAGTAATGTGTAGCTTAAACAACTGAAGAATTCAAATACATTTTAATTTATGCCATAATTCAATTGATATACATGGTACATATGATATTTTCTTTTCACATATAAATAACAAGATAACTGGTCTCCTTTCACCAATCATACAAGAAAAACCACAACCAAATCCCCACATTCAACATTGAAAGGCAAAATTGACATTTTGAGAGGCTAATGAACCTTACTTATCAATAATGAACAGAGTAGTACTCCCAGGATCCTTGAATTTCAACTCCAGCTTCTTCAAGAATCCAACTTTATCATCCCCTCTATACGTGATCGACACGGCCTTCTTCTTCAGTCCCCGAATATCCGGACTTCCCGACTCCTTGAACTCCTTCCCTTCCCTAATATCAAGAAGCTGAGCCTCCGGATCCTCCGAAATCTTTGCGTAAGCGCTTTTCACCGATTCGACACCATACGGTTTGGGATTCTTGAAAATCTGTCCCAAAATCAGTGGCAAAGCCACCACCGCAGCTCCACCGGCGATGACCGGCGGATTCTCCGACCCAAACCTGACCAACCTATCGATGAATCCTCCGATATCGAAACCATCGGAGCCTCCGAATACGGAACTGGAAGACATGGACTGATTCAGAGCTTCCTCATATGTGAGAGCCTTGGCTGCAGTAGCACCAGCTACAGAGGACAGAAGCACTAAAGCTCTGCTTAAGGACACTGATAAAGTTGAAACCGCATTTGGGATTGTGGGTTTTGGGAATTTGAAGGAGAATAGCTTCTTGGGTGTGGTTTTCCTGTCAATGGAGATGGTGGGTCTGTGAACTGTGAGTGGTTTCAGATCTGTCGCATTGAGAACCTCCATTGCATAATTGGGTAATCACAAACCAAGCTTCTTTTTTTCTGGTAAATTCAAGCAAAATTTGGGTTTGGGTATTTGAGAAATCTATGAAAAGAATCTAAATTTGTGAAAAAATTGAAGCTTTTGTTGAATTAGATTGAGAGGGTGGTCTGATTTGCTCCAGACAATGATGGTCCTCTGAAAGGCTCCAATGGGGATGATGACGTGGAAAGAGAGATATATGTTTGTCTCCAACAGGAGGGTGCCACGTGGAAGGTGAGGATTAGATTCTGGAATTTTCTCGTCGAATAGTGGACATCATTTGTGAGGTTGAAAATTTGTTTCTGATTTTCAGACATATAAATATAAGGCTCGTATTGTATGTACTGCAAGACTTTAAGTAGTACAGAAAGTCTGAAAAATAAAACTATCTGTGTAGAGTCTGGGATTATTACAGAATAATACACGAGGAGCTCATGAAGCTAATCTTGATCACATTGATTTAATGATTTGCACCATCCAACCAATAAAAGAACATTATGAAGTACATATTGGGCATTTGTTTGACATAAGGGTTAGATCTCAATATCTATGTATAGAACAATTAAAAGAATAAACTATAAAGAAAACATTCGGATTTCTTACTTTCACATAGGAGACCAATAAATGATTCACTGTTATGAAATAATTGGATTACAAAATCTCCCAACCTACTCTCTATTTAACATTGTTCATCTCTCAAAGAAAAATCTTTATTATGGTTGTCTCTCACTAAAAAATAATTTTTTAAAACTTAATGTATATATAAACAGAGACCTATTTATAATAAAATACAAGACTTCTCACAATAAGTAGTTGGTATTCATATAAACTAAATTAGATATTTTATCTTTTTTTTAGTTTTATTTAAGAAATGGAGGTGGATATGAGTGGTGGCATTTGACAATAGAGAAATCAATTTCATGTATGTTAGTCTGAAGGACATCCGTATCATATATCCATTGTAGATCCTTGAGAGGATGGAATTGGTGAATGCACTTGATTTAATTTGTAGATGACTCTTGTTGATAAAATGACTCCATTACTCTGTTATAGTGGTTATACTAGCAATATATACATTCTAACCTAAGGCAAGCCTTTTCACAAGCTTGTCTAAATTCAATTTTGTTACAAACAACATCAATGGTCCCCACAGCTTTAGGCCAGTGGATGGACGTTGGCCCACTGTTGGGCTTCCCATGTTTGATTTTTGCTGCCAGCGAGAATGAAAAAACGAAAAAAGTTAGCTTTGTTGGGCTTGATTTAGTTGGGCTTCGGCCCACTGTTCCTAGTGGACTCTGTATAATCACTCTACGAGGTCTATGTAACTACTATGGTTGTAGAGCCTTTCTATCCTAAAAAAAATCAATGGTAGCTAGCTATAAAGTCAGAAGTGTGAACATGATAATCAAACGTCTTTATAATGTTATGTGAAGTCTTGTATTCTCACATAAGAGAGTTTATTCTTGAATATGACGTATCTCCGTAGGATTGATAGAATATACATGTCACAAAAACGGACAACTTATTTGTGCCATGTTAGAATAATTTTACTTTTGTAAGGATGGTTCAATATTTTTGTACTCCTAGTCTCCTATATAGGGTTGATTTGAAGGTATGGAGATAGGTAATTTTTATATTTTGATTACTTGATATAGTATATCTACATAGTGACGGTAGAGGCGTCATTGTAGATAAACATAAAAATCAAATGTACCTTTTTTTTATTTATATAAAAGTAAGAATAGAATCTAATCCAATGGCATAATGCATGTGAAGAATAATTCTCACACTCATTGTTATAAAGAATCCAAATTCACATGCATTTCAAGATCAACCAAGACCAAAGCACTACACAAGAGCTAGCTTTTCCTCAAAGCCCAACCAAATGGCCTCTATTCAGGCAGTAAAACCTGTGGAGGAAACCATTGTGCAGAGCAAAAACAGAGAGTCTCACAACACCAAACAAGGCTCTATTGAAGTCATCGAAATCGAAGAGCGCGTGCAAACCCGGAAACCATGCGCCACGCCTGAGAACAGGCACCATGTCCATGAATTCATCTCCGACGTCAAACACAAGATCGAAGGGAAGGTGGAGAAGGTGAAGGAGAAGATCAAGGAGAAGAAGAAGGAGATGAAGAAGAAGAACAAGAAGAAGAAGAAGAAGAACAAGGACGACAGTAGCAGCAGCAGTGATAGTGATGATGATAAGAAGGTATAACAAGCTAACATTAATGCTATGTTTTCCATGTTTTAATTTTCTCCTCTTTTTCTCATTCATCATTAATAAGGTTTATACTCTATACCTTGTTAGATTAAGTCTGTTGTTTTAAAAAAATCAAAATGAATATAGATCGAGAATAAGGCTGGATAAAAGATTGGACGTAACATTTTTCAATGAAATGATTCTTTGGTTTCAAAATTTTTGCAGGAGAAACACAGGAAGGAAAAGAAGCCCAAGTGAGAGAAACTATGAGCCATCGTTGTATATTGTAATAATCTTATTATGAATGAAGGTTGTAAAACATAAATAAATAAAAATATCCCTGATCTCATGGTCATGAACTTGTAATCCATGGAAATTTTAAAAACTATTCCTGTTACAGTGTTCCTAAAAATGTGTGGCCAACTATGCAACCATTTCTGAGATCTTCATTTTTGCCATGAATTTGATCAAACTTTATCATGTATAAAGACTTGAAATCAGGTTCTCTCAAATAATTTGATCACACTATCACATAGCCTTTTGTTGATTTTTTTTTATTAAGTTAGTTTACTTAGTTCGATTTGGAGCTTATTTTGTAGCTCCGTATACTATCATAGTGTAGTGTATAATACATTATCATAGTATATAAGGTTTTATCATAATGTATGAAGTAAAAAAAATTATTTTTTAAAAAGAAACTATTATATCTCAGTATTAATTCATTTTATATAACAATATATATTTAAATGAAAGTGTGATTTTGAAAAACAAATGATGTAAACTGCAAAGGGAGCTACACAGTTTTTATTTTGTAGAAAGACCTGCGCGATGCTATCACATTGGGGCCCAAGGCCCAGACCCAAAGCCCACCAGGGGCTCATATTTCTCGTCCACAAGGAACGGCAACAAGTAGTTGGCCCATTTTGTTGAAATTTAAGACCTAATAAATTGGAATAATATTACACTCAAACCCGTTCTTCAGACAAAATCCGTCAATATTTTTATTTTTCTAAAAGCGATATATATCATCTAATGAATTCTTTATAAAATATAAAATTTATATACAATGAATTAAATAATATTATCAATGAAAGAGGATAACAATCCGCAACAAGAATATAAAAAAAAAAAAAAAATTGAAGTGGAACATAAAAAAAACATAAATAAATGACCTAAAAACAGAATAACCCATCACTTCGAAAACCACGACGAGAAGAAGAGGAATCTAAAACACTGCTTCTTTTATCATATAATATATTCCTTTTCAATCAAACTCCAAAACAGGCCATGCAAAAAATACAAATATATGAATCGACTGTAATCCAACGTATTTTCAGGATTCCAGAACGTCTGAATCCACCAAAGTAAATTTAGCATCTGATGCCTCCTCCCCCGTCGTTATCCAAAGCAACCAAACAGCAAAATGACGAGCATATGTTACCAAGGGATTTTATGAAATACACCCCAACATTTTATGATTATTTATACAAAACTTTTTTTTTATAATAGTTAGGTCAATTATATTTTATAACAAAGCAGAGTGTTACAAGATTGATCCGAACACGGATAGTGTGGCGGTGGAAAAATAGATACATGCTCGACTGAAGACTCAAAAGGAAAACTCGGCCAGTGAGGAAATGAGAGAAAAAAGAAGCAAAAAAACTCCGCCGCGGATACACAAGGGGTGCCACTGTGGATTGGAAGCAAGATCAGCGGCCTGGATTAACTTATTCCTTTGAGGCCCACTAGATGTCTCCCCCAATCCTGAACTAGGCAGAGGGTAGAATCCTTAGATGGATTTTTGTAGTTGATCCCAATTTTATACAAAACTTTACCATGAAAACTATTGCAACACAACCCTTAGATGGATTTTTATAGTTGACCCCAATTGAATCCGGTTATCAGATTCAATGCCGGATTTTGAGGATGTCACTTATGATTGAAATATTAAATATTTAAAATACTCCTACCACGTGGTAACAATAGATTTGTAATTATTTTTATGAAATTTATTGTTTAATGAAAATTTTACTTTTATAAAATTGGAAGAGAAAATGGAGAAAGAGTGCTCATACAACTAATCTTATTTAACTTATTTATCAGTTGGAGTTGTAAATAAAACTAAAAGTAAAACTCATTAGAACGTTTTAACTTTTTACGGAGGATCTGTTTAAATAAATTTCTCAAGAGTTAATTTAAAAATTTATACAAACATTTTTATAAGACATTCACCAAAAAAATTATTATTAAGAAGTTTCCATTTTAAACTTTTGCATATGCCCCTCTTCAATCGTCTTCTTTTATATATTCTTTCCCTATTTCTTTCACATCCCTTTTAGATTTGTATTTTTACTTTTTATAATAGAAGTGTTGAAATCAAGTTCTACCTTAATTTTTACGTGCATGATCACTTGTCCATGAATGATAAATGACCATTGTTCAATTTTTCTAAATCCACCAAAAAATCAGTTACCTAGAGAGGTTAACATTATTAGTCAACGGACTTAACCGCAAATAAATATCAATTGATCATAAATGTCAGGGGGTTATTTACAAAAACATCCAATCAACGATAAACCCACCACCCACCAATCCATGCAAAAACATACTTCAAACACAAAAAACAAAGCAGAGCCAATGCAGTCCAGGATCTATGACCAGAGCAAGAGAGGAACCAAGAAGCCCCCACCCACCGCCACCTGGCGCGATCGGACGGTCCACGACGACGACGACATCGAGTCAACGGAGGACGGGAGGTGGTGCGGCCTCTTCGTGGACCTCCCTCTCAGCTTCTGCAGCGGAGGGAAGTCCCCGCTCGGGCTGCGCGAGGTGCTCCGGTCATCGGTGCAGGTGCTCGGCATGAGCGGGCTGGGGATATCGGAGAAGGCGGTGCTGGGTGACGCGTCGACGTACGTGGCGAAGAGGTTCAGGAGGGCGAGCGTGAAGCGCGTCGAGTTTGGGCGGAGGGTCGAGAAGCTCGCGGAGGTGGGGCGGCGGTGCGACCACCTCGTGCCGCTGAGGGCGTACCTTTACTCCAAGCGCACCAAGCTCGTGCTCTTCGATTACTATCCCATGGGGAGCCTCGCTGACCTTCTCGCTGGTCAGTTTTGATAGCTCTTAAGATTCTATTTTTACAATAATCATATTTAATTCTAAATTTGTTTCCAAACGTTATAAAAAAAAACAATTTGTAGTTGTGCAAAATGGTTTTCAAAAATATGTCAAAAGTGTTTTAAAAAAGGAGGCTATTTTTTTTTAAAAAAAATGCATGTAAGTTTTAAGTGAGAAGTTGATTTTCAAAAATGATCTTTCAGATAAGTTGAGAACAAGTTGAGACAACTTTAGAATCCAAACAATGTTCCCTCATACTCAAACCCACATCTACATGATTTCTTTATTAATTTCTTGGCGTCACATATAAACGGTGTCTTAATTCAAACTCATTTTCAAATGCTTCTGTTATCCCGACTTTTATCGAATGCAGAAATGACTTTTTATTAGAGAAAACAACTTTTCAAGAGTCTTAACAACATTTTGGGAAGTTGTTCTAAAAAATTGCTTTCAGTGAAAATCTATTTTTCTCAATCATTTCCAAATGCACCTTCAGACTCTCAAATCATTTCGATCCATCAGGGGCGCGGGAACAGGGGCACACGCCGCTCGACTGGCAAAAGCGAGCCAGGATCATCTTGCACGTCGCGAGGGCGATCGCCTTCATCCACTCGCAGAACCTGGTGCACGACAAGCACATGCTCCTCAACGTCCACGGCAACATCAAGGCCTCGAACATCTTCGTCAGCACCAACTTCTCTGCCATCCTCTCCGACTACGGCTTCATCCAGCTGGGCGAGCCCATCTCCGACTTCCCTGGTGGTCGTGTTTGGCCGCTGAGGCCACAGCCGCCTCTGCCACTGGCAGACTCCAGCACCCGCCCAACACAGAAAACGGATGTGTACTGCTTTGGCTTGATGGTGCTCGACGTGCTGGGTGGGTCGCGGGCACCGTTTGAGATAAGCACGATATTGGAGAGGAAGGAGCAGATCAAGGAGGGGAGGATCTACTTCTTTGAGTACTTTGTGGAGGGGAGGGCGAAGAAGCAGGCGGTGGAGGTGTTGGACATCGCGTTGGCGTGCACAAACCGGGAGCCAGAGGCGAGGCCTACGGCGGAGCAGATTGTGGCGCAGTTGGAGGATGTCGTTGACAATGTGGGATGAGAAATAAAGGAGAACTCTAGGTGTTTCTGTCTTCAGGAAGTGAAGATGAACAAGAGAAGAAGCCATGTACAGTCATGTATAATGTGAATTTCTGTATCTTCTGTGAATTTCTACATCTTGGGCGGTTCAAGGAGTTTTAAAAAAAATATTGATGGGTGTGCAAAATCATATGCTGATTTTAATTATTCAATTATGTGGGATGTCTGATCTTTTTTACTTGATTTTAACACCAAAAATAATAATAATAATAATCTAAACTGTATTTCATAAAAATAGAATCAATTTGACAATTGATTCTAAATTGGACATTAGAATCTTTTGAATCATCAATGGTTGGCTCCAGACTATGGGTGCGTTTGGTTGCGCGATTGCAAAACTGATTCTGCAGGAATCTGCGATTGCAAACCTGATTCTGCAGAAAGTTCACTTTCTCAGCTTTTTGAAATCGTAGCTTTTGGACACTATTTGTCTGCAATCGCTGTGTTTAAAACTGCGATTACAAAACTGTTTGGTTGCACGATTGCAAACGCAGCTTCCTGTAATCGCAATCGCAACGCAATCGCGCAATCAAACGCACCCTATGTGAAGGGAAATCTAAAAAGATTTGTCACTACTAAGGCTACACTTTCTTTCTCTTCGTCGAATAAATCAAAATATGGCAAATGAAAAGAAGACAATGGAATTCTTCTTTGGCATAATTATACCAGTTATATATAGTTCCACACGTTATATCTGAAAACTTCCAAAAGAATGAAACCACCATCCTAAAGTGAACACAATTCAAAGGCTAACAAAAAAACAAGTATCACGGGATTGAAAAGGCACTTGCCTAATATGCGGGCCTGTAACCTCCATAAGGTGGCGGTGGCACCGAAGAACGCATGGGTGGTTGGGTTCCTTGTCCAGGAGGGAACTGTGTCATAGGGTTCATCTCAGGACGCATGGATGCTGGATACATGTTATGGCTCGGAAACTGTGTCTGGGGCTGATGAGGCATCGGACCAACCCCTGCATTCCAACCCGCCACATGAGGTTGAGGTCCCATCATACCGTTGTATTGGGGTGTGGTCGCAACAGGTTGTTGGCCAAGTAACGAAGGTTGGTTACTCGATGTGACACCGCTTGGACTCGTATAATCTCTTCCTCGGTCATTATTTACCTGCAATGAATGCGGAATGCTTTAATTCAGTATCAAGTAAGCATGCCTAATCTGGATGAACACATCTCAAGTATAGTCACGATGTTCGTGTAAGTTTGATCTTTGGCAAGTGTTCCATTCGGTACAGAATGCACACATTCGTAAATCATATAGGATAGATAGATGTATTCTATCATTAATCGTTAATATTATAAATGCATGCAAAAAATTAATGTAGGGAGTGAATGCAGCAGAAACAATTTGAATCAATTTATCAAATTGTGAAGAATGTGATAATCGTCCAAACTAAATATATAACCGGATCCTGAATGTACTCGATGTTAAAGTATTCAATCGAAATACTTTTTCAAAAATTTAAAAAAATTTGTTGTACTTTGTGACTATGATCTCAAGGCCTCCACCTCCAACAAAACCATTCAATCAAGCAAAAATATTATTTTTTATGTCAGCAAGATAGACATCATATCTAAGCCATTAGGCACAACTTTATTTTTATTTTCCTTACTAGAAAAAGATTTACCTTTACACTGAGGTCGGTATGGCGTGAATATGTAAGATGAAGCTTGCAAAATCCACCCTCGTAGATACAGTGTCCTTCCAGGGATTCTTTGGCAACCATGGCTGTCGCAACGTCTGCAATACAAGCATTGAGGGCTCAAAAGGTTTGCAATTTGCATCTCAGTAAAATCAATGTACAAACTTAATGTTGATATTTCATTCTGCCACAGAGCTGCAATTTAATGCAGCCATTTAATGATATACATACAATGGTCAGTAGACTTAGATATCAAGGATGATAATACAATGTTTAGAAATGCGATATGCAGTTTGCGTGCGGCTGGGGTACCATATAGTATATGTGGCATGCAGAAATATATACGGTTTTATATTTTTATTGATAAAAAAACATGATTATTATTTTCAAAAAATAGATAACAAGATAAATATGCAGATCTGATTAATAATTCAGAAGAAATGCAAGGGATCACAAAATAAAGAAAATATTTGAACAATAAAAGTACATCTACATTAGCTTCTTAAGTGCAAATCCACAAAGTTAACCAAAGATACAAACCTATAAAAAAAACCCATAAAACTGATGTAGAGGTTTGTTGATGAATAACACCATCAAATGAGAATAACAAAGTACTCAAATTAGTTAAATGAGTTTATCAAATGTATTGTTGATAATTGATAGAGAAATAAACCTATCCTAATGTTTAGAAAAATAGAAAATAAGAAGAAAAAAAATAATGAAGAAGAGCCAAAACTTCTCAAGCTATAAAACTTCCAAAGCAACCTTAACATCCAAGAGAATGCATAAAGTCTACCCTTCAATAAAATAAAGGTACCCCAAAATTTTCTATAAAAATCTTGTGGTCCCTAAAATTTTCTATAAAAAATCATGGACAGCTACATATGCGTATACGGATCACATTTTGGGCTACTTGGCCTTGTGTGGTTCGGTATTACCGAACCATATATGCACCCGCATAGATTGCATATCTGAACAGTGCGATAATATGAACTTCCAATACATCGGAATTTCATTAAACCAAGAGGTGTTCCTCTTTGTCTATATAATATATGGAAGAGACTCAATGAGTGAAGTACAAAACAAAATTAAAATAGGGTTGCATGAATCATGAGAGCAATACTATTACATACAGATATGCATCTTAGTATGTTTGAACCATACCCGCAAACTGAATTAGAGCCTGGAGACCACCATTCTTTTCAAACATGGCAATTTTCTGAACCTGACCAAAAGCAGAGAAGACCTAGATCCAAACAACAACATATAGGATATTTTAAGGTTGGACCAAAGCACTAGTAACTGAACAGCACTACAGAAGATACAGGAAATACCATGTGTAAATGGTCCACAGTAACAGCATACTGCATATTCTCAATTGTGGCAAGAAGAACATTGCTCTCTGGTTCTTGCTTTTTCACATCAGAACCTAAACCAACCTGCAAAAGTACAATAATATTAGCACAACTTTTGAGGTTGTTATCAACATTCCAAAAAGTTGACCAACTAAGCGAAAATCAGGATCAGTCACTCACCTGGTAATTGCCTTCAATGGCTGAAGGAGCCACAGGAAGGTATGGATTAGTGTAGTCTCTGGAAGATAAGGCCAAAGAAAAGAACAATTATAGGTCAAGATTAATTTACAACCCAAAGATTGATAAAATAAAAGACTATGGAGGAGAACACAAAGAATTATTGTTATGAAGATCCAATGTGCAAGCACAACAAAGCTTTGGCAAGCTACAAAATTATGGCGATATCATGTCTCTATGCCATATAATGGGAAATCTATATCTGAGATACAAAAAATGTCAGTTTGGCTTAGAACTAATGAATTTGATCCACTCAATCCATCCATTATGTAGCAGATATCAAAATTGTTGATGATTGCACAATGCACATGATAAAATGAGAACCTCGCCTGATACATCACTGGTACACAAAGGGTGAAAGGGACCCATTATGCTAATATCAAAGAATATGCTCTTTCAACTGACAATAGCACGGTTTACGCAAAAACACTTGACTTATCCAAGAAACAGTGGGTTCTTCGGTTTGTATTCTTAAGAATCTGCAATAATAGTGGACCATATTCTTGATCCAAGAAGATTCAATTACAATATCCACTAACTATCCCACCTAACCAATGAACAAGTTAAACTGAAGAGGGTGGGGAATGAACAGTCATGGTGTAAAGATTAAGATTAAAGAGGTATTTCTTACTCTGGGAAGACTCCTAGAGCCACAAACTGCCAACCAAAGCCCACAACTAATTATCGTTTAACCCTACAAGTCATACATAACAATATTATCGCCACGATCATCTTTTCTCTCATAATCTCATTCCAGCAATTCAGGCAAGCTACATAGCCACTTTCCAGAGATAAATATTTGTGGCTGGTGTGAGTGTGTGTATAGCACAGAATATTAACATGGTGATATCCAAGAGGGAATAAAAATATTCCAAAGGAATATAAAGGATCTATTAAAAAAGAAAATTAAAGAGTATATAATGTCTCACAGCATAATTGAAATTTTGATGAACACAATTGTACTACACTGGGTACAAGTCCATGACAGCAAATAATAGATATTAACTATATAAATTTTGCAATAAAAATGTCATTACACATTTCATATGCAATATCATAAAAAATATCAACATCTTACCTACTCCGGTGGCTCTGAAATTTCACATTCAGCTCTGTATGTGCAGAAAAATTAATTTTCAGGGTACACGGGCCAACATGCTCCTGAAGCAGATATCTGCAATATCAGGTGCAGCAAACACAGGTATACAAATTTTAGTTTGGATACTTCCAGTGAAACAGAAAATAAAATACTCACCTTGGAATGCTCCTCCCGTCAAGAGCGTGTTTTGCGGTAGAGGCAGTTTCTACATCAGAAAATTGAATCAATGCCTGAGTAGAAGATGTGATATGACATCAGGAATTGACACATGAAGCAAAGTTAATTCTTTAACAGAATTTCTAGTTAAATAAAACCTATATAACCTGGTAGCCAGCTGTCTTCTCAAATGTAGTGATCTTATGTACAAACCCAAAAGCAGAAAACACCTGCATCACAACAATTGTATTTTATTTTATCAAAAAAACATCTCTAAAGACAAGCCTGTCCCATCTTATACTAGAGTTCATGCAACTATGGAAAAGTGACCAGAAGAAACTTCTTAACTCTAATTCATCTGATTTTTCAACGAACTGAGATGTTTAGAGAGATAATCAAAATCAACAAATGCACGGGGCATGGGGAGTATCAGAATCATTCAAACTCAGAGAATCACATACAACTGATTAACTCTTCCCATTTCATCAAGGATTACATCTGCAACAGTGATAATAAATGATAATCATAGTTATAACAATGTTGACCAACTTTCATTACATCCATTAATATGTTACGCCGATGCTTAAGTAAACCAATTCTCATTCAATTAAAAATGACATGTAAGAATCTGCAAAACTTATACTTTCACAACAAATATATGTATTCTACACAATCGTAAGAGCTAAAAATTCAAAATCAGAGATTAAAATACTTACTATCACTAGCAAAGAAACTTAAGCAAGTTCTATAGAAGCCAAGGGCTAAGGAGAGAGCAGAAAGAAGAAAGTAAAGAAGAAGAAAAACAACCCAAAAGACTTCAAATTTCAATGAGAGGAGGAGGAGACAAAAGGGTGAAGAGGGTGGAAGAGGAAAGCAAAGGGAGAAAGAAGACAAACACGTATGCGGTTCCCCCCACAATGCGAGATGTAATCTGATCATCGAAGATGATATTCCAGGCTTTATAAAATATAACAGGCTACACATGTGCACCCCTCCTGTAGACGAAACCGAACTAATCACAACATAAGCACAACCACCCACTCCATTCCCCACAACAAAAACACATAAAGATCTCATCTTTTTATCCTTACCAGGTGCAGAACATCGATGCTGACATCGCCCGCATCGACACCCTCGACCGTCACCAACAAAACGTTGCTGGGCACGTCCCCGGCGGGCTTGTTGTTGACGATCTCGTGCCGGTTGGAGTACTGTAGGTACACCGTCTTCCCCCGTATCTGCGCCGGGTCCGCCGACGACGCGTAGTACGATATCATCGCGATCGCCTGATTCACGTCTTCCTGCGAAGGGGTTTCTTGTGAGGCAGTCACACAAACGGGTGGCGCACGCGCGCGCGCGCGAGAGAGAGAGAGAGACTTACGAATTCAACGAAGGCCTGGTTTCGGTTGGCGCCGACGCTGCACTTGGTGTTGACGATCCGGCCGAAGGGCTTCCCGACTCGACGAGCTCCTCCTCCGTGCACTCCCACGGGAGGTTCCTCAGGTGGAGGACCTTCGACGGCGTTTGGGTGTACCGGAACTGAGGATTCCCCGACGCCGACGCCATTGGTGAAGACGATCGATCGTCTTCGCTGAATCGAATCGAAAGGGTTCAAAAGGGGTTTTTTTTCCGGTGTGGGTTGGAGTTTGGGCCGGGTTTGTACATGAAGCGTATGTCATCCTGACCGATTGAAATATGGGCCGGGTTCGGGTTATGTGATTTGACTAGAAACCTCCCCCGTTTGAATATGGAAAAGCACATGCACATGGAATAATTGAGAATAAAGCAGAAAGGTTTTTTTTTAATACAGAGAATATTCAGAGATAAACTATATTAAAATAAACTAGTATAAAATAATAATAGATTTTAATCAACCCTAAATTTAAAGGGATGTTTGGGTACAAACATAAGAATGGAATCGGTTTGAATATGATGGAATAAGATCAAAAATGATGTTTGGATTACTGGTATTGGTTGGAATCTGGATATTGGAATAAGCAGGGATAAAAAGGTATGGGGGGAGTTATTACCACCCCACCAATTTTTCAACTCACCATGTATAAAATTGTTTTTTGTGTTTATTTGAATCTTACATATCCTACCCCTTCACAACCCACCCCAACAATCTTAACCCACCCCAACAGCACCTCACCTGCCTCTCCCACCACCAAGACAAGATCGATCTCTTCCACCGTGCACCCTCTCCTCTTCCGACCTCTCTTGGACCGATTCATTGCCTGCCACGACCACCTTTACAACGTACACCACCCCAATCAAGTCCATCGTGCTTCCTTGCACGTAACAAGCGCACCACACACGCGTCCGCCACGCTCATCTCCGCCGCGCGCTACCTCCTCCCTTCCTCAGTAAGACGTACCAACTCGTCTTGCTTTATGCGAAGGGATGAAGAAGAGGAGTACCACCTCGCCCTCTCCCTCCTCATGCTCGCCCAAGGGGGCACCGCTGCCGCCACCACAACCACCAACCGCCGCCCCTCCTCGTCACCTCCACCTTCAAATCTGGGGCCCAAGCTCTCCTACGAGTGTTCCATCTGCGACAAGACATTCCCCTCCTACCAAGCCCTCGGAGGCCATAAGACCAACCACCGCAAGCTCTCCAATGCCGCCGACGACCTCGCAGTGCACTTCGGTAACGGATCAGCCGGCATGCTCCTTCCCGTCTAGGCAAGCCCACGGAGGATACAAGCGCTGCCACTACGATGGCGGGGCTGGAATGGCCGGAGGAGAGATCGTCGACGTGCGAGGGGGACTGTACGAGGTGTTGTCGGGGTGGGTTTGATTTATTTCAAATACGAGGTGGGTTGAGGAACTGACGGGGTGGTAATAACTGCCCCCAAAAGGCACTGCAATACCACCATTGCCCCTGGAATTAGCTATTCCAAGCTCTTCCATAAGTGGTCCCCACCCATCCCATTAACTTTTTTTACTACCCCTAACTATCACTGTTCATCTCTCCCAAAAATGAAAACTGCTTCGGTGGTGATGGTGGTTTTTGATGATGGTGGTGATTCTCGATGGTGGACCGGGTGGTGGTAGTGGTACGTGATGGTTCTCAGTGGTGAACCGGGTGGTGGTGGTGCATGGTGATAGTGGTGGTGATGGTGGTAGTTCCCAACAGTGGTGGTAGTGTTGGTTCTTGATTTGGTGGTGGTTTTTTATGGTGCTAGTGATGTTTGGTGGTGGTTCATGGTGATGGTGGGTGCTGAATGGTGGTGGTGGTTACTAGTGGTGGTGGTGAATGGTGGTGGCTATAGTGTCCTCGGTGGTGAGTGGTAATGGTGGTGGTTCTCAAAGGACAGTGAGAGGGTAATTTTATCATTTTAAAATTTAAAACATTTATCTTCATCTTATCCAACAATTTATCTAAATTCAGTTAAACATCAAACTTCATTATTATATTTTTAAATGAGAATAACAAAAAAACACAACTAAACAGAAAACATTTATTTCGATGGTATAGTAATTTATTCCTAGAATAATCATAAACTCAATAATAGCTTATGTCCCTATCCAAATGACGCCTAAAGATATTTCAAGTTATTACATCTAAAGAATACGTGGGCTCATTATCAAATTAACTGTCATCACATCTAATAAATCATCTGTTATCACATCTAATAAATCATTTGTCATCACATCTAATAAATCACTTCCCCCCCTCCACCCCAACCCCTTCTCCTTTTCCTTCTTACCTGCTCCTACTCTTGCACACCCAATATAAATGGATGTTTTAAAAGATTCATATATGTTAGGTGTGCAAAGAAATAAAAGAGATGCATATAGAGACACCGAAAGGGTGCCTGATCTATTTGCACATCCTATTAAATAAATACGAAACTGAACATCCATTTAAATATATTTTCTTTGCACACCCATAATTTCCACACACCCCCATTTTTTGCCAAAAAAATCTAACAAAACTCATATTCATTTGTATTACCTCCCATATCCAAGGGCGGAGTCAAGAATTAGAACAGAAAGATTAAGAGCTAAGAGACTTAGACTAAGATAAATAATGATTATAAATATATGATAAATAAATAAAAAATAAAATAGTTGGATAATAACCGGGTCCCATTTGACAAAGAGTCGGAAGACGTTGCATCAGTGGAAGAGGAGCTAAACGTGAAAAACGGTTTTTCACTGCGTCGAGGAGGAGAGGAAAATTACACATAAAATGTCGGGGGATGGGTTTAGAAACGGGAAAACCATTTGGTTGGAGATCCTGCGTCCGGGTGATGGAATCACACACCACCGTCGGGGGAGGTCCATCCAAACGGGACATGAGTACTTGAAGTAACGTCCAGATCAAAAGTTTTTTTTATTTCTTTTCTTGTATAGTGTTCTCAAATATCTATAGAAGACTTAGGAAAAATTTGAAATCTCATTATTTTCATCATAAAGAAAATTAAAAAAAAAAGCTTTAAAAATTGAAAAAGTAAATATGAAGAAAATAATTGATCATAAAAACAAACAAAGATATCATTTAAGCTTATATTTTGATAATTACAAAATTTATCTTTCAAAAAATCTAAGAGATTCAACATAGCAATCATTAAATATCAAAATAAAAAAATCACTGAAAAAATCAAATTAGGGATTTTTCAACCCCTCAACATCATACACTAATATTCCCTTGAGAACAAAGTTTTTCACAATTTTTTTTTAGAAAAAGACACATGATTTAATATCTTAAAATTTTAAATGGGCACTATTAAACTTGGTCAATTTTGGAGCCTTATTTGCATTCACTACATCTAATGCAATATATAAAATTTGGTAACATAGTATATATTCAATTATCTTGATATACACTATCATAGAAAACATAAATTAAATATATGCATTTATTTCAAATGAGTATGTACTTCATTTTCTATAAAATATTAATATATTTCGTGACATAAATGCACACTTCAAAAAAATCAAATGTACGCATGCTAACCGGGATGTAAACAAAACTGAATCAAACTCACTCACCTACATATTTGTGCAAGGCTTGGGCCTTGGCATCCCCCCTTTCACATTTTAAATATGAGTGCTGCTACACGCCTACACTTAATTTTTTTCTTAGTCCAAAATACAGTCTTATATATACCTCGTTAGAAATCTAGTGAAACATATACTTCATTAGATGTTGTATATACCTCATTAAGTATTTTTTACACTTACTAAAAATATATTCATTTAACTCGAAATAGAACGATATTTTTTTTTTTTATCAAAGCATGTACTTCATTAGATGATGTTTACTATTTAAAAAAAATAAAAACATATAAGGTTTGAGTTTTGGTTGGTGAATGTGATTGAATCTAACATTTTTCTTTAAATATATATTTGTCATTTAAAGAGAATACGAATGGAGGAGGAAGAGCCAGACGATCGATAAAGAGGAATGTGGATCAATGAGGAGGAGACAGAGACAGAAGGAGGTGATTGACAAGAATAAATAATATTTTATAAGTGACCATGTGAGACACATACAAACAAGAATCTAGATACTATAACTGCACTGTCAATTCATTAAATTACACAACATATGAATCGAACTATACAGTTAATTATAATGTACATTGTTCAGTTCACTCATTAGAATGTATAGTTTGATTAATTGATAGTGCAATTCCATTCTGTTGGTCATTAGATGCGAAGAGGCATTTAAATTGGTGAGGCGTACGTGAAAACAGGGATTCTCATGTATAGTACCGGACCCGGTCTTGTATTGGAGAATCCGACATGTGCGATCGTGGGTACCGACGCAGAGCACCTGCCACCAAGAACAGAGGATGTACCACCAAATGACCATACCCTCCATTTTTGTCACTTTCCATGTCAAACTCTCTCCTTCCATTAAATTGGATGATTATTTGGAAACTTCTTTAAAATGATTTAAACCTTGATGTTTGGCATTTCAATCTTCATATTGTGTACGTTTGAACTTGTTTAAGCTGTAAATTAATAAATAGAACATGTTTAAATGGATATGCTAAACTCGAACCTAAACTAGAAATTTGGATAACACAGGTTGTTATTTAATTAGTTGTAAATTTCTATCCTACAGCAAGTTGGAATTAGGGTCACCGGATTTAAATTGAGTTTGGGCTAAGTTTCAAATCTAACCCGTCCATTTTTATGATATATTCATCAATATTATAGAAATACGAAAAAAATTAATTCTAGTTGTTAAACTTAATTACAAAAGATGTGATAGACCATCTAAAAAACTAAAAAGATATTCATTCTTTTAATGTGATAAAAATAAATGTACAATTTGACAAATAGAAGTTTGTGTAGGTAGGCGTTGAAAATAATATTGAACCAAAGAACATTTATGAATGTGTTGAGTAGAGCTTAGGTTCACAAATAGAGCTTTCAAGGCCCACCTGGAAATTAAGATTTTTAACTATATAGAATTGATTATGGATAATTAAAAGCTACACCATATTTTGTTTGCCATCATCTACAACAGTCCAAGAGAGTCCACCCTGGAAAATAAAACCAAAGATGGACCACCTACAACCAGTGATATAGCCACTACTATTTCATGCTGAGAGAAACTACTACTGTACGACCATCACTTCATGGAATCAAAACAAAGGACTCACTCACCCCCAGCTTTTGTGAATGTACGAAGACTTTCCATTCACACATACTTGAGAGCACAATCAATCAAAAAGAGCACCCACTTTCAGTTACTGCTCTACAAGTGGCACCTCCAAAGAGAAGGCATGAATGCAACAATATATAACCACAGCTTTAATGGATAGTGCCCTGGCCGCCTTCTTTTTCTTCTTCCATCCGGTGTAGTTTCATTGGTTCTCACTTCTCAGACAGGAATGTATGAGATTGTGTGCATGTGTTGTATATAATTTTTGAACATTTCACTGTAGGTTGAGATGGCATCTTTGGCAGCAAAGACATAAGAATCTCTGTATGAGACAATAAAATTGGGCATGTATACAGTATACATTATTTAACATCATTAACATGCAAGGTTTTTCACACAAATCTCTAATGTCAGTACGGATTTTTAGGTATTCTCTAATCAATTCACATAGAGATTTTCAGTGTTTAATACACATTTTTAAATGACAGGCATACATAGCTGTTTTTTTTTTCTTCTTACACACAATTCAAATGAAAACATATTCTCCATGTGGCTCACTAAAAGTGTGTCACACACAGTTTAAATGTATTATAACATCTACTTGACAATCATCCATTGGACCACAAAAGAATTTCACTGTGCCTCCTATGACCTATCGCAGATTATCTCAAACATATCCAACTCAAAGTCTCAAGTAGAAGATTCCATCATAAAATAATGAAAAGACTGTGGGAGAGGGAGATGTGTGAAGATATCATCACAACATGGGATCTTTGAAGACATCGGACATGTGTGACCATATAAGTAACAAAGAGAGATTCAAAATGTTCCACCATTTAAAATATAGTATATGCCCATCACTTCACCTGCCATTGCAACCCCCATAGACTTTAAAAAGCACCATCTTAGGTGTTTATAAATTCATAATATATAGCAAAGTCAAACCAGCCATAACAACGCAATATATAACTCGCTATTTAAGGAGTACAAAGCGTGTTCTCTCTCTCTCTCTCTCTCTCTCTCTCTTTAATATATATATATAATAATATAAATATTTCCTTCACTCATACAGAGATTCTCAAACGAGCTCCTGGTTCTTCTCTACCAGCCTCACCTCCTCTGCAGATCTGAGCACATTTGCCTGCTTATAACAAACAAAAATGTATTAAAACATGTTTAGAGAAAGAAGCACTAGCTTCAAGTTGCATTAGAGAAAGAGAGAAACTTTGTGTTAACCAATCAAAGAATGCCACCTAAATAACACAAAGAAATTTTAAAGTGCACATTTCATTGAATAGTTTTTTTGTTGAATATGTGTGTGTGTGTGTGTGACAGAAGCTCTGTGATGGTCACATAGATATATGTGTGTCTGACAGAAACTCTGTGTGAATATATGTGTGATGGTCACATAGAGGATCTAAACTCACCTGGCGATCGGTTATTTCCACGGCGAAACCATCGACGATGACCAAAGAGGACTTCTTCGTGTACGTCCCGGGTTCGAACAGCCTCGCGAGAAGCTCATCGTGTTTGTTGCTTAGGTATGTATCGAGCCGATGTGGTCCTTGTTTGGTTCTGTTGAAGAGGATCATTTGAAGTGATGATGAATATATACTACTACTATAATAAAAAAAACTAAACAGAAAACATAGAAGCAGAAGAGCCAAACCGGTCTGCCTTCAAACGCTCGTACTCAGGATCGAAGTTCATGAAAACGAAATACAGTTCCAATGCCATCACAAATTAACCACCAAATGAAGAAGAAAGAAAAAAAAACTTGAACTTGGTCTCTCAAGCTAGCTCCATGTGATGCTATTTATATAGACATGAAGTTCATGTATTGGTTTTTCTTTCTCACCCTTGTTTATCTCCACATCTTCTACTCAAGTTATCACCCTAAAAAAATTGGATATTTACACAAGTCATATACTTTGACTTGGACAACTACTTGAGTTATTAGAAACAAAAAGTTCCCATTAATAAATTATATACAGACACACATAATTAACCAAAAGTCTGACCATTTGATTAACCAACCAGTGACTTTTGAAGATGAGACTTTCTGATATCAAGACAAGTTGATCAACTATTAATCTATGGATGGCATTAGATAAACTAATACGGATACTTTGAATGTGGTGTCACTTGACTAAGCTCACATTATCTATAATCCATTGGTCAAAACCTTACCAGTACTTCTCTCCATGAATTCCGCATGCAGTTAGGTTCATAATCATATGGGATGACGTTTGGAGACTTGTCACTCATTGTAACCATACCCACTAATTATTTGGATCAGATAATAGTATGCCATCATGTCCGGACACCGAGACAATCAAAAAAAAAAAAACTTTACACATGAGATGGGAGTCTCAATCAACAAATATGGCACATAAAAGTTTCCATCCGGGGTATGTTTTATTTATCAAGATTATAATGATACATGGTTCACACATCTGATTGGCCGAGACCATAAAGTCACAAAGTGGGATTATTGATAGAGGTATATTGTAAATGATATAATAAGATGAGAAGATATGTGTATATATATGTAAATGATGGAACAGAATACGTCCATGCGATATGGATTTTCACGTGCGGGGCATAGTATAATGTGTGGAGTCCATCTCGGAAGGTGCGGTCTCGTTGGGACGGGGACCATGACTCAGTCAGTAGTCCTGGTCCCCCCACCCCACCCCACCCCACCCCACCTGAATGACTCTCTGACTTGCTATTTAATTCTAACAAAATAACAATTATAATTATGTTATGATCAATATTTAGTCTGTAAACCCCCCATTTGGATAGACAATTAAGTTTTGAAGTGTATTATTTTTTTGTTTAATTGTGCTTTGAATTATTTTTGTTGGAAAAATGTAATAATAAAGTTTTTATTTTTTGGATAAGAATTTATAAAATGTGAAAAATGATGATAGTTGATTTGATAGAGGATCCACATATTCTTTTGGATTGAATAACTTGAAATAATTTAATTCCAGGAGTTCGCTGGAATAATATATTTGAGAGTGTGATATTACAAGTCTTCCGTATTATTGTATTTATATGAAGAATCCACATTTTAAATATTTTTTTTTGTAATTTATAAATATTTATTAATATTTTATTCATTTTTATTTGTAAGTTATTTATAGTCAACTAAATAATAAAATTTTCATTCTTACATTTTTCTTAACGAGAATACAATCAAACTGAAAAAGAATGGTTGTCTGTATGCTAGGATATTGGTCTATTCCCGAATAGTTGAAATATATATAGCTACCTAATTAAAGAGGGGCTAATAGGATAATATCTATTGAAACACCTCCGTTTAGATTCATCTTCCTTGTATTTTATTCTAAATAGTCATGGAACGGTTAACAGCCACCAATTCCAACCACTGATCCAAGGCAGTGTGTGCATAATTTTAAAAAAAATGTTAGATTCAGTCATTTTTACCTTTCAAAACTCAAACCACACATTTTTTTATTTTTTTAAAAATAGTATATATTACCTAACGATGTATATATATTAATAAAAAGTAAATATCCATCCATTTCAAATTAATGAACCAATTTTTAGTAAGTATTAGAAAAAATTGAACAATGTATAAGCTTCATTGAATTTGTAACAAGGTATATAAGACATATGTAACAGCGCCCCTTTTTTTGTAATATAAATTGTGTGTTATGCATAGTGTAAAATTTGTCTTGGGCACCTGACGATTTGCATTGTATGTGTATTTATCATTGGATCTATGAATTGAACTAATTTATGATCAGGATTGACCTTGATATATTAAAAAAAATAAAAAATTATCCTTTAAAAAATATTTTTTTAATAAAATAAAAAAAAAGAATTTGGAACACTTCCTGTGTGGGGGCCATTGGAAGGCGTCTAGCTTGCATAGGTCCAAAATCAACCATGTTTACTATTGGTCGTACTTGATATGAGATTAACACAACTACTGCTCTTTGACAAGTAGAGTTTCAACTCACACAATAAAAGAAAAGAAAAGAATTTCCTTAAAAAGGAAACAATTTAAAGTTTACTCCACGTGTAGAGGATTCACTTGGGTTGCAGGCATCACTTAGTAATGATGCCCACCTATGTGACATAACACCAATAAGTAAGTTTGTCAACAGGTCGTGTGAGTCGGGTCAGGGTGGAGCACTTCCTGTGTGGGGGCCATAGGAAGGCGCACGTCTAGCTTGCACAGGTCCAAAATCAACCATGTTTTCTATTGTTTGTATTTGATGTAAGATTAACACAACTACTGCTCTTTGACAAGTAGGGTTTCAACTCACACAATAAAAGAAAAGAAAAGAATTTCCTTAAAAAGGAAACAATTTAAAGTTCACTCCACGTGTAGAGAATTCATTTGGGTTACAGGCATTACTTAATAGTGATGCCCACCTACCTGACATAACACCAATCAGTAGATCTGTCAATAGGTCATGTGGGTCGGGTCGTGGTAAACCTGTTTGATTATCAGGTCCTCTGAATCGGGTTCATATCGGGTCTTGGATCAGACCCGATCAATCCACTAACAGGCTTAGATCAGATCGGAGATCAGATCAGGAGAGGTCGGGGAACATTTTAAGAACCTACAATGGCTGATTTTTTTACTAAATAGAATCAAGTGTATTATAAATAGTTATTCACTATTTTTAATTTTTTATGAGAGAACATTTGAAATACGGTTTAGATTATTATCCTTTTACGTGAAGTTAAAATGTTGTAAAAATATTTCAAATGTTTAAAATTTTAAATAATTATTCAGTATTTAGTTATAAATGTTGGGTTAGATCATCGGTGTTGGGTTGAGTTGAGTCAATTGGATCCATCGGATCGAGTTAGAGTGGACCCAGGCCCAACCTATTTTGATTATCAGGTTCTTCAGATAAGATATTTACACCTTTTATCAGATTCAGTTTGATCAGATTGGATCCGGGTCAACCCGTGACCCGCTGACATGCCTACCAATCATGCCACATAGTTTCCCTGTTAGCCCCTATTCCAAACTCTGTGACACAGAGAATCCGATTGCATGCCGGTACATCCTCTAATTTGAATCATTTTTCATCACTTCTTTGTTGTAAATAAATAAATCATATGAATCGTTATACATAGGGAGGAGAATATTTTTACCTTTAATTATATTCTTTTTTGTAATAATAAAAATAAATAAAATAATAAAATTATGTTTTTCTTATTTGACCAAACATGTTTTTGAGTGGTACTCCAAAGATCCCTCATTTTTCTTCCACTAACAAACAAACCCTTATAAACAAACAAATAAATATGCTCTAACAACTTTGAAGTTGTGATCATTGTTGAACCAGAACCATGTTTGGAAGAGTCACACATTCAATTATTAGAAATTCAAATAAAATCCATATCCCACTCCCAAAAGGTGAAAGTAGTGGAATTCCCCTATTCTGTGACCATTTCTAAACAGTATAAGGGTATAATAATATATATGCTTTTTAAAATTTTCTGCCGAAAAGCTTCCAAGTACGGTACCTCCTCCCGCGGGCGCCGTCCGTTCCCCCGTCAAATATGTCGGCAGAACCGCCAAAACCGTACGGATCCATGCAAGGACTATAATCACAGCCGGCTCTTTTATTACACCACTTAAACAATTGTCTAAAACCCTTAGATGTACAAAGGCCCCTAAATTTTTTTTATTTATAAATAGGTTCACATGTTAGTCAATAATAACTTAACACATTGTAAAAAAATATTTATTTTTTAAAACAATTAATAGTTATTTTGATATAGTTAAAAAGTAATCAATAATAAATTAACAACATCTTATGATACCTAAAAAATAACAAAACAAAAAAATTTACATAACCAATAGAATTTAAAGTCCTTTTTGAATCTCAAAAAAATAGGAATATGAAACGGTGAGGCCTATAAAAGTGTTGTTATTGATTTTCACACTATTTTATCCTTTTCAATATATTCATTCTTTATTTTAAAAAAATTATTCTCACTCTATTTCTTCTTTATATAAAAAAAATTTCATGAATTTCTGTTGGTTGTAGACTAAAAAAAATTATTATGTGGTGTAGACAAAAAGGAATAAAGTCTTTTTTATTTGAATCAAATAAAAACTTCATTAATAATTTTACAGTCCAAAAAACTAGAACAATGATTTTTAATTAAAAAATTAATAAATTATAAGTAAAATAAATATTGATTAATTACCTTAGGCCCCATAATATATCGGGCCGGCCCTGACACAATCATCCCTTCTCTTTGATGCTGTTACACTCAACTTATGTATACACAGTGGCGGAGTCACCATAGGACCAGGGGCATGTGACCCCTGGATTTTTATTTATTTATTTACATGTTTTTTTAATTTTTTTCTAGGTCCTTTTAATTTTTTTTGATAAATTAATTTTAATTAGGGTTCATAGATCATAGGCCTCACCTACATATGAAATTTCTTAAACAGCAATCACTCACAACTAAATAAAATTAAAACAATCATCTATTATCCACGTAAATCTTCCATGTGTATGGTGTGCACTCACACTTTTTTTTAATTAACCCTCTCCTTCCACATAACACAAAAATCATTTTCAACTCTCATTTTTCATTTACCAGAAAGCCTCTTTCTATTCATATCCCACAAACAGCTATAGAAGCATGGATTTCACTTTTCAACGTCCTCACCTAGGTACCCATCTTGAAAAAAATAAATTTTTGAATCTGTTTTTTCTTTTTTTATATATCTCAACTGTTCTTAATATCAATATTCATCTCTAAATAATTTTTACTTTTTGTTCCATTAAATGTCTCACAATTGAGAATCTACCATCTATAATCCTCTCATCTCTTCCATCAATACTTTGAAGATATATAATTTTTTCCTTTTACCTTATTATCATTGTTACTAATTTATTTAAAGTTTAAAATATTTGTGTAAATATCTAAAATAATCAAATCATTCAACATTTTCAGAATATAAAACCTCGTTGAAGTCAAATTTAAATATATGTATTGCTTGTTAGATTTATGTTTTGACATTTTTTTTTATAAATTATCAATATGAAATATGACATATCATTTTAAAATATGATAATTATTTTTTATAATTATTTAGTGACATGTTTTATATGAATGTCTGAAATATACATATTTTTAATATATGTTATTGAAATAAAAAAAACATAATGATATAATTTTAAAAAATATTTATATAAGTCACATTAGGCCCCCTTTATAAAAATCCTGGCTCCGCCACTGTAAACAGTATAAAATTCAATTTTATATACATTATTAAAAGTCTAATAATATATATATAGTTAGACTATGTAAAAAAATAGATTTTCTATTTAACTTAAAATTAAATAATATGTATTTTTTTATCAAAGCATATATATCTTGTTAGATGATGCCTTTTTTTAAAATAAAAAAGAAAAAACGTGTGGCTTGCGTTTTGAAGTAACAAAAAGGAATTGAGTCTAACATTTTTTTAAATTATCAAAGTTTAATGGGTTTTTTATTATTTAGTTCTAGTAAACTATATGATTTAGTGATTGATCTCTCATTTCTTTATATTATAGTTTAAATCCTTAGATTTAAAGGGTATGCTCCTTATTAATTTCTGAGATGGACTAAAAAAGAACATATTCTTTAAATCTGGAGACTTAAATTGTAATTGAAAAAAATGATTATTAAATCATATAGTTTATAGGGGATTAAAAGTAAAAAAAAAAAAACCCAATTTTAATTTGTGAGAAGACCCATGCATGCATGCATGCACTGAAACCCTAATAACATGCATTTACAGAAGATGACCGTATTATATTGAGTCATAAATGGCTGGCTGCGTAGGAGTCCAAAGTCAAGTACACCAAGACAAAGTCAACAGTGTTTGGTTGAGTAGTCCCTGTTTGAGGAGGGGGTGAAGAGATTTCATGATTCCCTTCTTTGTTTTGTAATGGATCATGATCATGACTATGCAGCTCATCCATGTGAACAATGCTATTCAACAAAGTGAGGTCTGTCAGTGATTTTCAAACAGGCCCCCCCTTTTCAAACCAAAAGTTAGATATGAAACTGTGTGAAGCAATGGTGGTGGACCTTCACCTCACATGCAAATGATTTCATACCTTCCAAGTTGATGACTTTCTCTCCAATCAAACTCTTGCACACAATATATATATGTTAGGTTCTTTCCCACTCTCTGACACACAAACACGCCCAAGTCTTCGCGCGCATGGTCACTCAATAAGTTGAATTACATATAGTTGTAACACAAATTAGCTAGAGTTATTACTTCCCTGCATGGAATATTTTGAAGGAACATTATTTCTGTGGAGACGTCGTCTTCGTCCGATTCTTCAAGCAACATGCATCGTTCACTCGCCCCGAAGCGCTTGCCATGGGAAGCCCTTGAGGGAGAGTGAACGATGGATGCCGCCACCATCGATGTTGTTTGCGTGCAAATGCAAGGCAAGGTTTGTTCAATCTCCCCCAAGTGCTTCCAATTCCATGCATGCAGGGCCATGTCATGAGTATTGGAAGCCCTTGAGGGAGAGTGAACAAAGAATGCCTTGGGGTCATCTTCATCATCTTGGATTTCGTTTTGATTATATAACACTGAATGATGAGTACTTATATATAGTCCATGGAGGAATGTTTTTAAGATTTGATAATTATATGGTGGGGCTCGCAAATCTTGGTCACACTTGCATGTTAGGGGACAAAGTGATCCCTAGGCCTCACCCAAAGGTCATCTAAACTTCTACTACTGAATTCCAGGATTACTTTGGAACATAGAATAAAGTGGATATTAGGGCATCTTATCTATGTACGGACGGTGTAATAACATTATCTTTGGTGGAGATTATGATCCATTTTGACATTCGTTTTTTCAAGTGATATCTTGAACGTGGCAGGTATCAACTTGTTTGAGGATTAGATTGATCTTTGTCAATGAGATTACAATCAGGAACTAATGTAGTTGAAGAAGACATTGAGTATTAGATGCGCTTAAAATGAGGATATGATATGATCCGTGTGAGGGGTAATCATCTGAAATTTTATTGGCATGGCTTTCTATCCTAGTACATAGGTATAATTTTGAATGGGATGATCATATATATATATATATATACGCGACCGATGAGGTGCGGTCGTGCGGTCGTGCGGTCGCGGTCGTGGGCCGTCCGATCGCGGGTCCATCGCATCCAACGGTCGACGTGATTCGCACCCGACCGTCCGATGCGATGGACCCGTGATCGACGGCCCGTGATCGCGGACGCACCGACCGCACGACCGCACGTAATCACTTCCCTATATATATATATATATATATATATATATATATATAGTCGAGTGATAGCGTGCGGTCGTCCGCACGGTGTGGATTCGACTACGGACCGTCGATCACGGGTCCATCGCATCCAACGGTCGAAGTGAATCGCACCCGACCGTCCGATGCGATGGACCTCGTGATCGACGGCCCGTAATCGAATCCGCACCGACCGTAATCACGAGTCTATATATATATGGATATTATTGGGTGTGGTGAACGGCGGGTGCGGCAGCAATCACGGGCCGTCGATCACGGGTCCATCGCATCGGACGGTCGGGTGCGATTCACGTCGACCGTTGGATGCGATGGACCCGCGATCGAACGATCGACGTCGTTTCCCGCATTCCCGCACTGAATCACTCGACTATATATATATACATATATATATATATATATATATATATATATATATATATATATATATATATATATATATATATATATATATGGGGCCGATTAGGTGCGGCGAACGGCAGGTGCGGCGTCGATCGTGGGCCGTCGATCACGGGTCCATCGCATCGGACGGTCGGGTGCGATTCACGTCGACCGTTGGATTCGATGGACCCGCGATCGAACGGCCCACGTCGCGGCCGCACCTGCCGTTCGCCGCATCTAATCGCCCCCGTATATATATATATATATATATATATATATATATATATATATATATATATATATATATATATATATATAGGGAAATGATACGGTGCGGGACGTGCGGTCGTGCGCGAACGACCACGGGCCGTCGATCACGGGTCCATCGCGGGTCCATCGCATCGGACGGTCGGGGGCGATTCATCTCGACCGTTGGATGCGATGGACCCGCGATCGGACGAACGACGTCGTTCCCGCACGACCGCACGTCCCGCATATTATTACTCGCGTATATATATATATATATATATATATATATATATATATATATATATATATATATATAGAGGGATGATTACGTGCGGCGAACGGCGGGTGCGGCGTCGATCGTGGGCCGTCGATCACGGGTCCATCGCATCGGACGGTCGAGTGCGATTCACATCGACCGTTGGATGCGATGGACCCGCGATCGAACGGCCCACGTCGCGGCCGCACCTGCCGTTCGCCGCACCTAATCGCTCGCGTGTATATATATATATATATATATATATATATATATATATATATATATATATATATATATATATATATAGGGAAGTGATTACGTGCGGTCGGTGCGTCCGCGATCACGGGCCGTCGATCACGGGTCCATCGCATCGGACGGTCGGGTGCGAATCACGTCGACCGTTGGATGCGATGGACCCGCGATCGGACGGCCCACGACCGCGACCGCACGACCGCACGACCGCATATTATCATCGGCGTATATATATATATATATATATATATATATATATATATATATATATATATATATATATATATGCGCCGATTACCTGCGGCGAACGGCAGGTGCGGCGTCGATCGTGGGCCGTCGATCACGGGTCCATCGCATCGGACAGTCGGGTGCGATTCACGTCGACCGTTGGATGCGATGGACCCGCGATCAAACGGCCCACGTCGCCACCGCACCCGCCACACGCCACACGTAATCGCCCCTGTATATATATATATATATATATATACGCGAGTAATAATATGCGGGACGTGCGGTCGTGCGGGAACGACGTCGTTCGTCCGATCGCGGGTCCATCGCATCCAACGGTCGAGATGAATCGCCCCCGACCGTCCGATGCGATGGACCCGCGATGGACCCGTGATCGACGGCCCGTGGTCGTTCGCGCACGACCGCACGTCCCGCACCGTATCATTTCCCTATATATATATATATATAGAAAATGGAGTATATTGTAATTAATATATCAAAAGTGGTATTTGTCTATCTCAACTTATTGTGAATGGATCGATGAACTTTTTTTTACCCTTCATAGAATAGCTGTGTAGCATTAATTCTTAAAATAATTGCAAAAATGATGCATGTTAATTGTTCAGAGTTATAAATCAATTAAATAAGAAAAATATTGAAAGAAATCAGAGGGCTGGGTGAATGCTATAAGCATAAACTGATACAGGGGTCTGCCTTGGAATTGTTAGCCTAGGTAATAGGCCTGTTATGATACAGAGTCTGATAATGTGCACAGAAGATTATTGGTGCTACGCATAGTCAGACACAGTGATGGAGAAAGGGGGGCGGGCTGGAAATTATTATTTACACGTACGGGTCTAACAACATATGATGGATAATGTAATGAAGTGGGTAGTGAAATTAAAAAGCATAATGTTATGTACAACCATTTTTCAATTTCAATTTCAGTCCACACACATTTTGAATTTTTTAAAAATAATATAATATAAAAAAACATATACTCCAACAAATTGTATAGATGCATTTATAAAAAATGTAAAAAAAATCTATCAAAGTATATATCTCATTAATATAAGTATATAATGCTAACGAAGTACATGAGACTAGAATGGGGCTGGAAAAGGAACGGTATAAAAAACACGGTTAGATAATGTCATTTGTTGTTATGTTTGCAGCCTCATTTGCATCATGCAAATGTTTTAATTTTTAAAAATATATACCTAGTTAATTAAATTGTTAAAAAAACTCATATAAATTGAATACACATATTTTTATATTTTATATATAATAATGTATACTCATATACTATATATTAACCGATTGCATATATTGCATTAGTTACGTGACGACTATACACAGGACTATAAAACAGTCTGAGTGTATTAGCATCCATTTAAATTTTTGTAGTTTTCATGGATCTATTTTTAAGAAATTTTTTGTTTTATATATAGGATTTTTTGTCTCTGGTTTTGGGAGTTAAAAAATCACAGTTTTGGAATCTTAGTGTTATATTTATTTTAGTTTTCATATTCTCTTTTTTTTTAAAGCTAAATTTTAAATTTTTTTACCAAAATATGAGCTTAAATGGTATTTTTATATATTTTTTGTGATCAAATTTTCATCAAATTCATTTTTAAATTTTTCTAATCTTTACTTTTTTTTCTACTTTTTATGATAGAAAATAATAAGATTTCAAGATTTTTCTTAGATTTTCTGTAAATCTATTTACATTTCGAAATACTCATTTGTCCATTACTCAAAGACTTGGTCATAATCCTACAATTTTTATTTGTTTTTTAAATTATCATATTTTTTAATATTTATATTCTTTATAAATACATTTTCCTACTCTATCCCCTTTGTTCTATTTTATGGCTCCACCCCTGGTCCGAACAGGGATCGAGTTGCCCCAATCAACTCGTAGAGTTTGCGGGTAGCGCCTTGAGAAAAAGAATCTGGGAGTGCCTTTTGTATATTGACATTTTTATTCTTAATAAGATGTTACTGTAAAAAGACAACCCAACCAGAGAGCCAAAACAAAAAGAAAAAGCAAATACAAAACAGATGAGGTTTCTATCAAGCCCAACAGTAGGAACTAATACTAGCCATCGATCTCTAGTTTGCCCCTCACGAAACTAATCATTGCACCACAGGCCCAACCCCAAGCTTTGATGAAGCATTGTAAAATGGACGGTTGAAAAGCTGCCCTTAACATTTTTCGTACAATTTGTTTTAAAATTGATTACTCAAAATTTTTCTTCATGAATGTATATACACCCAACACAAATAAAAAATAAAAAAGCCCAGAAGAAGCAGGTACAGTACAACACAACAGTGTACAAGACCTATAAAAAGCAAGTACAATAATAAAATATTAAAATAAATACATGCAGCTATGGCAAGTAAACGAATCAAACCGTTCAAGCTTGGCTCGTGCTCGACTTAGTTTGAACTCGTTCAATTAAACAAATAAGCGAGTTTGAACAATTTTTAAAGTTCAGTTAGACTCGGGAGCTGGATCGAGCTTCATTTTATGTTCAAATTCGATTCATTTGTGTTATAAAAAACTTAGTTGAAGCTTAACTAAACTCATTTGTAAAATCAAAATATTAAATTAATACAAAATTATACTCTTTTAGGCTCATGAACTTGGCTCATTTAACTAAAATTTTATTTTTAACCCCTAAAAACCAAAAAATGAAGAAGAACGCTAGGCTCGTTGAAGCTCGTGAGTTCGGCTCGGCTCGACTCGACTCGTTTCTAAACGAACCGAACTTGAACATGTTAAAGTTTGACTCGTTTTGACTTGTTTACCACCCTTGCACACAACCGCATTGCAGTCCATTTCATTTTAAAAAAAAATCTGACACTAATCACCATTTGAAGTGCATACTGTTATATGAAATGAAGTATATACTGTGATACATTAATACATTGTTTTTATGGCGAAAAAGTGGGAAAAAAAAATTGGGTCATATACTTGGATATAATTCTATATACTATGATAATGTAGTATATACTACATTATTATAGTATATGAAACTGAAAAATATGCTACAAAACTGACTGCGTGTATCAACGCTCTAAAACATTATCAATTTTTTCCATGCTGAAGACTTGCAAATCATCAATTGGGGCATTCAATTTGTAGCTAATAAAGAACCTTGAGGCAAGAGGGGTTGGTTGCCGATCAATGGAGGATTGTAATTTTTGTTCTTCATCTTTGCTATATATTTTGTTTTATTGCTTAATGATGAAATTTGGTATAATGAGGTTTTTTTTATAACTTCATCATTTTTTCTCTCTTTTTACGAGACAAATAAAAATTAGAAATTTTGAAATAAAAGGTTTTTGCATGTTTCTGTCTAGAGAAAATATACAAGCTTCTTGCGGAATGAATAAAATTGAAAAAGAAAGATTGTCAACATGTAACAAACCAGCTCTTGATATATTGATAGATGTATCTCATTTTACTGAGAATAAATCTTGTTCTATTGCAGATAAAATACAATTTAATTATAAAAGAATAAAAATAATAAAAACACTTTTTAACAAACAAAAAATGTCTTCTAATAGGAAGTGAGAAATGAGTGAAGCCTTGCTTCTTTTGTTCCCTTCCCGAGCTCCTCTTTTTAGTCCTATTTCCCATGCGAGGAACATCAAAATGTCATCATTTTGCATCTTATTAAATATGTAAATAATTTGAAAATCACAATAAATCATAATTAACTGTTTTTTTTTTCAAAAAAATAAAATACATACTAAAATGAATCGATGCATATCATTTTACATTTTAAACAGAGTATAGACTCACATAATATAAATATACTCTATTAAAAATGTCATACATTGAGTTAAGACGACAAAAATGATTGAAAGAATTAACGATCGAGTGTATCAACACCCAAAATGTTTCGACACACAGTGCTTGTTGGTATTTGTTGAATCACCTCCTTTGCCCACACATCACAACAAACCTATCTCTTTGTCCGAGTGGTGGAATGTGTTAACCAACTCCATGTATGAGATAACCTTATTCACTGAAAACACATAAAGAGTATTGAAAGCATTGCGATAGCTATGTAATCTTCACCATAAAAAGCACACAACGATCACCATTCGCCCTCCATCAAGAGCCCCCAGCATAACCTTAAGAAAGGCAAGGAATGCAATGCCGGAAGCCCTTGAGGGAGAGTGAGCAGTGGATGCTGCGATAGTTCTGACTCACACCTATACGCATGTGATCGAGGCGCTCCTTGTTCGTTCCCACCCCCAAGAGCTCCTAAACAGATCACGATCTTCGTCGAATTTAGATCATCCACAAAAAGAATCATAAAAAAGTTTAGGAAGCCCTTGAGGGAGAGAGAACAAGGACTGCCTCAGAAAAAACATTAAGCTCACACTGAGCTCAACTTGTTTTTGTTTGACCAATTGAATCAATGGATGGTTTCCTTTATATAGGCTGGGTGTGAGTCCAGCAAGACCAGATCTTTGTGATTCCATAATGGCCTTTGGAGGACTTGTAAGGACTCTCTGTCTCCCTCTTTTTCTTCTATTGTAGAATAAAGGGAAGAGACCACACAACTAGCTATAGATAGCCATGCATACCCAGATAAAGATATTCTCTTTTGAATTTTGACATTCTCCCGTATCATCTCTTTTGACAAGTTGAATCAATTCATATATATCCCTTTTTTTTTATCACATGCAGCTCCCTTTGATTTTGAATTGCATGCTTTTCGTACATATATGGATGGTGTGGGATGAATAAAATGTGATGGAAGTAACGTAGCTGCTTCATATGATAATGGTCCTGCTTTAATTTTGAATGGAAAATTTTGAACTGTTCAGTAAAAAAAACAATTGTTAGGAATGTGTCATGTTTAAATTGAAATGTGAAATGTGTAGGATTTATCCATGTAGGATGAAATTTGAAATAGGTGAATAAAATGGAAGATGAAAAACGTTATGCGTTTGTAGTTCATTTTGTAGCCTATGATCGATGAATAATATAAAATTATAAAAAATGTTACACTTAATCTATTTTACAGTTCAAAAGACAGACACAAATTGCAGTACTTTCATGTTTTTAAAAATTATATATCTCATCTAATAAGATATATACTTTTAACCTTATATATTTGGGAAATTGTTACACTCCAAAACACATATCGTAAATGTTTAAAAATCCTATATTATCTCATTAATGATATTTATTTATATAGAATTTAATTTTTTTTTTAATGTGATATGTATCTCATCTGAGTATAAGGGTAAAGCAAAGCTCATTAATATCTGGAGGCCCTTTCAAACAGCCCAATTTAATTTCGGCCCAAGGACTAGTACGTCATTTCCATAAATTGGGGGATGAATATCGTAAAAAGAAAAAGCGCGTTTTCAAAAAAAAAAGAAAAAAAAAAGACATTGAACGAGAGCAATTAGGGCTTCGAATAACGGGACTGTTATTAGAGCTCTGTCGCCATGGCTTCATCTTCTCCGCCTCCATCGAAACGCCACAAGAAGGATCGAATCGAGGAGTCTTCAACGGACGGTGATTCTCTCGCGAGTGTTTCGCCTCTGGTTGTCTTCGCCCATGGCGCCGGTGCTCCTTCCACCTCCGATTGGATGCTCAGGTGGTTCTCTCGTTCTCTCAAACCCTCAATTTGTCTTAGATGTCCGATCTTCAAAGAACTTAAAAAAAAAATGTTTGCTTTCTCTGCAGATGGAAAGAATTGCTAGCGAATGCGTTACATGCCGTTGAAGTTGTGACCTTTGATTACCCATGTGAGTGAAAATCATTTGTTTCGGTGAGTTTTGATCGATTGAAATGGTTTTTGGTGTTGAAAAATAGATCTATGAATGAAATCAGAGAAGTGGAAAACCAAATCGTCTAAATCATCTCTTAATAGTATGAAAAACCCTTGTACAAAAAAATTATCATCCCAGATACAGATATACAATAAAATGCCCCTCACTCAAAATTGAAGTTGTAGAATTGACGTTACACATGCACAAGAAAATTTGGGTAAGAGTGTACAATTTGTGTGTTCTAGATGTCCAATCACTGGAATGCCAGACATCATCCCAAATTCCCAACATTGAAATTATAGAACTGATGTTACACGTGCACAAGAAAATTTGGGTAAGTGTGTACAATTTGTGTGTTCTAGCCCAAGCAAAAACATATTTGTGTGTTCTATATGTCCAAATCACTGGAATGCAAGATATCATCCCAACATTTTGGATGGATGTTCTTGGTGAATTTTAGAATCGCTTTTAAATTAAACCTATTATAATTGAGAACAGATTCATTGATAATTGATGTCACATAGTTGTGGATTGTTTTGATATCGTAGTTCTGGTCTTGACTTGAAATTATAGAACTGACATTACACGTGCACAAGAAAATTTGGGTAAGAGAGTATGGTCCTTTGTGTGTTCTAGATGTCCAATCATTGGAATGCAAGACATTATCCCAACATTTTGGATGGATGTTCTTGGTGAAGTTTAGAACTGCTTTTAAATTAAACCTATTATGATTGAGAATGGATTCATTGATAGTTGGTGTCACATAGTTGTGCATTGTTTTGATATCATAGTTACGATCCAGTCTGACTTGTTAGATGACACACAGATATATCTGGTGGGAAACGTAGAGCTCCTCCGAAGGCTGAAAAACTAGTGGAGCATCATCTGGATGTTGTCAAGAGTGCTGTTGCTAAGTATCCTGGCCATCCTCTTGTTTTGGCTGGGAAATCAATGGGTTCAAGGTATTGGTCGTGTATTATTTTAGGAGAATTGTTGCAATATCTCTTTCTTCTATCCGTTCTGTCTTTGGGTTGTGTGTTTTCCAGGGATGTTGAACAAAGTTGTGAATCTCTGTACCTTTTGTATGATCTCTCTGTTTCTTTTACAGGGTCGGTTGCATGGTGGCTGGAAAAGAGAGCATCGATGTTTCAGCAATTATTTGTTTGGGTTATCCATTGAAGGTCCACTTCTACACTTGTATATTTGTTGGTTTGCTTTTGTTCCATGTACTGTATTACACATATGCTAACCAAGATCTCTTATTGGATTCTTTTAACTAGGTTATATTTCATTCTTAGTAGTTGTGCGATGTTACCCCTGTATTCATTTCATGGAACTTTATTGGAAAAAATGTGGGCTATTGATCGATTTAACATTTAGAAAATTGTTTTGGAAAGTAAAGATTGTTTGCCTTCCATTCATTGTTCCTTTTGTTGTAGATTGTCTTCTCCAGATCTTAGTGCCATTTTCTATGCTAAAAGGAGTTTTTTTTGGATGACAAAGCTGTGTTTGTTTCTGCAGTGCAATCTCGGTAGTGGAAGTTTTACTTTATTCCCTCTGCTCAGACATCAATATTCAGGCTGTTTGATGCTGCTGAGTGGTTGAACCAGTGAAATTAATTAACTTTGTGTTACTATGGACATTTTGATGCAATGCTTAATGCTACCTTTACTGTCAGAAGTATCATGAATTTGATTTTCGTGGCTTTGTGCCTTATAAAATGTGCCTTGCATTGATTCAATTGACATCTACAGTTAAAAGTTTATTGAGTTTTCCGTAGATAGCATTGTTGCCCAGTTCCTTCAGAAATTCATAATCGCTTGTGTATAAGTGGTCAAATAAAGTTACTTGAACCTTTTGTTTGCATTCCACTGGTCAAATAAGTTACTTGAACCTTTTGTTTGCATTCCATCACGAAATTATCTAGCAGAACTTTTCATTGAAAGAAAATTTGTTCTTCTTTTCTTCACAAGTTCGTCTACTGAAAAGTAAATTAGAAAGAAAACTTATTCACTATTTAAGATTTAATGTTGTGACAATTATCAGGTGGATCTTTTATTTTTGTTTGTTAAAAATTCCGTGGTGGTTGTTTGGATGGTTTATCATGATTTTCTTTATTCCTCACATTTGTCTTTTTTTTTTTAGAATTAGTGATGTCTAACTATACTGCCTTCAAAATTAAACACAAAATTAAACAATGTATTCTTAATAATTTCTCATACAAACTTAGACTTATGGTAGAAAAATTTTATTGTTCATTACAAGAAGCCTTTACTTACAGGTTACAACATTCTGCTGCAGGGCATGAGGGGAACAATACGTGATGAAACATTGTTGCAACTTGCAGTTCCAACCATCTTTGTACAGGTGAAAAGGCTTTTCCGCGACTTCCATTACTAATTTGTTTAAGCCCCCATATTTCAGCATTTCCAATTCCAGAAATATTGCAAATTGTTTTCCTTCCTTATGTTGAGCATGTGCTCTTGATACTTATGAAGGGTAGTAAAGATGGTCTATGTCCACTGGATAAGCTGATGGATGTACTCAAGAAAATGAAGCCCAGTAATGAATTGCACATTATCGAAGGTGGTGATCACTCCTTCAAGATTGGAAAGAAATATCTACAATCCTGTGGCTCAGACCAGGGTGAAGCTGAAGAAAAAGCTGCGAAAGCAGTTGCAGAATTTGTTGCTAAAATAATCAAAGAAAGATCATAATGTGTGTTGATGGATGATAACTAAGGTTAGCTAAAGTCATTGTTTTGTTTCTCAGAGTGGCGTTTTTCTTATTTCATTTCTTCCAGGTTTTTCCCCCCTACAGACCACCAAGCATTACCTTTTAAATGAAGAAAACAGACGTTTTTATAACAAATACCATCAATGAAGATAAACACAGGAAGTTCCGTTTCATACAACACTGAATGGAACAGAATCATCAACCTCACTGAACACAGTCTCTACGCCTCCCCGACAAGCGCGTCCTTGTACGTGGTGGTCAAGGTAGGCGGTGGTGGCCCCGCCTCCTCTCGGTGCTGCCTCCTCCTCCGCTCATCTTCCAGTATAAGGGGGACTTGCCCTTCCCTCTCGTGGCCGAGCCGCTCCTGCGCCCCTCCCCGGAGTTTCTCCAGCCTCACCCCATCCATCTGTTGCATCTTGAACACCTTCACCACGTTCAGCAGTCCCCCTACTAGGAACAACAAACTGCCGCACATACTCAACCATACCCAACTCTTCTCCTGTTCATCATTAACAAAAGAAAAAAATTTAAATGTAGATTTCAAGGAACCAATTGACTGTGGATTAAACATGGAATACCTTAATACCTGCATTCGTTCGTAAATTTTTTGGATTTGGGATATTAATAGTCGGATTTTAATAGATTTTTTAAATTCAGATTGTAAACCGATACAGATATTTTTCTGATAGATACATATTGACAGGAATGATAAGTTACCAGTATCTTGAGCCTAGGATGAGAGGGTCCAAAATGGCCCCTCCTGTTGAAGACACCACCCACCAAGAACAACAAGCTCCCCATCAAGAAGGGGATCTGAACACTCTTCTGCAACATCTGGACGTGACCGTCCGCCCTCTCGTAGATCTGGCACAGGTTATGAATCGAACCCAGCACCCACAACGCCGGTCCAGCGATCAACATGTTCAACGCGTGCCTCTCCAGCTTATAATCAAATCCCTTCTCCATCTGTGCTATCAGATAATCGATTTCAAATGATTTTTTTTTTTTTGCTTTAATTTTTGTGTTATAAAAAATCAACAAAAATAACAACTCACAATGCTGCTTTTGTGGAAAACAAATTGGTTTTCAGGCTGTTTTTCCAATGACATTTTTAGTCCTTTTTTTTTTGTACAGAGGCCAAAGCTCACGAGTACACTCGATCCTCTATTCATTCCTATTGTTCTAATTTATTGTATCTAAAACTCTAGTCAATTTTATATATGATATGCGAATATACATTGTTAAATGTATAACAATTATGCATTTCGTTCCTTTTATTGTGCAAAAACAACTAGTGATTACCTGCACCAAGAACAAGAGTACACCCAGGAAGACGAGCGCGGACCCGAGCGTCTGCACAACCGGCACCGCGAACTCCACGAGCGCGAGCTGCGCGTCCAGCCCCGCGAACCCTAGCCGGTAATCCACGCCCGCCGCGTGCGCCACGAAGTCATGCACGTTCACGACCGCGACGAGCGCGAGCCCGATGAGGAGCACCACGAGCCCGGACATGGCGCTTCCATGGACAGACAACTGCGACGCGTAACCCCCCAACAGGAGCACCGAAGCGAACACGTAGATGCCTGCGTTTATGTACTCCCACTTGTTCCGGGCCCGCCACGGCCCGTAGAGACGGATCTCCCTCGCCGTCGCTAGCTTCACCATTGATTGATTGATGACTTGTTTTGATGATCACAGGATCGATAGATTGCAACTGTTATACTGATTGTGGTGGGGTTACGTGTCACGTTGCATGGATTACAGGTGGTGGTGAATGTAAAATTATGCCTTACGTGGCTTCTTCTGCATGCATGATGCCTCGGATTCTTGTCTATTGAAGTTGGGGGAGAGAAGGCGAGAGAGAGAGAGAGAGAGAGTCAGAGTCAAAGCGATCACGAATACTCACGTGACAGTGTAGATCTTTTTGTGTATTATATATATGCATAGAATTCGAGAATAGATTTAATTGAGTGTGTGTGAGTGTTTTATGCATCAGTTTAGTTCATATCAGTTTTTAATCATGTATTAACATGTGTTTTAAATTATATTTAAAATCTCATATATTAAACATGTGATGAGACATATGTCATTTCTTGATTAGAAACTCACATATACTGATAAAATTCAATACTAATTAGATTCGGATCTTGGTAAGTCTAAACACGTGTTATTTATATACATGATGCAGCATACGTGAGTTCATCATAGAAATATGATGATACTTTACACACAACCGTTTAAATCGTGAGATCTAACCGTGATGGAATTAATTAATCCTCTATATATTTTTACACGAAAAATTACATGTAAATGACAACCGTTTAGAACGTGTATGCATAGTTTTTCTCTTAAACTATATAGCTATAAATGTTTTTATTTTTTTTAAAACGATAAATAGCTTGCGTGATTTATAGTTTCATAAATATTTTCATAGTTTTTTTTTTTTGGTGGGTAAATTTTTTTTTTTTTCCTTGGTCAAATCTTCCCTTATCAGCAGGCGGCAAGACTCGAACTTAAGATCCCTCACTAAAGAGGGGGTACCTCTCCCATCCTATCAAGAGGAGGTTTGGTAAATATTTTCATAGTTTCATAAATATTTTTATTGAAAGTGATTATAGCCACTTGCGTGACGTTTTAATATAGGATTGTCATGCAAAGGATTCGAACTCCCACTTGCATGCAATCCATCTCACGTAACCGTGAACATACAAATCAACTCCTACATCATCATAACCACTTTTTCTAGATAAGAAAGAATAGAATCTCACCAAGCTTACCCTCAGACGACATAATGCATGGAATAATCGAAAGTGAAGAATCGATTTACATGCATATATGCACACATTATCCTCTATAAATTCACATGAACCACCATCCCAAGATCAAATCAAACCAAAACCCAAGCTTCTAAATTTCCTCTCAGAGACTCTCTTCCAACAGTATATAAAATGGCCTGCTCTCTCCAGGCAGTGAAACCCATGGAAGAAACCATTGTGCGCCACGAACGCAGAGAGTCTCACAACACCAAAGATGGGTCTTTTGAAGTCATCCAAAGCGATGAACTCGTGCGCACCGAAAACAGGTGTGGGTGCCCTGAGAAGAAGAAGCATGGATTCATCGCCGACTTGAAGGAGAAGTTCGAGGAGGTGAAGGAGAAGATCGGGGGGAAGAAGAAGAAGAACAAGAACAAGGATGGTGGGAGTAGCAGCAGTGAAAGCGACAGTGATTAATTAATGAAAATAAATTATGATCAGTATGTATTATGATTCATGAAGGGTGCGTGTAACGCATACGTACGTGTATAATTAAATAAATAAGTACCCTTCGCAGTGTTTGATGTGGATCTAATCTCCTAAATATGTATTTGATTTTTGATATGATACTCTTGTTATATGAAAAGCATATATATTGCACCCCATTCCCCATATAAAAGCATAAAACTTTCACTGAAATAAAATTGTGTTGTGTAGAAAATATTGTAGGGTGTCTTGTTTTTCTAGCATAAGAGGATATATGTTTTTTATCTTAAAATTCAACATGATGATGATTTCAATAGATTATCATCTAAAATGAGAACAGTGTTTCAGTAGATTTTTTTTATTTAACAAATACACGTTAATTAATATGTTCTATCTAATATGTGAGTCCTATTGAGATTTCTGTATGATAAAGGCAGAAAATTTGATATAATATTTTTATTGTAGTTGTGTTGTCCGCTTTGAAAGGCTAATTTGGCATTGCAATAATTGAAGAGATAAATTATTGTTATAATAAAAAAAATTAAAACGAAATGTAAACAATTGTTCTGTTATTTAGAAAGAAAAAAAATATTCTATAGTCAATGTTAAATGATTAGAAATCTGATCCCTTTTTTTTTTTTTTGTGCGCTATTTACCCATGCCACCTCACTATTTTATGCATAAATTATCCCCACCCTCTCGCCCTGACACCCTCATTTACCTTCTGAATCCCCTGTGTCCTTCTCTCTTTCCGACGAAACCACAACTCTCTCTCCCCGACACCCTCATTTACATATCTGTAAATTATTATTATATTTTTATAATTAATTATTACGGTTCTATAACTTTGTATTTTCTTAGTTTAATTTCATATATGGCATTATATTTTTATTATGTAAATGGTAGTTTATGTAATTGGTAGTTTTTGTAGTTTCTAGTATAGTTGGTATATGAATGATAGACGGTATTACATTTCTGTCGTGTAAATTGATATTACATTACTGTAATGACCAGTGGTGGAGCTAGAATTTTTATAAAGGAGGGCTTAATGTGACTTATATAAGTATTTTTTAAAATTATATCATTATGTTTTTTATTTCAATAGTATAAATTAAAAATATGTATAAAGTGAAATACAAACATTCATATAAAATGTATCATTGAATAATTATAAAAAATAATTATCATATTTTAAAACGATATGTCATATTTCATATTGATAATTCATAAAAAAAATGTCAAAACATAAATCTAACAAACAATACATACCTTTAAATTTAACTTCGACGAGATTTCATATTTTGAAAATGTTGAATGATTTGATTATTTTAGATATTTACACAAATATTTTAAACTTTAAATAAATTAGTAACAATGATAATAAAGTAAAATGAAAAAATTATATACCTTCAAAATATTGATAGAAGAGATGAGAGGATTATAGATTGTAAATTCTCAATTGTGAGACATTTAATGGAACAAAAAGTAAAAATTATTTAGAGATGAAGATTGATATTAGAAACAGTTGAGAGAAAAAAATTTCAAATTTTTTTTTAAGATGGACACCTAGGTGTAGACGCTGAGAAGTGAAATCCATATATATATAGCCGCCATTTGTAGGATATGGATAGAAGAAGGCTTAAGGGTAAATGAAAACAGAGAGTTAAAAATGACTTTTGTGTTATGTGGAGGAGGGAGGGTTAATTAAAAGAAACAGTGAGTGCACACCATACACATGGATAATCCAGATGGATAATAGATGGTTGTTTTAATTTAATTTTATTTAGTTGTGAGTTGTTGTTTAGAGAATTTCATATGTAGGTGGAGCCTATGATCTATAACCCTAATTAAAATTAACTTACCATAAAAAATTAAAAGGACCTAAAAAAATTAAAAGGACATATAAATAAATTTAAAAAAATCGAGGGGGGGGGGTCCTATGGTGGCTCCGCCACTGGTAATGATTCATTACATTTCTATAAAAATGTATGTCTTTGATTTTATTCTATTGGTAATTTTTGTAATTGTGATTTTAGATGTTTGACTGATTGTTGGATATTTAAGACAGCGTGTTTTTCATTATAAAGTACGTTGAATGCATGGTTCAAATGCCTTTGAGTGAGTTTCATTCACTTAAGATGACATGAAGATGATAAGGGGGAGACAGCAGCTGATTTCTTTAGTATAAGAAGACAATGTTGTCATTCAAACAATTGATGTATTTATTTTAATAACCCTTTGAAAATGTATCTATAATTATTTTGTGTACTTTCAATGCATTTACAAATAATAAACATTATATATATGATTCATGAATGTATTGTAATGACACTGAGAATGTATCTATCGATAACATTTTGGGTTTAAATATTTTTGTGTATGTTGAATGCTTTATATATATAAGTAACCAATAAAAATCTGTTTCTAAGGGGTAGTTCAGTTGGCTAATGGAGTAGGTACAGTTATTATGAAAAGTCAAGATTTGTGTGGGAAAAAAAGAGGGAACATATTTAACACTACAGAAGAATTTCTATAAAAGGGTGGAAAAAAAAAAAAGTTCTCATTCAAGAGACTAGGTTGGATACAAAAAAAAAGGTCCATTATGCTATTGCCATTCCCATTGTAGGGACCAATGAAAGAGTATTTGAGTCCATTATTCCTAATTGAAGTCATCGAAGAATATAAAAATATATATATATATTTAATCCAAAGAGAGAGATTTTAATATAACGTCCTAATGTAGCTCACCCAGTGCATTTCGTGGTATAGAGTTCTTTAAAAGCCAGTTTCTGATCCACCTAGCGCGCATCATAATGTGTGGCTATGTATCCTGGGGGCGGTTCTTTGATTTCTGCACCGGGAGTGGCCGAATAACGCCTTAACGTCCAGCGGCTTGAATCCATCAATGTATCACATTGCATTATATGTATTATTCTACATATGTATTTCGTTGTCCTTATGTATAATCATTTTTTTTAGCATTTCCCATTTAAAATAATTTTTTTTTAGCTTTTGCCTTGAACCAAGCTTCTGGAGCCGCATGCTCTTCTAATTAAAAAAATTTCCCTTGAGGGAAGCACAAGTTGTAATATATGAATTATTCTTGCTTGCTTAATACTAAAATGTCTTGCACGTCAATCCATTCTATGTTAATTTCCACAGCAAGGTCATTATATTCTTCTCTCTGTCAACATTTAGGTGCAACAAATCAAGCGAGACAAAGCTTCGATAATGTATCATTTCATGCTGTCATGGATATGAGTCGGTGCGCATGATTGCTTGGTTTTCTTCTCCTTGGATTGCTTGGTTTCACATCTGATTTTAATCCCAGGCTACCATGTCAAAGTATGTATATGAAATTGTTTAACAAAGAGAGTTGTTCTCTCTGATTCCTGACACCATATTTTGGTGTTGGCAATATGCTTGTAAGTTGTAAGAGATGTGGTGCTTGGATTGTAATTATATTCATTAATTAATGAATGTTTCAGAAATGTTGCATTGAATTGTCCAAGATGAAATTAATCCATCATCCATGTGCTAATATATCCACGGAGAAAAATGCTTATAATAGATTCATCATATTTGCTTACATGATTATATATCAGTAATGTTTTCATGGCACAACAACAGTTTTACATGCACCTCATTAAGTGATGAGAAATATTTTCTTTTTCTTTTTTTGTGTACGTGTGACCTGATATTCTTTTAGAAAAATGTTAGACAATGGCCTGCCTGTAATCTACGCCTGTTTAAAGTCCCGATTTAAAAAATATATATATAAGGTAGATACTTTTTTAAATGAGGAAGTATTATATACGTTACAATTTGATTTTAAAAATATGAAAAAATTCAATGAGATGTTTACCTATCCAAGTATAAAGAATTGTAAGCATGGTTGTCATGGGACTATGTGCATGTAACATCACTCTTTTTTTTTCCTATGACATGAATTGCGGAGAGAGCGAGAGAGCAAAAGAGTCGAGCTGCTGGCTTGCCTGATCACGAATACTTGAAAACTGACATGTATCGATGAAATTCAGAATGGATTTAGGATGATAGAATCATTGTGTATTTGATTAAAAAAATGTGTGTGTGTTGGATCCTGATCAGTCTAACACGTCAGACTGATGATTCCATGTTGAACGGATTTAAATCTCAATGTGTCAATGTGAAACTGGTATATGATTGAAATATCATAAATTTCAATTTACATGATAAGGCAGATGTGAGTTACGTTCTTCATTGAAAACTGATGATACTTTTCATACAACCGTCTAAATTGTGAGATCTAATTAACAGTGATGGAATCCTCTGTTTTTTTTATGAAAAGTTACACATAATGACATAAAACCGTTTAGAATGTGTATGCATAGTTTTTCATTTAAACTATAGAGCTATAAATATTTTTATTAAGGAAAAAATCTATATAACCCTTTGAAATTTGATTGAAATCCATATAACCCCCTAATTTTTTTTAAAATCCATATAACCCCCTGAAAACACATAATAAATCCAAATAACCCCTTGAATGAAATTTTTGTCAAAAGATGATGAATATTTTATGTATATTTCGTTTGATTAATCTTGACTGAAAACACGATATATTAAAAAACCACTACAATGTGTCAAAAATGTAAAAAATCCTATGAAAATAACTATTTTATCCTCCTTTAAATATATTGTAAAACTCTATCTGGAGGTGTAAAATCATCATTGATAGAAGAATTTTTACATTTTTAACATATTATAGGTCTTTTTGATATATTGTGTTTTTTACAAGGGTTAACCAAACATGATATTCACAAAATATGCATTATCAGTAAACGTAAATTATATTTAGGGGGTTATTTAGATTTACTAGTTGTTTTCAGGAGATTATATGAATTTTAAGAAAAGTCAGGGGGTTATATGAATTTCAGTCAGTTTACAGGGGGTTATATGGATTTTTCCCTTTTATTAATTGAAAGTTTTTTTTTTTTTTTTTTTTTGCTTGGTAAAAAAGAGAGAGTGAGTGAGAATGAAGGGTATTGAAATTGAAAGTGATTTATAGTCACTTGCGTGACGTTTTAAAATAGGATTGACATGCAAAGGATTCGCGCGAACTCCCACTTGCATGCAATCCATCTCATGTAACCGTGAACATACAAATCATCAACTCCTACCTCTTTTTCTAGATAAGAAAGAATAGAATCTCACCAAGCTTATCCGAGGATGACATAAAGCATGGAATAATCGAAAGTGAAGAATAATGCATGCACACATTGTCCTATATAAATTCACAGCAGGCACCACCCCAAATCAAATCAAAGCAAACCAAAACCCAAGCTTTTAATTTTTCCCTCTCAAACTCTTCCAAAATAATATATACATAATGGCCTGTCTCCAAGCAGTGAAAGTACCCATGGAAGAAACCATTGTGCGCCACGAAGCGCATTAGAGTCTCACAACACCAGAGATGGCTCTTTTGAAGTCATCCAAACCGATGAACTAGTGCGCACCGAAAACTATGGATGCCCTGAGAAGAAGCACCATGGATTCATCACCGATGTTAAGGAGAAGTTCGAGGAGGTGAAGGAGAAGATCATCGTGTAACGTATGTATTATGATTCATGAAGGGTACGTGTAACGTATACGTACGTGTATAATTAAATAAATTAATAAGTACGTACCCTTTGCAGTGTTTGGTGTGGGTCTAATCTCGTAGTTATGTATTTTGATAATCTTGTTATTTGAAAGCTTATTGCAGCCCATATAAAAAGTATATACTGCTTTCACGGAATAAAACTCGTGTTGGACTTGGGTGTAATAAATGTTGGAAGTTGTTTTGCATTTTAGTACAAGTTACTAAACTATTAAGCCCCTGTCCATTTTGATTAATGCTTGGGGGAAGAGGGTACGAATGGAAGGGAAGAGAGAAGGGGAAGGGTTTCCGTTGAACCCATCTTAAAAGCCCATAATCGTTCGACCTGTGAAATTTTTGTTTCTAAAAAAATATAGACAGACATGTTTGAACACCTGTCTAAACTAAACATATATGTTATGTGCGAATCTCACCGCATATACGGTCTGCACACAATTTTAAACTATGGTTCTTCCTCTTTGTTGAATCATTACTTAGAGGTTGCAATCCTATGGTTAAAGTAGGTTTTTGATGGAAAAAAAAATTCACCCCACTAACATTGAAATCAAATGATTGTAAAAATAAATATCCAAAGTCAAACAGATTCATCTACGTTACATTGAAATCTTTTCCTTCATTGACCCAAATCAAAATCCATGGTATATGCACCCACGAACAGATAAACAATGGAAACAATATTTCAATTACAATTTATACATAAATAATCAGCAGGACCGGCCTAAGGATTGTTTTTTTTAGTGGGCTTTTATGCGAACTTTTAAAAGTGGAGTCCCATTTACATTAAAAAAATGTTCTTGGCTATTATTTATTTTAAGTTACAAATGTTATAAAATTACAAATACAATGTATACAATCATTAAAATTGAGACCTATTATATAAAAAAATTCTTGTAACAATTACATCAAAAAACAATTATAAATAACCATACAAAATTTTAATCGTACTAAGATCAATAAAAAAGGGTACAATAGCCCAAAAAAAAACAATTAATCAAATAAATATCATTTGAAATTTATTTTTATCGCATAGATTGGGTTTTCAGTTTTTAGGGATTTGATAGGGGAGGATTTTTTAGGGATTTTAATAGGGATGGTTGGAAAAAAAATGGCTTGGAATGGGAATCAATAGGTTGGGTTTTCAATTTTGAATACCTGGGGTGTATTCTATTGGGCCTGGGCAGTGGGCTTTAAAGTGTGTAATGGTATGCAAGGGTCTATCATTCCAGCACCCATATTAACTTTTTTTTCATGGACTGATTAAATAAAAAAAAAATTATGGATTGATGAACATCAACTAGATGGGTTGTGGGCCCTCCTTGGATGGGGGCCTAGGCAGTGGCCTTGGTGGCCTCTGCCCAGGGCCGGGCCTGATAATCGGAAGACTTATCACTCCATTACTGTTGATAACTAAAAATGAACATAGTCACTGCCCCAGAAAAATCAGAGAGAGTACAACAGACACAACTGACTGACAGCTAAAATGTTGTGGGTGACTCACATGTGCCTCAAAGAATTCCATGAATCATTACCGGTTGTCCCTAAACCAATGTTTTATTTTTTAATTTAATGGTAAGGTTGATACAGTTGAAAGGATTCTGAGTCTCTGACATCAAACATACATGAGATAATTGATAACATTTGATATCACAATCCTTTTAAATTTTAGGGAGTGTGCTTAGAGCAACATGGCACATACAACCGGTTGTGCTTCGGACAATAGAGGATCACAAGTTTTATTGCAAGGTCAGTTGTGTAATTCTGTTCTTCACAATTCACAAGATGCCCAAATGTGTAATTCAGTAAATAAAATGCATTATAATGGTATCACAGGCAGTTCATTAAATGGATATTGTTTTGTTGAACTAAATGGTGTCAGGTAACAGATAACTGTAGAGAGACACGAGACTCTTGAATAGTGCAACTAAAGTCATACTAGTTCAAGATTCACAACAAAAAAATAGAAGAAGAATGAACAACTCAAAGATGAGGGAAATTGACAACTTGATATTCACTACAAAAGATAAGCTTACATTTAAAATTAAGCTACTAGAGACAAGTTTGCACAAGTATATATTTTATGTGGTGTTGAGATTTTGTGAAGTGAGTTAGATTGAGTTAAATTGGTGGAAAGGGCTCCTTTTATAAGCAAAGTTGTATGGGAAGTGGGTAGTTGGAGTCATAACATCTAGTGTAGAGTATCAACGTATGAGTAAATGGAAGTTTATGAAAAAATGGTAGTCAATGTGATTTATCAAGGCATAGAAAATATGAGATTTATGGAAAGTGATAATCAATGTATAGGTAAATGAGGATTCTTGAAAAATGATGGTCAATTTGATTTTCCAAGTCATGGAAAAATGGGGGGTGACATAGGAAATGAATGAGGTGGTTGGTAGTGGAAAGTGTAGAAGATGGGTAATAAACATTTATGCAAATAAGTCAATGATACCCCACACAAAATACAAAGTTGTCTCACTATATCTCTCAATATAAAAAGCTAAAATAGATAGATAAATAGATAACAAAGTTCACTTTAAAATTTCACATTAACTTCATCACTTTAATGTATAGCCAAATATTTTATCTTACTTTCACATAAAATTGCAGTTCATAAGTGAGGAATTGCTATTTACATAACATATTCAGACTTTATAGAGAAGTTATTATTCACATAACAATTTCCTATATTATCATAATGTAATATTTTGTTATCGTGCGGTAGCCTTATGTGATAACCCACTCCTATACTCAAATCATGATTCTTCAAACCCAAAAAGGACAGAGGGGATGTCTCTTGATTTGGTCGTGGTTGGAACATCATAAAGTTTTGGATGTAATTGACTTTGCGTGGATAAATATATATCACCCTATTATGTCCTGCAATGGGTTCGTGACGATGAATACAATTATATTATGCATAAAATTGACAATAGTCCTATCATCTATTTTCTCTTCTCTAACTCCTTGATTTTACATCTCACTAAAAAAAACCCCAACAATGGGACTTCAGCCTAGGGGTGTTGTTGTCACACAAGGTCCAATAGAATTGACTTAACTTTTCTTGTCCACATCATGTAATCTAAATATATTGAATAATATGATGTTATTTCAATTGCTTATGTAATCATTGATGGATAGGGTCTTTTGAAAAACACTTTTCCTTTCTTGACATTGCTTTGCAAACATGCACTTGACCAGCCACTTATGAAGGGATTGTATTTTTGAGAATGGAAAATGTGATAAACCAAAGTGGTTGATTAGGCGTCTATGCCGGCAAGTCTAACGAATGAATGGATGAGATTGATGTTTAGATTCAAATCCATGGTCAGATTTGGTATATAATCTGAGTATTGACGGGCGATCATCTCTAATCCCTCTCTCGTGCGAACAGTTGCCGCTGCGTCTCTCCTCCACCTCCCCCACCTTCAGGATCTAGGGTTTCGGTTTAGATTAATCTTATTTTTTCTCAGATTAGTTTTAAATTTGTTAACGATATTAGTTTTTTTTTTTTTTCCTCAGTGTTTTTGTATATTGGTTCCATTTTTGCTGATCTGATATTATATTGAGTCTTATAATCTGTTAAGCCTGTCAATTATCGAAAAAATATCCGCACCCGATCCGAATCCGTATCCGAAAATACAGAAAAACCGATATCGAAAAATCCGTATCGGATCCGAAAAAATAATCCTATCCAAAATTTTCGGATCGGATACGGATATACCCCATCCGATCCGAAAAATATCCGTATCATGGCATAAAAAAATGTTAAATTATTTTAATATTACCATCGGATTTTGATCAAGTGGCTCACATTCTTTCTAATAGTTGTAAAGTTAGGACTTGTGTTTGTGAATTTTTAATTTTAAGTCAATTTTTGAACTTTAAATAAAAATTTGTTATGTTTAATTATTTATTTATTCTTTCTAATAGTTGTAAAGTTAGGACTTGTGTTTGTGAATTTTTAATTTTAAGTCAATTTTTGAACTTTAAATGAAAATTTATTGTGTTTAATTATTTATTTATTCTTTCTAATAGTTGTAAAATTAGGACTTGTGTTTGGAATTTTTAATTTTAAGTCAATTTTTGAACTTTAAATGAAAATTTGTTATGTTTAATTATTTATTTATTCTTTCTAATAGTTGTAAAGTTAGGACTTGTGTTTGTGAATTTTTAATTTTAAGTCAATTTTTAAACTTTAAATGAAAATTTGTTATATTTAATTAATTATTTATTTATTTCGGATATTTCGAATAATTATCGAATCGTTCCGAAATTTTGGATCGGAAAGATACACTTTTTAAATATCCGTCGGATCGGATACGGATATATAAAAAAAATCAGATACGGATACGAATATGACCATATCCGGTCCGTATCCGGTCCGTTGACAGGCTTACCTCTGAAGAGGAAGTGAAGGATCTTTTTGAGGAGGTTTGTGGTTCTCGATCATCAATCTCTAATTTTACTTAACACTTGATAATGAAAATGATTAACTTAAACATATTTTCTATGATATCAAACATGTTTAGGATTTTATAAATTTGGTGGACATCCACTAAAGAGGATGACAAGATGTAGAACTGTTATATAGCTCATAAACAAAATTTTATAGGAGGTTTTTTTTTAAAAAAAAAAAAAAAAAACCCTCTATCATTATTTAAAACAATTGGTCTAGCCAGCGGTCTCGGAAATGATGTCTTTCACTCTTGGTCAATTCATAGATCCATCGAGGATTGACGATTGATAGGGTAGAGTTATTCGTAAAAAAGCATTTATTGATCCCTTTGCATGGTTATCCTGTACCATAGAACATGGTTTATGGCACGATGTCCACACCAGAAAATATGCATGTGTAAATTGTGCTCAATAGAGTATAATATGAAGTGATACTTTAAGCTATAAATGTAAGTGAACATTCTTTTAATACTCTGACTCATTGGTGATGGAAAGAGGAGAGGAAGACTTGAGAAACTTGGATGGTAGGTAGGAAGGAATAATAGATAAAGATAATAGGTCATGAAATTAGGAATCTATTACTCTTTTTAATTGATCGTTACATCTTAGGATGTTAGCTCCCTTCTTTAAAAAAATTATGATTATTAATATAAGCAAATATATGTTTGTTGCTCTCATTGATATCTCAATGGTGTGGTGAATTTAGAAGCGCCATGCAATTCCGTGCCACAATTACTTTCTCGCATCTCCCTTTGGAGTTCAAACATTAATATATAATTCCTGGTTTACAAGTAATCTCTTTCGAGTTTTATTGTTGTCATATTCATATGCTGAACTTTTAATATCAAATGTGCAGTGTGAGCCGATTCATATTGATTTAAAGCATCCAAAAAATTCTCCAGGATACGCTTTCGTTGAGGTAAGGAAATCATGTAGAAGATCCATGTGTTTTACATTTATTTCTCAAACTGATGTAAAAGGTTGATTTTAAACAAGTTGAAAGCAGATAGATCATTATCTTTTTGTAAGATCCCTTTGCACTAAGCCATTATGTTAATGTCTCTATCGTTTAAACCATTAAAATCTAATTGATATACTTCTAATTCTATTGGGTTTTCTCAAAAAGACTAAAACTTGTAATCTTACTGGATGCTGGATGCTTTAACATGTTGAGATACACACTCAACTGAGATTTATTGTATCTACGGATTGATGAGTTGAATTGCCTTATATACATAATTGTTAGTCTATATGGTTTGCTAGTCCAAGATATCTGAGGAAGACTACAAATTCCTAGACGTAAATGATCAATCATTATTTGACTAGCGGGAATATGAGGGGGTGCCATTCTTCTAGCATCTCCTAAAGTGGAGATAATGGTGTTATATGCACGTGCGATTTATAGAAATATGAAAATCTGATTTTTTTTATTATTATTTTTGGGGGATCAGTTGAGTAGATTTTTCTTGATGAAAATGGTGCCCCAATTTATATAAAATTAAGATTACGTAGGTAGAGAGTGAAGAAGGAAAACATAAAAAGGAGAAAAATAAGTGTATGGTCATTAGAATTGTTCTCCAATCTCCACACAAGCCCCACCGTCATAGATCCTGAATCAACATGGAAAGGTCCCTCTAAAGTCAGACAACACCCTCTACATTTAAAATGCAAAACACCAATGTTTTATGAAGCACGAAATAGAGGCCCAAGTATTCTTCGTTAGTTCTCCTTGCCATTGAAGAGATTCTGATTTCTAATTAGTCACAGTGACCGGCATATGCGGATTCTAATATTGACAAGGTTCTCATCTAAGCTAATAGGATATAACGGGCCCAAGATGGGAATGCAAGATCTGAGTTTTTGGGAAAGAGAGGGGGAACAAGGGATCATCTTTTTTTGTTTCCCTTTTAGTACCCCGTATGTGGGGAAAGGTTGGTGTGGGCTTAGGATCAAATTGTTCTTTTAGAGATATTGAAGGGATGTGGAAATGGTTTCGCGAAGGGCACAAAAAAAATGACTGAAGCAATCTAGTTAAAATCCAATGACTTATTGCACACGCGGTTTGTTGGAGTATTTGGTTAACTCGAAATGAATCCCTATTCCAACACAAAAGGGTCTATGTTGAGAATACATGGGTGATGGTTTTTTCTCTTCTCAAGTCATGGGTTAAGTGGATTCTTGAAGTGGAGTATCCTTCGACCATCATGGGTGAGGCGTGGATTGGATAGTTCGCTTTGACCTTTGTTTTGGAGATCCCTCATCTCCTTTTGTTTGGAGGCTTTCTTTAAGTGAGATCGCACATCGCACCTACCTTTTTCTCAAAAAAAGAAAAGAAAGTTGTACTGTCAAAACACAACGGGCACAGGTGTTTTTCAGCATCACACCCTCCAGTCTGCACTGCAGATTGTATAATATTTGGGCATATGGCCTTGTAGAATGAGAGCTCAACCTCGATTCCAGGTAATCTTCCGCATCACAGTTATCTATATTCATTATTCAATGAAATAGCTGAAGAAGGCCTTCTGCTTCCTCCATTTCTCTGCAGACAGATCCCTCCATCTCACCCTCTAGACTCCAGTCCATACTGCTGGTACTGGGGAAATATCCTTGTAGAATTTCCTGAGACTTTTTTCTCAGAGATCCTTCTCTATATCAGATCATCCTCCAGATTGTTCAGAAATTGACCTGTTCAGAACAAAAGATCTTGCCAATTTTTGGATGGATCAGTTATAAAAAGAAGAAAGAACAATCTGTGGTGTTTTTCAGGATGTTCATGTAAACTGGTCTTATCTATTATTTAACTGAGCAAGAACTTATTGAATGGATATGAATTTTATTCAAGATCATGCAAAAATAAAACCTGATGTTTGACAAACCATAGCATGTATATTGGGCCTCCAAAAGTGATATAAAAAGTTTGAATTACGAAAAACTGCTGTAGTAGCAGCAGCAGGAGAGACAAGAATCTTTATTCACAGCATTAATAGTTTAATCTGCTATGGTGAATCATCAACAAAGATCAGATGGTCCCAAAAGATAAAATAAAATTGTCATTAAAAAATAAAAGATTAGGAAGGTCCAAACACTGATGTAGCAGAAGCTTCAGCCTTGATGAGGTCAATTGTTGGTGTTGGACACAGAATGTTGAAATGGATAAAAGTGATTTGTTGCTGTCTCTTCCTTCAGAAATGGAAGCTATCCCCTCAACTTGGCTTTTCGGTCAAGACCCTTTATAGGAAGATCAACAAGGCTTTGTCTCCTATTCCGACCTCTAGGGTCCAAAATCTTTTTTGGAGGGCTCTTGGGCCTTAATAAGAGCTTTCATGAGGCTTCTTTCTCTAGACAATGTCCTCAACAAAGTCGACCATAATAAATGGGCGCATGATAGGGATGTTAATTGTAGGTTGTGTCGGGGTGCCGATGAGAATATGGATCACTTGTTCTTACAATGCCCTTTCGTAATGACGATGTGGTAATTGGCAGGGAAGCCTACTGGCCTCACTTGTTGCTTTCATGATACTGATGAGATGTGGAATCTATACCGTCAAAGAATGAAGAAAGGTGATCGAAATAACGAAGCTGAATTTCAATGACTAATTCCTCAAGCAGTTTATTAGGTAAATTCTTTCCTTTGATCAACACATAAACTTAGAGTTCTAATAAGGTAAATTCTCTCTTTTGGGCTTCTCTCTTGGTCTTGGTAATACATGAGCATAAGCTTACTTCTTTAGGGGAAAAAAATTATGTTTTTTACATGATTTTTTTTTTATATATAATTATTGCTTTTCTTTTATTCAAATATTTCATATGTTGATAATTATTTTTAAATTTATTCAAAATTTCACCTACTACTAATGCTGTCTTCAAGAAAAAAAAGATGCCAAAAAATCTCATGACTCTATGTCTAATTTAGAAGTGGAACATCCCAACATTCTTAATGTTGATTTTGTTTTTCAAAAAGATGATAAAAAAAATAAAGTTGGCATATATTATATCACACTATACTCATTATGATTTAAATGAGTATATTGATTTAAATATAAACAATTTGTTTTTGACAAAATCCTTTGTCAATGCAGTGTTCCTCTGAGCGACAAGAAAAATGAAAAATTGATAAGGTAAATTCTTAATTTTAGGCTTTTCTGTCTTTGTTATATGAGAATATAACGACTTCTGTTTAAAAAAGCTAATAAAGTACATAAAAATTCATTTTTCAATGATTTCATGATATTTACCAGGATACGAGTTTGGTTTGAGTTGCCTTGATGATAAGACTGTATTGTGTGTGGAACAGTTGCGATGGCTTGGTATGCATTGGTGGATGGAAGACTTCATATTTTTAAAACCCAGCCACTGAAAAATTCTTGAAGCTGCCGAGAGGTGTACCACATCGACAGGTTGTTGTCAACCCAGTTGCTCAGATGAGTACATATTTTGATGACCGCATCCGTAAATATAAGATCTTGAGATTGTTCGATGGTGATGACAGTTCTTATGGATGTGAGATTTATACGTTAGGCGGTGGAGTTTTTTTTTGGAGGAGGATTAGCGATGCTCCTTGTGTCGTGCATATTGACCACCCTGTTTTTTTGAATGGGGCACTCCATTGGTCAATCATGTAGAACACTTTTGAGGGTCCAGCAGTAATCATGTCTTTTGACATTCAAACGGAGAAATTTGTGATTATCGGACACCCCAAGGGTAGGGCAAAAATGGATACTCCGAATACCGCATTGGCTGTGAGGCTGTTGGGAGGACGCCTATGTTTAGTGGAGAAATATGTCGATGACCCAAAGATGGATATATGGATGCTGATGGATTATAATATGAGGTATTGGGAGATGGTTTACACCATTTGTGATTATCGGGCACCTCAAGGGTAGGGCAAAAATGGATACCCCGAAGATCGCATTGGCTGTGAGGCCGTTGGAAAAACGCCTGGATGACTCAAAGATGGATATATGGATGCTGATGGATTATAATATGAGGTATTGGGAGATGATTTACACCATTAATTTGGGAAAAATTGATGGTTTAACTGATGAAACTGCAGATTTCGCCTGAATGCATTTCTAATAGTAAAATTTTATTTGTGAGAACAGGTTGTATTTATTTTAACAAACAACTACCACTGCTTTTTTTTTTTTTCAATAGCTACAATAAACAATTTTCCTGTTTATTAGATAAATTAAATTTTATAATTTATAAGCCATAATAATTTATAAATTAAAGCTAAATATGTTTCCTTTTATTGTCATTCATTTCAGTGACTGCCACATCACCCCAATTTAATCGGACGGTCAAGGTTTATCTATATACCCAACGTGTATTTTTTGTTTGGTGTTTTACACGGTTGGCCCTTTTTTATTTTTGGTTGCATCCCATTTTAATCATACGGCTGTAAATTTGACATCAAAATCGGAGGCAAAGTGTAAATCCAAGCTAATTTCAGAATTAGCAAGAACTCGCCTCATCAAGTAAAGTTCTGACAAGAATAGTTGTTACATTGGAAATAGAGTCTTTTTAATTTTGAGTGAATGAACAATCGGTGCTCTTTAGGAAAAAATGTTATATTTTGCTTTCTGTTTGACATTGGAAAAAAGTAGATGATGGATTGTCAATTCATAGAGTTGTTACATCGGAAATAGAGTTTTTAATTTTGAGTGAGATGATCAATTGGTGCTATTTAGGAACAGATTTTTTTTTTTTTTTCGGTGTAATTTAGGAACAGATTTTAATGTTTTGCTCTCTGTTTGACCCCGTCTTTACATCTATGTCTCATTTCTTAATAAGTTTTTTTTTTTTTGAAATAAAATGATGGGACTGCAGATAGAAGGGTCGGTCTGACCGTATCATTTTTTAGTTTCTTCCACTTATTATTTTGATACTCCATATGCTATCTATCTTCATGCATATTACTCTATTGGTCTCTGAATTGATACTTCATATATTAAGTATCCAAGCTCAGTCGGAAGTTTAAATAAAAAAAACATAAACATAAGAAAATGGCGGTCATAAAAGAAGATTTTAAATACAAGAAGCCATTCGCATTCTAAAAATTATCCATATGAACTCAGATGATCCCCTAAATAACATATTTATCTAAAGAACAAACACAATTTAAACAAAAGTTCATAGGAACAACTAATTATCAAATAGATAAAAATAAACAAAGTGTGACAATTTGGCATATCCAAAATCTTATCCCTTCCCTGATTCTCTTCCCAAGAAAAATAATTTAATTTACAAAATCATGTTGAAAGTATAAATAACTATAAAAAATAAAATAATAATGGTGAAACAAAAGAGTTTCAAATAATTTATCTCTTATTTACTTATCTCTTAAATGTGGTCATGTAAAACTGACAGAACCCTATAAAAGCCTATATGGGTCGCGGGTCGACCCGGACCCGACCCGATAACTATACCCGACCCGAAGGACCCGACAAAAAACGGGTCGGGTCTGGGTCCACCCCGACCCGATCCTATGGACCCGATTGATAACCCAAAACTTTGTGATTTTTTTTATTTATGATCCAACCCAACATTTATGATCCAACAAATATTTATAAAAAGAGAATACTCATTTAAAATTTTAAGCATTTGAAAATTTTTAATCTTTTGATCACGTAAAACGTAATAATCTAAACCGTATTCCAAATGTCTCTTATAAACATTAAAAAACAAAATAGTGAAAAACTATTTATAATTATCTCTATTGAAAAGAAATAAAAATGAAGCCATTGTAGGCCTTTAAGAAGTTTATCAATCTCTCTTTGTCTGACCTCTTTTGTTAATGGGTCGACCCGACCCGACCCGACCCGACCCGAGACCCGATGTGGACCCGACCCGAAGGACCCGACAAAAACGGGTCGGGTCCGGGTCCACCCCGACCCGACACCCGGACCCGACCCGTTGACAGGCCTACTATAAAGTAGGGATAGGCTAAAATATGACATAAAATCAAAAGAAAAAAATACGAATTAAATTATTAAAAATCAAAAGAAAAAAATTCCTTTGCATAAAAATATCACTTTGGATTACATTTTTAGAGAAAAGAAAATGTAAATTTTAAATTTTAAATAAATGAGAAGATATATTTAATGAAATAAATAAAATTTTAATTTTAATATCAAAGTTAATATAATTTTTTTTTTCCTGAGTTAGGCTCTGTTTGGGGAGGGAGTCCTATTGGTTGCATACACACTACACGACCTATAAATAGGCTCAAAAATGTTTACAATGTAAAACACAATCCACTCATGTTTTCATTTCTCTAAGATCATATACCTTGTATAAGATATATAATTTTATAAAAAATGAAATATCCTTAAATGAATTGAATATTATAATTTATGGAAGGAAAAAATCCAAATAATCCCATGTAAACAGAGCAAAATCCATATAACCCCTTGACTTTTATTGAAGTCCATATAACCCATTGAAACACCTATGTAAATTTAAATAACTCATTGAATTAAACTTTCATTAACAGATAAAAAATATTATATTAGGGATATTTTATTTGGTTAACCCTAACGTAAAACATAGTATACAAAAAAACTCCAACAATTTGTTAAAATGCAGAAACCCTCTATAAATGACGATTTTACCCCTCTGAATAAATAATAAAAACCTATTCAGAGAAATAAAATCATCATTTCCAGAGGATCGCATTTTTAACACATTGTAAGGAAGTTTTTGTATACTATATTTTCAGACAGGTTAACCGAACAAATATTCATATAATATTCGTCATCTGTCAACGAAAATTTAACTTAATGGACTAGTTGGATTTACATAGGATTTTGCAAGGGTTATATGAACTTAAAAAAATCAGGGGTGATATGGATTTCCAACAGTTTACATGGGGTGATATGGATTTTTCCCTTTATAGAAACATAAATTTTTTGGAGACATACATTGTTACAGTGATGATGCTCACGAATAAATAATTGAAAAAAATCTAAATAAATATAATATTTACATAATATTTTTCATCTGTTAATGAAAATTTAACTTAGAGGATTATTTGAATTTACATAAGTATTTTTAAGAGGTTACATGAATTTCAAGAAAAATGTATATGAATATGAGATGTTTGTAGGGGTTATTTGAATTTTTCTCTAAATAATTTGACTCGCAAAATCAACCCGGCCGAGTGAGACCCGTTTCGCTCAAACTGCAACCCGAATTGAAGCCCCCGAATCTCCTTATCAACTGCAACGACTGCTCTGACAATGGATAAAACACACCCATTAATGGTCATATTTTGATTGTTTTGCAATGAATACACTCCCTACATGTGTTCCCTCCCCAAATTTTCCAAACCATCTCAAAAAGTCCACAATTTCCACAACAAAATGTGTTTCCAAAGCCTACACAGAGAGCCCACCCTCTTCACCCCCTCTCTTTCAGCCCCTCCTCCTAAGCTTCAATGGCGACGACCCATGCACATCCAATTCTCTCGATTACGTCAAACAAATCCATACCCACCTCATCAAAGCCGATTTTAATGCGAATTCAGAGACACCCACATTCAGACTCTTTGATATGTACTCCCAAGTCGGTGACTTTCGATCCGCCGCCATGGTTTTCTTGACTGGTTTCGACCGGCGCGGCCTCTCGTGGGAGGGAGAAAGGCCGCCCTTTGAGTTTCTCGACGTGTTCGCTGATTCGTGTCGGAGGGGAATCTGTTTTGGTGAGGGAGCTCTGGCGGCGGTTTTGAAGGTCTGCGCCGCTTCGATGGAGGTTTGGCTTGGCCTGGAAATCCATGCTTGGGTCTTCAAGAAGGGCCTTGATTCGAACACTCATTTAAGGTCTGCATTGATGGATTTCTATGAGGATTGTTTGGGCTCTGAACACGCAGAGGCGTTGTTCGATGAAATGACTGTTAGAGATCCCTTTCTTTTTAAGAAGGCAATCGCATTGAGCACGCGGAGCGGGACGTGGTATAAAAATCTGATTTTGTTGAGAGAGATGCATTCCTCAGGATTCAAAGCCGATAACATCACGATTGCAAGGGTTCTCCAAGCGTGTGGGAGGTTGGAGGCGCTCCGAGAAGGAGCGCAGATTCATGGGTACGCCATGCGATCGGGAGCTGCATTTGATTTGTTGGTGTGCAATTCTTTGATCAGTATGTATTCCAAGAATTCTGTGGTTGAGAAGGCAGGAAAGGTCTTCGAATTGATGAGGGACCGGAGTTCTGCGTCGTGGAATTCTTTGTTGTCGGGTTATACTCTCAATGGATTCCTGGATGAAGCTTGGAAGCTATTCGATAGGATGAGTTTATCAGATATGAAACCAGATTTGGTTACGTGGAATTGCCTCATATCTGGTGAATTTCTTCATGGATCCATGAATGGGGCTCTGATGGTGCTCCGGATGATGCAGAGCGAAGGCTTCAAGCCCAACTCGAGCTCCATGACACGGGTTCTTCAGACGATCAGCGATTCAGGCTCACTTGAATTCGGGAAGGAAGTCCATGGGTATGTTATGAGAAATGGACATGCTGATGATATTTACATCGGGACTTCTCTCGTAGACATGTATCTGAAGTGTGGAAGTTTATCGAGTGCTCGTAAGGTCTTTGATGGCATCGAAGGAAGGAATACCTTCACCTGGAATTGTTTGATTAAGGGGTACGCTTACAATGGCTTGTTTGATGAAGCTTTAGAATTATTGATGCAAATGGAAAAGGAAGGCATCAAACCTGACTTGACCACATGGAATGGAGTGATATCCGGGTACTCGATGAAGGGCTTATTCAAGCAAGCTCTTGTACTGATTCGGAGACTGCGATCAATGGGTTTAACTCCGAATGTGGTTTCCTGGACGGCTATAATCTCTGGGTGTTGTCAAAGTGGAAATAATGAGGAATCTTTGTTGTTGTTGCGCGAGATGCAGAAAGAACATGTCGAGCCCAATGCAGCCACCATAGCTAGCTTGCTTCGAGCTTGTGCAGGGCTCGCATTTTTGGGGAAAGGTCAGGAGCTCCACTGCCTAGCAATTCAAAAGGGCCTCGATGAGGACATATTCGTATCGACTGCTCTGATCGACATGTATTCCAAGTCTGGTAGTTTGCGAAACGCCCGACACGTCTTCGAGAAGGCTAGTAGTAAAAGCTTGGTCTCTTGGAACGCAATGTTAGTCAGTCTTTCCACTCACGGCTTGGGCGAGGAAGCGATCTCTCTTTTTCATGAGATGTGCGACTCAGGAATTCGACCGGATGGCATTACCTTCACTGCTCTGCTCTCTGCATGCAGACATTCTGGATTGATCACTGAGGGGTGGAAGTACTTTGATGCGATGAAGAGTGACTATAATGTGAATCCAACAATGGAGCACTACGCGTGCATGGTCGACCTTTTAGGGCGAGGTGGATATCTCGATGAAGCTTGGGAGTTCATCAAAGATATGCCACTAGAACCGGATGCTGGCGTTTGGGGAGCGCTTCTTAGAGCTTGTAAGGCGCATAGGAACCTGGAACTTGCTGAGACAGCAGCGAGAAAGCTTTTCATGTTGGAACCTTTGAACTCTGGGAACTATCTGCTGATGATGGATTTATATGCACTCGAAAATCGATGGGAAGATGTTGAGAATTTGAGGTATACGATGAACGTGGTTGGGGTGACAGACAGATACGGATGGAGCTGGATACAGATCAACCAGAAGGTGCATGTGTTCTATGTCAACGAGGAGTCATTTCTAGATATGGGAGAGATATATTTCGAACTGTTTCAATTGGTTTCGGAGGCAAGGAAGTTAGGGTATGTACCTGATGTATGCTGTGTGGTTCAGAATGTTGAAGGGGAAGAGAAGGAGAAGATTTTGTTGAGTCACACAGAGAAGTTGGCCGTCGCATATGGCCTGATCCATGCAGATAGGAGTGTTCCAATTCGGGTGATCAAGAATGCGAGAATTTGCAGTGACTGCCACACACTGATGAAGTACATTTCGCGAATAAGAGATCGCAAGATCTCTCTGAGGGATGGAAGACGATTTCACCATTTCGAGGATGGAAAATGCTCCTGCAATGACTATTGGTGACTCAAGATTATTTCATCAGTTATATCAGCCATGCATTTCCTGAAGTAGGAAGCATGAGATCAATTGCTTCTGTGAATGAATGCCAATGGTGTGACCACAAGCTAAACTGTTGAAGTAATAGAAGATATTATAAAGACCAAAAGATCGACAGACCATCCGATGGACTGAGTAGCTGTTATGGCTTTACAGTAACCCATTGTGAAAAATGGATTCCACACTCAGAAGCCTGAAAATTCAGCCTTGTATGATAATTGTTTCATTTGATCTCCCATTAGCCTGTATTGTTAAATAGATCTTCCAGAACATTATATCTGATGTCTGTTGTGTTCACCTGAGTTGATATACAGCATATGTTTTTCTGATCAGTCTTTTGGCATAGCTGCATATGTACATTCCTATGGAAAAGCTGCAGATTAAAAGCTGAATCTGAAACATGTTTCAACATCATTATCCATGCCTTGATATCAAACCTGATCATCTAAGGAGAAAAAAAAAACATGTTCAAGAATATTTGATATAAGTTGGTACAGGTAAGCTTGTACAACCCCCTGATATTGTTCTTATCCATGTCTTGACAGCAACATCTGAAACTGAATAAAATTTGGGACTCTACATATTTGCCATTTGCAGATTTCCTCACACGAATACAACATTGAAAGAACAATAATCAACTTTTATTCATATAGGAGTTGAACAAGACCCCATACCAGAAGTGCTGGTCAGTTGTTCACAGGGCGAAGGCAGAACCTCTTGAGCTGCTCCACTCACATCCGTACACTTCCATGGCGTCTGTGCCCCATCCCCTCGAAGCTTCACATTAGACAAACATACCCGAGTGAAGGGCGCGTTTTCGATCCCCTGTATTGAACCCGGTTGAAGCACATTGACTCCCCACACATTCTTTATAGTGACCCCATCAACCACTGGCAGAGCGTTCGGGTTGTAGTTGTTGTCGGGGTGGTCTCCTACGTCCCCTGCTAGTCTCACTCCCTTGCGCGCATTCTCCATGTACACATCCGACACAGTCACATTTCTTATCGACCCTCCCCTGCCAATGTTGGTCTTCAGGTGGATGCCGATACCCATGTTGTACAAGTTCACGTGTTCCACGAGGACATTCTGCACACCACCAGACATTTCGCTTCCAATTGCGATGCCGGCAAAAGGGGAGGAGCCATTCACCCGTCGGATGGTAATGTCAGAACTTGATCGTGCGTACGTGATGCCGTACTCATCCCAACCACTCTTGATGGCCACTAGATCATCACCGGTTGATATGTAGCAGTCTTCGATGCACACATTGGAAGTGGAATCTGCAAGGTTGATGCAGATTCAGATAAACATAGAAGCTATATTAACTTCAGCGGAAGTTTTGGGTACATCGTGAAGTATGAAAAGAGACGTGCCTGGATCAATTCCATCAGTGTTGGGGGAGTCATGCGGGGCTACAATGGTCACATGTCTTACTTCAACATTACTGCACAAACAAATGACATCAATTTTTTTCTGATACTTTGTCTATATCAATCGAAACCAAAGCTACCAATCTAATAGAGAGATTTAGAAATTATCCATCACCGACTTTGTCTTCTACTCACGTATGTGTGTAATAAATCAATAACAAATAACCAAAATAGTATGGTGGATGCAGCAGCTAAAGAAGCAAAAATATAACAAGCATAACAGGGGTGACATAGAGACACAGTATACCCTCATATAGTCATATTATCACTGTCTGAGAGGTGTGGAAATTTTGAAGAGGTCATACCTGCAATAAACAGGGTGAATATTCCAGAAAGGTGAGTTTTGGAGCATCACATTGGTGATGAGGACATCTGTGGAATGCATTATCTCGATTAAATTCGGCCTGGTGAAAGGAAGGGTTCTTTGCCTCCACATATTCCACCACACATCACCTTGTCCATCAATGGTTCCATTCTCACCTGTGGAAGTGTTATTACCATCATGTAATGAAAAGGCTCGAAATCCAAACACTATCCCACCTAAAGGTCTCAGGATCTTTAGCACGTAAAAGACTAAAAGTACATATTGAAAGAAAACCATATGAATCTATTGTAATCAAACTAGATGGAAAAAAAATGTGAAGGTGAGACATCACGTCTCACTCAAAGCACATGCCTGCCTTATCCAGTTTGGATAGGTAATTGCTAAGACTCAAAATCATGACTTCTTGATTGCAATTTTTATGTCTACCGTTAAGCTATGGGTCCAAGACCCTCATGTTTATATATAGATATAAAATGATGACTCCCAAGCATCCAGGCAAACTTGTAGAACTCTGCTGGTTAGTCAGTCAAGACATTAAAGGCCAATCCATGAACACAAGTATTAAACAGAGAAGAAAAAACTTTGTGCTGTAGTGTTTTTTTTTTTAGCATTGATTGTTTATTCAGTTAAGATGAGCCACAACTATGCAAACCAAATTGGAGGATCCCATTCAGTTTAAAATAATTATAAACATATGGAATAATAGGTGCTCACATTACTCAGGTTAAAATCTCACAACTCATTTCCAAAAATTATAAATAATAAGACATGCATCTCATTGTTTGGTTCTCTCAAACAAAATGCATCATGCAGAACAAAATTAAATCTACCTCCACAATAATCAAAACAAAAAGAATAACATTACCTGTGATAATAACATCATGAATCCAACTGCCATGGATCAAACTCATATACCTCCCACCAGGCAATTCTCTTCCCCTCCCGTAAGATGGCAAGGGCTCAATCAAAGGCCAATTCCTCGTATCCTACACCACCCGGAAAGGAAAAAAAAAACCATTAGAACTAATTAATCCCCATATCAAAACATTGATGTATCATGCATTTGCCAACAACAACGTATCCTACACCACCCGGAAAGGAAAAAAAAACCATTAGAACTAATTAATCCCCATATCAAAACATTGATGTATCATGCATTTGCCAACAACAACGTAATAAAATATATCGAAGGGCCAGTTTGATAACCCTTCTCATTCTCCTTCTCTAGGAGCACCCAAGTAAATGACATTTGGAATCCTCCATTATTATGGTCATTCTTAGGTGCACCAGATAAAATTTCCTTCATCCTCCCCTTTTTTTTATGACGGAGGGACCTTCTATTGTTGACCTTACAGCCAAACTGGTAGGCTATCTTCGCATGTTTGATCCGATCCCACTGAAAATTCTTTTGAATTTTGCTAAACAAACAGGCTTTTAACACAGCGCCAAAATTTGAACTCAAGACCAACTCTTAACACAGATAAACCTTGAACCGTTGTACTATAACCACTGGGGACTAAAGATGTATATGTATATGCTTTGATAAAAAATATACATCGCTCCATTTTGAATTTCAAATTAAATCGATCCATTTTTAGCAATTGTTGAAAAAAATTAACGAGGTACATATCTCAAATATATATCTCGCTAAATGGCTGACGATACGAGACTCCATCTGGGCTGTAAAAATGACTGTGTGTAACAGCGCCTAATATAGAAATCATTGCATAAACTCAAATCAACAGAAATTGATCATGCTCTTTGGAGCAACAAAATCAACAGAAACTCAAATCTCCACAAACCATTTCTAGAGCAACTAAAGAAACAAATGCAAGAGATGACTGACGATTGGGGGGGGGGGGGGGGGGGGGCATCACCTGGACTGCTCTGATGACGGCGCCTTGGGCGAGGTAGAGGGTCATGTGACTAGTGAGGTTGAACGCCCCGGTGAGCCAGACCCCGGCGGGGACGTGAAGGAGAGTCCCGCCGGGGCGGCCGAGATGCTCGATCCGATAGACCGCCTCCCTGAACGCCGCCGTGTTGACGGTCCGGCCGTCGCCGACGCCGCCGAAATCCTCGATCGATATGGTCTCCGCCCTCTCCTTCATCGCCACCGTCCCCTCGCAAGTCCTCCACTGTGCGAGGACATTGAAGGGAAGAGAACCCAATGTCAAGAAACACGTGAGAACCACCATGAATGGGTGGAACTCCATTTTGGGGTTACAAGAGGAAAGAAACAAAAGAAGCTTTTGATGGGATTTGAGAAGAAGAGACTTCAAACTGGGTTTTTATATTTATTTTTTTTAATTGTTGAAGAGGGAGAGCGTGAGAAAGAGAGAGAGTGAAAGCTTGGATTTGTCAAGAAGTGAATGTCTGAATTAGAAAAATTAAAATATTGTTGGTGAAGGTGGCGGTGATGCCGTGATGGTGGTGGAGGAAAGTTGTCGGCAAATGTAATGGCGGAACTGAATAAATTAAAGTATTATGGGAAGTTTCAGGTTTTCTTCTTTTTGACGTATGTGAAAATCTGGTTAATATTTGTTGTTACGCGGGATTAGAACCGTGTTTTTTTTTAGTGTGATTTCAATGTTTTTTTTTATATGAAATGATAGACACTTGCTTTAATATATTAAGGATCAAGAACTCAATTAAAGGATAACATTAACAAGAAAAATGTCTTATAGGAGCACACTAGAAGAGGTATCAATCATCTCTCACAAAACCAAAGGCACCAACCCTCTAAGCTATTACAAGTCTTTCATCTTGGAAAGAAATACCCCCCTCTCCTACACAAAAATTACCCCAATCAAATGAGATTTCAATGTTGTTTACAGTGATTGGATTGAGGGTGAGGAACAAAGATACTAAATAAAAATATAAAATAAAGATAATAAAATCTGGAAAAATCAGATCCTAATAGATGAGAAACCACCCGGATCGAGCCCATCCGGGCCGGAGCACATAAAACCCCCTACTACTCGATACGAAACTGGACTCTGTATGCCCCCAATTAGAGTAATAACAAGATTAGAATCGACTTATTACTCTGATTTTGTTTTTTTGGAATATAGGATGATTGAATGTGGGTTTAGGAATTAACTTTTCCTTGAAAGCTAAATTTACAACTAAATTTGCAGGAAGTTGTCTCTTTACAAATTATAAAAAACTAATGTTTGGATATTTATTTAGAAAAATGTGTCTACAGTTTTTAATTAAGATACAGCTTTTTTATATTTGAAAATAGATTTGGGATAATCAAGTTCTTACAAACTCATAATCTTTCCAAACACATATCCAAACACCCCTCCCTAAAGCAAGTGAACATATTAAAATTTGGATAATGCTAGATTTAATTCATTTTACTGTTTAATACACTGTTTTATATTTTTTTAAATTATATATCTAAATATATAATTTAATAAAATCTATGGTTTGATTAAAAAATATTAAAAAAAATTCAAACGATAGTGGATGGAATTGTACATGGGACTCTGAAAAAATTGAATGTAACAATGTTTTTAAATATTTATTAATCCTATGAGAAAAACCATGTCCAAATATAATTCAATGTTATTTATTGATTTAGTCTATATTTATTTTCCAGTAATACGAATATAGAAGATAAAAACTTACTCAAAAGTAAAATCTAAAAAGGAGCAGCCCAACTGAATATCATCGAATTCATCATGTTTTTGTGGAATCGGATTTTAAGGAATTTGTTATGTAAAGTTTGGTGTTCATGCGTTTTAGAGTTTCATACACCATTTGTCCCTCTTTCCAAAAGCACTCTCTTTCAAGATAAATTTTTTTAAAAAAATGAAATCTTGATAAATATGTTTTTTTTTTTTTTTTTGAAAAAGGTAGAAATAGCTACCACGATTTCATTTCTGATTTTGAAGTACATCTTGATAAATATGTTACTTTTTTAATAGATATTAAAAATAAGTATATGTCAGATGGGAATCATGGGACCCACAAGAGAGATTGTCTAAAATATTTAAACGCGTCTCTCTGACCCCCAAAGGACTCACTCTCTTTTAGGATAATTAATGAATGGAATTGGGTTTAATGTTTTCTAATTAAAAATAGAAAACAAAACAAAATATAATAAAGAAAAAAAATGACATACTGTTTCAGTTTATGAACAGTGGAGGGGGCCTTATTTAATAGCAGTGATGGAAACCATGTGCAGCCATAGCTAGCTTTGAATTAATAACAGTTCGACCCATCTTTTTAAATGTCTGTGTTTTCATTTTTTTTTAACAGGTTGAGTGGAGTCTCACCAGTCAACATAAATGAGTGGAAATCATCATGTGCAAACTCGCTTAATGCATCATATCAAATATGGATTGATTTTTATTAACTAGTCCTACTTCTAATCCTTAGTTAAATTTTAATATATATAGAGAGAGAGAGAGAGATAGATTTTTATTAACTAGTCCTACTTCTAATCTTAGTTAAATTTTAATATATATATATATATATATATATGATAAAATAAAAATAAAATAGCATTGGTTTTAGAACATTATAAATAATTAATTTGTTATGTTTTAGAGTTCTGCATTTACTCATAATATACATGGTTGTAGGGTTGTAGGTTTTTTTTATACCATTAGACACAGCTTTACAAATATAATACTTCAGGAAACGAGTCGACATATTGTGTGTAACAACAGCTTTTCCCTTTTTTAAGGTGAAGTTAACATTAAAAAATCCTTGTTTGAAGAACAAGAGCCTCTGCTAATTAAAGTGAGTCAAAGCTTGGTCGATGAAATGGACCATTTTAATACATAATGAAGTTTTTGTTTTCAATGGGGACAGCATGCATGGTGTGGACGAAAAAGACATTTGTGGAGAGACCACTAAAGCTGATAAAGTCATGCACCCACCACAAGTCCACAGTCATCAATTATTCAGGAGTGCTGTTAGACAGTTTTTATTCCAGTAGTACAGCGGCTTCTATCATATAGCATTAATAAAATATATTCTTTTAATAAAAAAATAAGATCACACAATCATTAGAATATATATTTCATATTTTATTATTATATATAATCAGTAGAGTATATTTTTTTTATAAAAAAAAAGAGTAGAGCTTGAAAATAAATATAGATAAAAAATTATGCGTAACATTATTCATTATGTCAATATAACTCAGATATCTATAAAACAATTGACATTACAGGACATGAACAAAATATATTTTTACGAACATTTATGAACTAGGATATGATTCATCAAAACAAATGGGATTGCTAAAAGAGACTAACACAAACACATGTTACACAGCCCATCACGTTTTAAATTTTTCTTCTTTGAAATACATATATACTTAACTATACTGATGTTCTGTACGTCTTTTACAATAATAAATAAATAAAAAGTATGCACTTATGCATTCACATATCTAAATTTGCTTCATTTATATATGGTTTTAGACTATTTTCATATATTATGTTAATAATAAGATGATCGCAATTAAGGTTGTAAAACAAACTAACGCTATCCCACAAAAACGAAATTTACTTCGGTATTATATTACATCTCATTAAATTTTTTATTAAAATATTATAAAAATTCTCTATATTTACCGCATAGAAAATCTGATGCCAAATGCAGAGTTGATGATATATATCCATTCAAAGAGAAGTCTAAATTGATCGAGGAGGATGGGATGTCACTGTCCACGGCTAGCTCTTGTTCACAGAACAGCCAACGAGAGATGGTGAGAGGTCTTTTAATGGAATAATGGGTGTGTGTTTTTATTAATGCCAGGGACAGTGGAACTTATATATACCAACCCGAATTCATTTGTTTAAATTCGTTGGATGGATGTTCATGTTCCTCTGGTGCAACTTTTGATCATCTTCTTTGATCGAAATCAAATCGATAAAGCAACTTTCGACAATGACACCCCATCGACTCCCTATATCGGGGGCGATGGGGTGCGGTCATGCGACCGTGCACCCCGTCGTGCGTCCCTTATGTGGACCGTGTGATCGATGTTCTCGTCGATCGCACGGTCGACGTGTTTTAAACACGAACCGTGTGGATGCGATGGACCCGCGATCGAACATCGATCGCACGTCGTCCACGCATTTGGACGCATTCCGACGGGGTGCACGGAATCGCACCCCATCGACTCCCTATATATATATATATAATATATATATATATATATATATATATATATGTTATGAAGTTTAAATTAAATGATATTCTAATAGCATTTGAATGATGTTGGAAGTATCTATATTGTCATTAGAATATCACTTATGCTCGATGATATAGATTAACTTTAATATGCATATATAAATCACCTATCTTATCTTTTAGATTCTATTCATTTGGAACAGCATTTGGACATGATTATGCAGTGGAAACATTAAATAAAGATCTAAACAATTTTCATAAATGTCTTGGATTTTACTTTTTCTACGTTTCATTCATTAAAAATTTTAAACAATGTTGTTTAAAAGTGATTGGATTTTTGAAAAGTCTGTGGTTGAATTGCAAATCCAAATAGTATATTAAGTTCTTAATATTATCAAGATTTTCACTTAAGAAAAAAAACGATATTTAATTAATTAGGAAAATGTCATAAATAAAGATAAAATGATATGTATTGATGGTCATAGATATTATTTTACGTGACCTCGCCATAACAGAACTTTGCATGGACTAATTATCCTATGCATGGAAATCGCATGTGATTTGGACACACCAAAACAACCGACATTTAATTAACATCCATATTTCTTGCTGGTGACGGATCGAAAATTCGAAATCATCATATATAGTGACTTTTTATTATTTTATTTCATTATGACACATCAAATTTGTCCCCTGGCCAAGGACTGGATGCTAATAAAAATTGGGTGGTCACTGGTAGTGCTATTTGTTTTGGATCTTTGTGTGTGAGAAGCATAAGAGATATTTCTTCTATGGAGTGCATGCATGACAATTTTTTATAATTAATTATCCACCAAAGTAAGGGTATTCTAGTGGAAAATGGGTTTGTGTCACACATGGGACATTTTATCATTGGGTGACATAGGGTTTTCTCAGTGCAATTGGGCACACAACTTTGAAGAAATGGGGAGAACTTTGTATGGGATTGGAGCACATCTAGGGTGGGCCAAATGGCCCGTGAGCCCGGACCCGGTTATTTCTAGGCCTAAGGCAGGCCCGGGCCCTGGCACCCCGTAAGATCAGAACTAGGCTTTGAAAAAAAAATCGCAAGCCCAACCCAGAACCTGGCCCAAGGCCTGGCCCAGAAAATCCCAGCCCGGACCTATGAACCAAACCTAGTTCCTAGGTTTAATTCAAATTTACTTGTAATGTTAAATTTATATTGAAGTTTAGTTCAATTTTAGATAGCTTTGGATAAGCGATAGATAAAATAAGTAGTTGCCAACATAATTGGAATGTACACATTTTATTCACTCATAAGCTAATATTCAATTCAAATTTTTTTATTGTTCAAAGTTTTTCTAATTCAAGTTGTTTAACTCTTCTAAACACTTTTTTCTATGTTTTAGGTTAAATTAAATAAAAAATATTAAAAAAACATAATATAGTAAAAAATTGTCCGGGCCACAAAGCCCGGCCCAACCCAGACTTGGCCCACTCGGGGCCAAGCCTATGAGCAGGCCTAGGCTTCATTTTCGACTTGAAGCGCGGCCCGGGCGGAAGGCCCCTAGGCCCGACTGAGTCCGGTTTGGGCCTGCCCATTGCCAACCCAAGGCACATGGAAAGCATATGGAAGCGGACGTTGAAGATTAGATTTGAAAATTGAAAATATGTTAAACGTTTTTTGAGTTCTTCTATGCAATCCACGATTAAACTGTTAGTATAAAAATAGCAACAAAAATGTAATAAAAACGAGAAAAAAATAATTTCATTCAAATAAACATGAATTATGACTTATCTGAATTCTGAAACTTTTCGAAAGTAAAATGTTACATCCAGTGTACAGCCCACTCCACTGTCATTATGGTTTTTATTTTTTAAAATAAAAATATATACTTGTCTATTTTATATTAGAATTTTTAATTTTAAGTCTATGTAAACATGTCTATTTAGAGATCGATCCCTCACTTCTTTATATTTTTTTTTTGTCCCAATATTCAACCGCTTAATCTGTGAAATGTGATTTTATTTTTAAGTCCCTATAAACTATGTTATTTGATGTAATTTAGTATATCATAGTTAATGACATTTTATTGTAGTGTAGAGTAAAAAAAATTATTTTTTAAAGAGAAAAATATACTAGTATATCTCAATATATGCATCATTTCACATGACAGTATGTACTTCAATGAAAAGAGTGTATATTTTTTAAAAAAAATGGTGTGGGCTACAAATAGGACTAGGGGCGGGGCCATGTAGGGACAAGGGGGGGGGGGGTGTCAAGCCCCTCCTTGTATTTTTTTTTTGTGAAAATATTACATCCAGTCTTTTTTTTCAGTCCTAAATTCAGTTTACAAATGTTTTGAATTTTTTAAAATTAGTATAGCTAATCTAATAAGGTATATATTTTTATAAAAAACAAAGTGTGTACTATAATAAATTGCATGAATATATTTATAGAAAATGTGAAAAAAAATTATCGAAAAATGAAGTGTGTACTATAATGAATTGCATGAAAAAAAGTTATTCACTCATAAGCTAATATTCAATTCAATTTTTTTTTATTGTTCTAAGTTTTTCTAATTCAAGTTGTTTAACTCTTCTAAGCACTTTTTTCTATGTTTTAGGTTAAATTAAATAAAAAATATTTAAAAAACATAATATAGTAAAAAATTGTCCGGGCCACAAAGCCCGGCCCAACCCAGACTTGGCCCACTCGGGGCCAAGCCTATGAGCAGGCCTAGGCTTCATTTTGGACTTGAAGCGTGGCCCGGGCGGAAGGCCCCTAGGCCCGACCTGCCCATTGCCAACCCAAGGCACATGAAAGCATATCGAAGTGGACGTTGAAGATTAGATTTGAAGAAAATTGAAAATATGTTAAAACGTTTTTTGAGTTCTTCTATACAATCCACGTTTAAACTGTTAGCATAAAGATAGCAACAAAAATGTAACAAAAACGAGAAAAAAATAATTTCATTAAGATAAACATGAATTATGACTTATCTGATTGGGAAACTTTTCAAAAGTAAAATGTTACATCCAGTGTGCAACCCACTCCTATGTCATTATAGTTTTTTTTTTAAATATATACTTGTCTATGCATTGAAATACATTATTATATTTTATTTTTTTTAAAAATAATTTATCTTATTTTTATACACTATGATAATATAGTATACACTATAATATCACAATGTATAATGTATAAACCACATAAAGACCACTTTTAAACTAAAACAGAGTGAACATCTTTGCACTAGGGGTGCAACTCGGACGGGTTGGGTCGGGTTCGGGTCGGGTTCGACATTAACCCGCATTGCAGAGAGTCCAACCTGAACCCAAGCCCGAACCCGGCCTCAACCCGAACCCGAACCCGAACCCGATCTTAACCCGCGGGTTCGGGTCGGGTTCGGGTTGAATTCGGGCTCAAGTCGGGTTCGGGTCGGGTCGGGTTTAACACCTAAAATATCATACAAAATATTTAATAAACAAAAAAACAAACTCTAATTAATTATTAATTAAACCTTATATACAAATAATTAAAAGTGAATATCTATAATAATTAACCCAAACACAACAAACATAGTGATATTCTAATTTGTGTAATTATTTATTATATTTGAGGAATTTAGGGTTTTAGACATAGGTATGTTGTTATGGCAGCATAACATTTGTTAACCTTGGGGGGTCGGGTTCGGGTTGAACCCGCGGGTTGAACCCCCCAACCCGAACCCAACCTGAATTGGGTTCGGATTGGTTCGGGTTCGGATCGGGTTGAACCCGACGCCAAAAAAACTCCAACCCGAACCCGCCCACGAGTCGGGTTGGGTCGGGTTCAACCCGCCCAAATTGCACCCCTACTTTGCACTCTTTTCAAAAAGCTGCCAGAGAAAACCATATCTCCATGTCACCGATTATTCGCCCAAATTGTCGCCAGGCCAGAAATGGGCCTAGCCCAGATAACGTAAAGGCTTCAGCTTAAGCCTAGGCCATATAGATAAGTCGTTTATGCACCGATCTCAATCGATTTTTTTTAAATATTATATACATTTGGCCATTGAAGTCATTTTATAACAAAAGGTAAAATATACATCAAAATACATTAATGTATTTTTTTTTAAAGAAAAAATATTTAATTTATGTAAATTATGTAAACTCTGATATATGTGTCGTGTAATATATATTGTGACGATAGAAATCGCTTTTGAGCTGCAAAATTAATTGAGTGAATCGGCCCTCATTAGAACTCATCTTCTTATTAAGTTTTTTTTTTTTTTGCAGCCTCATATGCTATGATAGCTCAGTATATCATAGTATATAATATTCTATTATAGTGTATAGAGTAAAAAAAATTATTTTTGAAATAGAAAAATACACCAGTATATCTCAATATATGCTTCATTTCATATGACAGTATGTACTTCAATGGAAGAGTGTATATTTAAAAAAAAAATTGATGTGAGCTACGAATAGGACTGCAATGGAATTGAAGGTATCTTTTCCTATCGAGCGCTGATACACTCAGTCCGTTTTATAGCCCCATATACAATAATAATGTAGCGTATATTACACTATTATAGTATATGACATGAAAACTTTTATCATTTTTTTAACCCGAAAAAAAAAACTAATATATCTTGGATATTTTATTTTATATAATTATATGTATTTCAATGAAGGAATATATAAACTTAAAAAAAAAATTAGTATGGATTGCAATTGAGTATGCAATGGTGCTTGACGTATCATTTTATTTTTTTCCTTTTAGTTTTCCCTTCTTATTATCAGAGTCCTCGAGCCCAACTTTTCAGGGCCCATGTTGAACCCACCCAACATGTTTAATCACCCAGTCCACGAAAGTCAAATCAGACGATGCAAAACCGCGAAGTAACGCCCAAAGTACAGACAATCAGACAAATCCCAAAAAAAAAAAAAAACACGATCAAAGCTGTTAAGACTTGCGATAAAAGAAAACCCGTCCATCTTTGGATCTTATATTATCTGGAATATATAATTAGAACCTCTTATTGAACGAAATAAAAATAATTGTCAAAGATTTTTGAGACGAGTCAACAGAATCTAAAGAAGAGAACGAGACGCGCCAATTTCAATCTTGATAAGGTTTTCTCTTCTCAATCAACGGTCCCTCTCTCGTTCACTCTCTCACTTCATTTTGTGGTCGAGAGAGAGTGAGACAGAGAGAGAGAGAGTGAGAAACCCTAATTTCCGCCATGTCGCCCTCCAAGCTTTCCTCCTCTGCAGACCCTCTCTTCTCCCCACTCGCTCCCTCTCCAACCGCCCCCATCTCCCCCGTCTCTCCACCGCCTCCCGCTCTCACCGCCTCCTCCCCTTTGCCTCCCTCCACGACAGCTCCAGCTCCTCGGAGTCCTCCCCCTTCAATGAGAACCCGTTCTCGGGGACCGAACGCCAAGAAAGGTCGGACCATTCTCAAGAAACCGGAGCGGATGTCGCGGAACCCGAGGCGGACGCCGCCGCCGCCTCGGCATTGGAGCCCACGGTGCAGGGGGAACGGGGGCTTCCGCTGGCGGCGTTGTTTCTGGGGATGCTGGCCTCGGTGAGGAGGGGTTTTGAGGGCATCGTTGCGCGGGGATGGCTGAATTGGTGGCCGTTCTTGGGGCAGGAGAAGAGGCTGGAGCGTTTGATCGCAGAGGCTGACGCCGACCCTAAGGACCCGGCAAAGCAAGCTGCGCTGCTTGCCGAGCTCAACAAGCACAGGTTCTGTCATTAAAGAATTGATTTTTCGCAACTTCTTTTGGTGTCTTTTTTTCATTGGGTTTTTGTAGTGAATTTAACCCGAGTTAGAATCGGGGTAATTCTTGTTCGACGCCACCAAAAACAGTGTCTTGTAGTTTTTATATATATTTAGGGTCATTGTGTAGTATTGATGTGATATTAGATATGAATGAAGCTATATGTTTATCCAATATTCACTTTCTCATCATGGAAAAAGTAGTTGCGTCCTACATTGGAATTTTTTTATTCTGTTTTATTTACATTGGATTCAAAAAGTATATTCTTGCTTGCTTTGTTTTGTTTCCTGCACTAGGGTATTATAGCATATGTTTTTCGAATTGATATGATTCTGTTTTGAATTGACAAGACAATAATTTTCTTCCTGTATGTAAGTCTTTTTTTATATATAGGGTCATCTGACTTTTCTTTTTATTATTTTGGTCTCATAGTCATACCTTCTTTATCTGCTTCTTGAACTAGTTGGATCCTATAATGGAGAAATTAAATGTTTTGATTCATGGGGTTTAATGTTATTTTTGCTTGTGACAGCCCTGAATCTGTTCTCACACGGTTTGAACAGCGGGATCATACTGTAGATAGTAGAGGAGTAGCTGAGTATATCCGAGCTCTTGTTATCACCAATGCTATAGCAGAATATCTTCCAGATGAGCAGGCAGGAAAGCCTTCCAGCCTCCCTTTGCTGGTACTGTTGAACTCTGCTGGGTTATATTTTTTTCCAACCTTAGAAATCTGACTGAAAGCGTTTGATTTTTCTGCGGTTCTCTTCTACTCGTGTCAGAACTGCATTATTGTTCTTGGAAATTGTAGTCAGGTTTAAATTGTTCCATCACAATATGTATGTTTTAATACTCCTAAGATAGTGTTTCCTGTGCTGCTTTATTTTATGATGTTACTACATTGTTATTTTTATATGATGAATTAGAATTAAAGAATCAACTTACCTTAGAAATAATTTGGATGTTTCTGTGGGAGAAGAACTCTGACAGTTATTGCTAAATTCGACTGACTGTCCAGCGATCAGATAAAAGAATCCAAGGACCAAATGGAAAATTATCTCATACATGTATTGCATATGAGCTGCAGTTATAAATGGAAAATTTTCCATTTATTAAATTGTATTGCATATTATATTCAATACATGTGAGCTGCAGTTATAGTCATGACATCTGGAAAAGAATCCAAGGACCAGAAATCATTCCATATACTGTAAGTTGGAATATGTTTTTGAACAAGGAATAACACAATGTTCCAAGGAAAACCATGTAATGAAGAGAATATTTGGGAAGGAGCCTTTGACTGTTTCAGGTTGTGGGGGATCCTGCGAGCCATGAACTTAAATATTCACAGAGAGGGAGGCTCTCTACGAATATTATGTAAATGGGTCAAAGGTGAGATTTTTCTTTCTTTCTTTAATTTTTTTTTTTTTGGTGAACTCCTTCTTGGATGGAGAGGGTTTGAACCGCTGACCTTTTCGGAGACAAGGGGTGCTAATTGGCTAACCAAAATGTGGTCTACAAAGGATTGGAGTTAAGTTGAGCCAATCCGAGCCAAACCCCCATTCACGCGTAGGATGTTTTCTTTTCTTTTTCATTTTGTTAGAGGGAATGTTTTTTCTCCTCCATTTTTTCATTTTATAGTTTGTTGCAGGGGATGCCTTGTCTCCTCCACTTCCATGGATTTTACTAATTAATAAAATCTGGGGGAGATCCCCCCCCCCCCCCCCCCCCAAAAAAAAAAGGTGCATGTGAATAATTTTATGTTTGAGGTCCCGTGTGATATATCTGACCCTAATCTTAAAACACGAGTTAAGATCAACTTTAAACTAAAGTATCGTACCCACAAGCCATTGCGATGTTTTTCCCCAATTAACATGAAGAAACATGCATGTGCAAGTTGTATTGCACACTACTGGTGATTTCACCATCGTCAACTCTAATTGGATGAAAAATAACATGGATCCATGGTGATGCTAATTTTAGCTTGTTTTTAGCATTACATATCATTTTAAAGAGGTCTTCACTAACTAGTTTTTTTAATCTTTTATTCTAATTGAACATTTTTTTATCTCTATCTGAATTTGTGATTTTCCCCATTCCATTCTGAGTAAGTCTTAGATAGGACTTGGGAATCACGTTACTGATTCTTTCCATTTTTTATCTTCATGTTAGTAGCTGCAAGAGCTTAAGCAGCGTGCGTCAGGAAGTGCAGATGAGCCTTTCCTCAATCCTGGGATATCTGATAAACAACCACTGCATGTAGTGATGGTAATAATTAAACTTTTGTCATACACTTCTATATCTTGTAATTATTTGTACATATCCTGCAATTTCATTGTGTAGGTTGATCCAAAAGCCTCAAACAGATCAACACGATTTGCCCAAGAGCTCATCTCAACAATCTTGTTCACTGTTGTTGTCGGGTTGATGTGGTATACTTTTCATCCCACTGTTTGTGTCTAAATTTTTTGAAGCGCTGATCTTTTTGTCCTTTTAGCATTTTCTTTTTCAAATCTAATTTTGGTCTCTTTATATAATATTCACCTCCTATCAATCAGTAAGGTAATTGCATTTTTTTTGTTCTCATTTCTGTTTAACAGGGTATTGGGTGCAAATGCACTTAACAAGTATGTGGGTAGCTTAGGTGGAATTGGTACTTCTGGTGTTGGTTCAAGTGCATCATATGCTCCTAAGGAGCTAAATAAAGAAATCATACCAGAGAAGGTGATAATCTTCCCATCTCATGGAAAATTGTTCTTTGCATTGATTCTCAGCATTTTTTTTTGGTGATTAAAAGGATGCATTCCTATATCCATGTCACTTAATTAATGAATTCATTATGAATTTTTCATATTGTTACTCTTCCCGTACCATTAAATCTGTATAGCAATGCTTTTCATTATGTTGAAAGAGTGGCGATCAAGTTGTACAATCTGATTTTAATATGTGAACTATCGATGAACACAATATCAGTTCCAATTACCTGCCCAATTTATAGGTAATTTAGTCTCCGTGTCTTTCTAAAAATGCACAAAATGTATGTTACTATATTTATATGCAAAAGATATTATACAGTTACAAATCTTTAGTCTTATATGGTATCTTGTATAATATTTAAATCACAATTCACAAGTCTCTACAGTCATGAATTAAATCACCAATCTTTATTACTTTTTTGCAGAATGTGAAAACCTTTAAGGATGTCAAAGGCTGTGATGATGCTAAGCAAGAGCTAGAGGAAGTTGTTGAGTATCTCAAGAACCCATCGAAGTTCACTCGCCTTGGAGGGAAATTGCCAAAGGTACATCCATATCTTGTATAATATTTTTTGTGGTTGTTTCTCCATAATTTTTTTTATATATTCAGGTTTTGAATGGAAGTAATATTAATATGATCTCTCTAAAGGAAACTTCTTGTTATTATGCCCTCTCTTCTTCATATGCCCATTTAATTAATCAAGTATATGATGGATTTTGAATAATATCTCATTTTTCTCTCCTCATCAAAGTGCTGTGCGTTTTTCAACTAAGCTTACATGCCCTGCAGCTCACTATTGCATGGCAGGGAATTCCTTTTGACAAATTGAGACTGCATGCCACTGAAAGTGGCCAATGTGAAACAACTGAAGAGCTTAATCTTTATAAGAGAAAATACAATAAATATGAAATAACAAATATTCAATATGAAACATGAACTCATTTTATAGCTCAAGCTTGGTTCGCATGATTTTTTGTAATGGTGTTGATATAAATAAAATCTGTCATTGACATTAGAGATTATATTCTATAGCTGTTTGTTTTCATTGACTTTCATTGATGATATTATCCTTGTGTTTTATTCCTGGTCTTTATATCAGTGTAATGAACATTAACTTGCAGGGAATTCTTTTGACTGGAGCACCTGGTACGGGGAAAACTTTGCTTGCTAAGGTAAAAACGTGTCTCTTTAAATTTTGTGAAATGATGCTCTCTTGGCACTAGGGTTTAATATAGGTTTTGTAATTGAATGTCTGGACAGATTTTCTTATGTTAAGATTGTGGACCTCTGCAACTTGATTTATTAATTTGTTTCTTATGATTTATTAAGAATTTCCATTGGCAGATCTTTATCATCCAGTTTCCAAATATTGTTATACACTTCTACTATACCACAATTGACAAATTTCTGTTTTGTTACCTCATTTATTCACTCACCGTGTATTGAGCTTAGAGCCCATGAAACTGTGATTGATCATTAGAATCTAACAATTTGTACCTTCCAGTTTGGTAGTACTGTCATCTATATGATCATCATTCCAACCTTCCCATGAACAGTTAGCTAGGCCATTTTAATAAAGTTATTCTGCTTGTGTATATAAGTTTAATATATCACACTTTACATGTTTACTGAAGAACTTTCTTCTTGAATATTTCATCATTCTTAGTTTCTATCATTTAACATTTGTAAAAGGTTGATGCAAATATATTCTCATGTTTATCTACTTCTGGAAAATATAATACTGGTAATTGATATATGCAAAACAATATAATGCTTCGTCTTGATGAGGTTCCTTTTTATTCTATATTTTTAATGAAATAATACGGTAATGAGACTCTCCAAGTCAACATGTGGGTTTATAAAAACATCTTACTTGTTAGATAAGCTTTATTTGGCATCATGCATACAGGTTAGGCACATCTGTCCATGCCTGTTTTTGTAATTTGATATTCACATTCATATTGATTTAATGATTGGAGCTGGGTATTCACAGGCAATTGCTGGAGAAGCTGGAGTTCCCTTTTTCTATCGAGCGGGATCTGAATTTGAAGAAATGTAAGCAGGCTATGATCCAGTAATGATTTCATGGGTTTGTAAGATACTTGTTTTCCCAAAACTGTGTTGGTCATACCTGACAATTTTTTTTGGTTAACTATCCGAATTGTCCATCCGTTCCATCTGAATAAGATTTAATGGATTTATGAAGTAATAAAAATGTGGGTCATCTAACTAATGATTCTATACACACAACTATAAAGTACCTGTAGTATATACCTTTATTCAGTGAAAACCTGTCCATATGGGCTCATTTAATTTCATAGTACTTAAATTGGCACATTTTTTTACATGCTGACCAACCTAATTCTCGTCTACCAGGTTTGTCGGTGTTGGTGCTCGACGGGTGAGGTCTTTGTTTCAAGCCGCCAAAAAGAAGGTTATTTCAACTTTTCCATTATGATTTTGTTGACTACATAGTATACAATATTGCTTGCATGATTCCTCATCTTTCTTTTTGATAGTAAACTTCATGGGGCAGTCTTTAAAACCAATCGGGTTGTCATTCATGACTTGTAAAAACAACCCTGTTGATAGGTGATCGAAACTCATGTATATGCAGTACTCTATGTACAATGTGTGATTTGTGAGTTAAACGAATAGTTAAAAGGAATTGGAGGAGCAATATTATCAACCCACTGGACTTTCATTCAATTCTTTTTCTGAAACTGGTCCTAGATGAATATGCAAGGGAACCATATTTTCTCATAATTTTGTTGCATAATTAGGTCATTTCATGTGAGTGTATTGAATAGTTTAAAGGTATCAGAGGAACAATTGTATTGAGTCACTGGACTTGCATTCACGGGCCCGTCTATCCCCACCAAACAATTTTCCAATCCCACCGATCAAAAAAAAAAAAAAAAAAAACGGTGTTTGTCTGTTCCCACCGATTCCGTTCGACCGAATCCAGTCGCCATTTCAAGTTTTGGGCGACCGGAATGGGTCGTCATTTCAGGTTTTGGGCGACCGGAATGGGTCGAACAGGGTTCAGAATTATATCTACTTATTTTTTGTAAACAAATTAATTTTTGGATTTATCCATCATATTCTACATTTATTCTTTCATCCAAACAACAACTAAGAGATTAAAAAAAATGTAAGTAGATATACTTTCAATTAATTCAAATTTTTATAGAAAAATATCTTATTAAACAAATATATATCATTTTTAAGTTTCGTTTGAATTCATAGTTAAGATGAATTTTTATTTGAAAACAAAAAAACATATCAGTTGATTCAAACACATTTTATATTTGACTTTTGAAATTTGTCTGTAACCTATGTAAAAAAATTGTTCTTATATTCTACATTTAAGAATAATGATTTATTCTCCCTACATTACAATTCAGACTTGGAGTGATATGAAAGATTCAAGGAGGATACACGTCGTGAGATTATGGTTCGACCAGTTTCGGTTGTGCGAAACCTGAAATGGCGACCAAATCCGGTCGCGCGAAACCTGAAATGGCGACAAATCCTGTCGAACGGGTCGAATTGGTTAGCAAAACACCGGTGCTTGGTGGGGTAAGAAAATACGTGGGTGGGGTTAGACGGGCCCTTGCATTCACTCATTGTTTTAAAGCTGGTCTTGTATAAAAAGATGAACATGAAAGGGGAGCATATTTTCTCATTATTTCTTGTTGCATAACTATATTATATAAAAATAGTACCTTATCTCTTTTAGCAATATTCTGGTTCATATTTGTTCTTAGGTCTTATTGAGTCATTGAAAAGAAACATTGATTTTGACATTTTGTAGAGGGTATCAGTTTTCTTTCAAGGGCATCTTTTTGAAGAGTTCAGGTTCTAGTCATTTATATCCAGGAAAGCTATGGATGGATAATATCATCTGCTTTGAAAATTCTAGTTTTTTTACTACCATATGTATAGAAGTAGGCCAGTAGATAAAAACTATTGGTTTCACTGGCTGTGTAGGAAAAGGTCATCAAAGAATACTTTATTGATTGAAGAGGAAGTCAACCTGAAGTGCTGGCCCATAACATTTTCATCCTCCAAATCAATGCATTATATTTGGTGTTGTGTTAATTTTAATTTGCGTATTTGTGTTCCATTACTATTGGTAGTAGATTTTGTTTTATTGGTCCTTGCAATTTATATTGACAGTTTTTTTTTTAATGCTACCGTCATTCATAGGCACCATGCATCATTTTCATTGATGAAATAGATGCTGTTGGATCAACCCGGAAGCAATGGGAAGGCCATACAAAGAAAACATTGCATCAACTGCTCGTTGAAATGGATGGCTTTGAGCAGAATGAGGTATGATAGTGAAGAAAGCATTACATTAATAATCTTCTCACTGCATGTCTCAACTCGTTTGGCATTTTCTTTAACGTAGGGCATAATATTGATGGCTGCAACAAACTTGCCAGATATCCTTGATCCAGCTTTGACAAGGCCTGGTAGATTTGACAGACATGTAAGTTCTATACACCTTTTGGATGCTTCATGCTAATGCATTTCAGCTACGAGATGGAAGTTATAGTTTCATCTTAATAAAAAAACAGGTAGACTATACTGCTATCCCCACCAATGAACTTCACTTGGAACATTCTTGTGCAGTTTACATAGTTGGCTCATAACATTGCTGAAAAGGGAAATGGCATCATTCCTTTAAATTAATACATTGTTTGATGAATCATTTTAAGTAGCTGCTATTGGTGCAAATTATTGGAACAAATAAAATTTCAGATTCATATGTGATCATAGTTGGCTCATAACATTGCTGAAAAGGGAAATGGCATCATTCCTTAAAATAATACATTGTTTGATGAATCATTTTAAGTAGCTGCTATTGGTGCAAATTATTGGAACAAATAAAATTTCAGATTCATATGATCACACTGAAATGTATGAATTAATCAATATATTCATAAAAGGTGAATTCATTCTGGAGTTAATCTGCAGTTCCGGAGCTAATCTGCCGCGTAAAATACAGACATTTTGACTTCAGTAGTAAATATTGACTAGTTTTGGTTGCTGGACTCCCTTTGGAGTTTGATGTATTGTACAGTGGTGTGTAATACATGGTTCTGTATTGTCAAATACATTTTATATTCTTCATAACAATAATTCAATGTTAAATACTAGTAGAAATTGATAATATATAAAATTCAGGAGAATCTTTGATAGCCTTTGCAAATGCCTCACAAATTTGGATCTTATTGCACTTTCGTTTGGGTTAATCTTAGGCCCATGAGTGGACTTATCTTGATGTATTCTAATAATTGGTGATGGATTCCTGATGAGCTCATACAACTCATTGCCCATAAACAAGTCTTGTAGCACTCACCTCAATCTAAGACTCATGATTATGGAAGGTTTTCAATTAACATTCCTTGCGTCATGTACATTAGACTGCAATCTCTGGCATCTGCACATGTTTGGAGGATATAATATAACATACATCTTACACAGGTTTAACATTTTTAAAAAAAAAATTAATTAGTGTACAACCACTTTGTTCTCGTGTATGATTTAGGTATTTGTGCAACAGTTTACTTTTTCACTAGAGATACATAAAAAATATCCATATTCTGCGCAGATTGTTGTCTCCAATCCGGATGTTCGAGGAAGGCAAGAGATCTTGGAGCTGTATTTGCAAGATAAGCCATTAGCTGATGATGTAGATGCCATAGCAATTGCCCGTGGCACTCCCGGGTTTAATGGTGCAGGTAATTTGTCTTACAGTCCATTTCATTACTTCTGATTGCCATGTCCATAATGATATATTCAAGCATTACCGCACAGTGGGACACGTTTTTGGTAAGTGTTCTGACATGCATTACTGATTTACTGATTTATCTCTTGACAGATCTTGCAAACTTGGTAAATATCGCGGCCATCAAGGCTGCAGTAGAAGGTGTTGAGAAGATAACTGCCACACAATTAGAATTTGCCAAAGACAGGATAGTTATGGGAACAGAGCGGAAAACTATGTACATATCTGAAGAATCAAAGAAGGTATGGATCATGTGTACTAACTGTGTATCAGGATATCTCTATTGTCTCTGTTTTTTTAAAATCACGCATGTGAATCTGTTTGTTGTTCAAGTAATCAATTTTGACTAACTTTTGTGCAGCTCACTGCTTATCATGAGAGTGGTCATGCCATTGTTGCGTACAATACAGATGGAGCACTTCCTATACACAAGGCAACAATAATGCCACGAGGATCTGCTTTAGGGATGGTCACACAGCTTCCCTCTAACGATGAAACGTCTATTAGCAAGAAGCAGTTGTTAGCGCGTCTAGATGTATGCATGGGAGGAAGAGTGGCAGAAGAACTTATCTTTGGTCGGGAACAAATCACAACTGGTGCAAGTAGTGATATTCATTCAGCTACTGAGCTTGCTCACTACATGGTATTATTATTTTCCACCTGTAAAATGAAGTCTCTTTATCTCCCACTTAATTAGTTTCTTTGAAAAATAATTGTTGCATGGGAAAACTTTTATTTTTAGGTATCATCTTGTGGGATGAGTGATGCAATTGGGCCAGTTTTTGTCAGAGAGAGACCAAGCTCAGAGATGCAGTCACGAATTGATGCAGAAGTATGTCAACAAAGTATATTGAGTGTGTTCTTATTAGAAGACATTTGTTGTAGTTATCTGACTCCGAAACTTTTTGCAGGTGGTAAAGCTCCTGAGAGAGGCTTATGATCGTGTGAAGAACCTGTTAAAAAAGGTTAGTCTCGTATCCAGTTCCTTCATATATTGCATTACATGTAGCTTCTCCCCAAGGTTCTTTCATTGCTTATATCTTTTGAGTGACTTTTTCCCACTATTTCTTTATCATATCTACAGTTTAATAGAAAAGACTGGTTTGATATGATCATTCACTCACTCACATCCAAGCGTGCGTGCACACACTTGGATTACCGTGGTTTTCATACCTTATATTTAGCACTTCCCCTAGTTTCTTAAAATCCTGTTGTTGGTCAGTAATTCATAGTTGTCTTAACATTGCCTTGTGTTTACAGCATGAAAATGCGCTACATGCGTTAGCGAATGCCCTGCTCGAATATGAGACACTCAACGCGGATGAGGTTAAACAAATCCTCAATCCCTATCAGGAAGTTAGGATCTCTGAACAACAAGAAGAACTTGCACTGAATTAGAGTGCTTCCCCTGTAATCTTCTCCACACCTCTAATGGGGCAATGTACAGTAGATTCATACGGGCAATTTATACAAAAATACTCAATTTTTCCGTGGACTCATAAAATCGTTGGCACAGTCAGGTAACATCTTCTCTCCTTTTCTTTTCTTTTTTTGGCCCTATATTTTTTCTTTCAAAAATGGATTCTATTTTGTTCTACTGATGAAGCCAGTTTGGCCATTCTAGACTGAAAATTCATTAATCTGTTGTGAATTTATTTGCTGCTGCATCTTTCATTAACAACTAGCATCAAAATATTATTTTCATATTTCTATCCTTGTTTGCCACATTTATATTATATCATTCTCATAATGCGTCTACTCTTATTACATCAGGATTATAAGCCCCTTGAAAATTAAAGTGTGACCCCACAAAAACTTATTATCAGGTAGCGTTTGCAAACGTATAACCAATCAGTTTTACTGTAGCAGCTTCATGCACACAGATTTCAGGTAAATAGTGCACAAAAGCTGAGAAAGTAAGTTTTTTGTAGAATCGGTTTTGCAATCACATATTCATGCGGAATTAGTTTTGCAATCACGCAACTAAACGCACCCTTAACTAATTTGATCTAGTTTAAATTTTTTTATATAAAAAATAGTTGGACATGTAACACGTGGATAAACTGAAACTGTTATTAATCAAAATATCTCATTTTATACTAAAAAAAGGCTTCCATAGGACAGGCAACCCAAGCCTTCAATACACCTATCCAATCCATTTTACAATAATTGATTAAAAATGACATTTGACAAGACCACAAAGCTCGTCTTTTAGCAGGTCCTCACAATCTTTCATTATCAGACACACAAACACAAATTTTATTTCGAATATTAGAAGAAACCATACTTTATTATTTTTTAAAAACTTAATTAGCTTTTTTTAAGACGTTCATAGTTAAAAAATAAAGTCAAAAATTTTAATTAATCATTCAGAATTGTGGGTGTTTGCAAATATGTTTATAGTTTATAATCTCATGTAAAAGAAAAATCATTCAAACAATGTTTTTAAACGTCTCTTTTATCTTTGGATTATATATCTGGCTATCACTCCGTACATGAATGATGAATATAAGCTTAAAAGCTATTCAAACAAATGCATGCATATTTTGTGTGAAAAAAAAACGTGTAAAATAAAGATATTTTGTGGTGCAAGAGACAATGGTACATCAAAGATCTAAGTATGATGGATTTTGTGGGAACAATGTGAACTTCAAATTAGCCCTCAAAAAATGGATTGAGTGAAAAACATGTAGAAAGCTTCTATTCTACTGTGCAGGAAAAAAGCATGTAGAAAGTTACATAAAAAAAAAATTGTGACACATCCAAACATGTTTGCATTTTACTATGTCATAATGAATTCTATTATAAAAAACATAAAAATAAATGCATTTGATTCATTTGTGTGTGAACTTTTTTTTTACTTTTTTTATTTTAAGAATTCTATCTTTTATTAGATAAATGTATATTTTTAAAAAACAATCAAAACATGAATAATTTACGAAAGTGACTGTAAATGGTTTTAAGTACAATGTTTTTCATAAAAAAAAACAAAACAAGTAGTATTAAGACCCAGGTTTGCATTTAAGATGAGACCGGATCCGATCAGTACCGAACTCGGTCAGTTCGGTCAATACCGAACTGCACAACGTGCAAATTAAACTGCACCACCTATAAATCGAATTGCACAACCAATTGTTAGATATATATTTCACTCTCTTATTGGACACTGATGATACTTATGAATTGATATTTTCTCCGATCCAATAAGAGAGTAAAAATATACTCAACAATTGGTTGTGCAATTCGATTTATAAGTGGTGTAGTTCGATTTACACGTGGTGCAGTTCGGTACTGATCGAATTGATCGAGTTCGGTACTGATCGAATCCGGTCCCATTTAAGATTTGACTTCAGATACATGTGGCAGGCAGATAAAAGTACGTGACCCATAAGCTTTCCCCTTGGATACTCTCAACTAAGATAGCGATATTTGGGCACCAGAACAAATCCTATAATATCTCTCCACATAATTTTTACATGATTTTAATTGAAATAAATATGTCACTATTAAAAAAAATTGTGAAGTACAATATTTTTGCACGCAGTACTGCATGTAATTCATACATGTTTGATTTTTTTAAATAATAAACATCATTAATAAAGTATATCTTTCATAAATATATATATATATATATGAACCTTCATGACGAATTGAATATATTCACTTATAAAATAATATAATGTTTTTTAATAAAATATATATCTTATTTGAAAACTACCAAGATATATGGATACTGTCCCAAATTACATGTAGCAACATATTTAGCTATATTTAGGATCTATTTAAATATAAGTTTAGGTAAATTCTACGTTTAAAAAATTAAAAAATTTTAAACTCAAACTCAAACACATTTTCAATATTTAGCTTCTCAAATCATCATTTTTTTTATACCAAAAAAATCTTACGATTGAAAATCTAATAAAATAATACTTTTCAAAAACTCAATTTGAAACACAATATTATAAGAATCCTTACATTTCAACTTTACATCAAAACGCAGCCTTAGAACCTTGTGACTCTTCAATCTCAATATTTTTTTGACCTAATAGAGTGAAAGATAATAATTTGAAAAGCTAAATATAAAAAATATAATTAGATCTGAGTTTAAAAATTTTAACTTTTTAAACGCTGAATATCCCTTAATTTCACTATGTTACACTCACTCATGCGTCGGTACCAAAGTGAACCCATGTCCGCGTCCACCGACACCGATGTTTTCAGGCCACCGAAAATGCCACAAAACTAAAAGTCGCTCGGTGAAAAAAGTAAAAAAAATAAATATATATATTTTTTAATTAAGAAAAAAATTGTTCCCCAACACGCCACTGTTATGTGATAAATAGGTCCCAAATCATAAGCCCCATTTACAAGCCCCATGAGGTGTCATTATTTTATTGGTTGATTTTGAATGGTTTGTTGACTTTTGAAAAAGTGTAAAATGACAAAATACGGATATGCCCTTCATTAAAAATATATCCAATTAACCCAAATCCCCCTTTTTTCTCTATTCAGATACAAATCTTTCATATTAATTTCAGTTACACCCTATTTCAAAATTTAAATTTTAAAATCTTTATGAATTTTCTATTTAAGTTATACCAAAACTTACCTAAATTACATTAAAACTACCTAAATTATTTTTCGTTAAAATCCTTCAAACAGCAGTAAAAACATTCTCTACATGTTTACATTATTTGTTACATTTACATTAACACTGTTACATTTACATTACATAAATGTTTTACATTTCATGCAATGTTTAAACAATTTTAAAACGAATCTTTACATTTCATGGAAAATATCAAACACTTGTTTTGCTGTGAGTTACACTTAACAAATATTACATGAACTATTGGTTTCATTTTAATAAAAACTGTTACATTTATATATATGTATTTCTAAATGTTTTACATTCTATTCAATTTATCCGTAGTTCATTGTTACATTTATGAATGTAACAAATATAAATGAATACACATATGCAGTTGACTGTTACATTTATGAATGTAACAAAAACGACACAGATTTTAAAAAACGAAGAATGTTATATATATAAAATGTAACATTATAAAAAACAAATCTAACTATGAAAAATGACATTCAAAACATAAATAAAACCTGATCCGGTAGGCGTTGATGGAAGATCCAACTCCATAAAGAACAAAACAATGTTTTCGAACTTCACAAGATTAAAAAATCCGAGAGAGCTACGAGGTGAGCAGCAACAATGGCCACAAGTGGACTATTGAGGAGGAGGAAATGCAGAGAAGACAACAAGAAGAAGAGATGGGTCTTCGGAGATCACCTTAATTATCTTCTGTTTTTTTTATTTATTTGTTTAGATCTCATTCAAGAAAATAATAATAATTCGGTTGAGATATGCATAAAGAATTAATGATACTCCATGATTCTCGGAATAAATCTTGATGTTATTATCAAGTAAAGGGTATAATAGGTAATGTCTCATTGCCACCTCATGGGGTCTATGATGGGGCCTGTGAAGTTGGGGCCTACAAAACATTATTGATTCAAACAGCAGACGAGGCCATAAACAGAATTGTGTGTAACTACAGTTAAATTTGATTTTAGATCACAAAAATTATGTTGTTTATAGAAAGATAAAAAAGAGACTCTATTTAGAGTATGGTTGGAGAGCATTATCATCATCCATTTAAGTGTCTCTTTGAGACCATGTTCACGGTGGAGAATCATATTTTTGAGACGTTTGTAAACTCACTTCAAAAGTTATCACAATGAACTGGTAACACAAACTTTACTTTTCCGTTTGGATGGAAGGTAGCGTTAATTTGACGGTGTTTGCTAACGCAAACTCACCATCAAAACATAAAAGTCAAAACAGACAGTGGGGCATAGACTTATGAATCAGTCCAAAAGGGTTGCAAATACAAATTTTGAATCTTGCTAGCGGTCCCATGTAGTAGGATGTGTTCCTTGTATCGTGAAAAGGAATATTATGCCTGTAACACAAAATTGTACAAACAAAGTTATTTGAGTTCTGTTACACTGTTTTTTTTATTTTTTAGTCTCATATGCACATCGATAGAAAATTAACAGAATATATACTCATATAATAACGAGGTATATACTTCAATATAATTTTTTACATTTTTATAAATACATTCATGCAATTCATTGGAGTATATATTTCATTTTTTTATAAAAACATTTACATCATTAAATGAAATATATTATTTTTAAAAATTCAAAACATATATAAACTGAAATTAGGGCTAGAAAAGGAGTTATACTTAACATTATCCAATTTACTTTAATTTTCATGTGAATTTTAATTAAAATGAAAGAAGTTGCATTCAAAATGATTTTCTCTTACCAATTTGTCTCATTCACCCCATATAGAAGATCCGAGTCACCCGATCAAAAAACAATGCCTTAGAATATTCTCTCATTTAAAATTTTAAATGAAATATTGGTAATAAAACAGGGTTTCTTTTGATTCTCTTTTTTTCAATTACATAGGATTCCTACTTACCCAAAAAGGACAAAAGATCTCCAGTAAACCCAGCTAGTTTTTTATGATATATATATATATAAATTGTAATAATTATATCTTGGTGAATTAAAATGAGCTTTGATAATTATATCCGGATGTAACAAGTATAGTCTATTTACGTGAATCAATCAAAACTATTTTATGCTAGGATAAATCATTCATGAACCAAACAGGGTCCACTGGTTGCTTTGATTCATTATTTGAATATAATTTAACCAGTACTTCAAAATTTCATCCCTCTATTGTTGAACACCAAGAATAAAAGGAAAAGTCGGTCCAAAAAATAAAAGAATAAAACAAAAAGTGTTTTGATATACTCGATCTCTTTTAGAACCCTACCTGCAGTCTAGAAAATAACTGCGCTAAAAAATAATAATACCAACAACATAAAATATTTAATAAAACTAAATAAAACAGTGACATGTATAAGTACTAGATCATGTTATTAAGTTGAAAGAACAGTGACCATAAAAAAAGACAATCCACCAATAATATGTTTTATCCCATGTTCCCGTAAGATTCTGATTCAATATAATTTTTTTACTTATTTGAAATCCTCTTAAACCCATATTTTTCTGGTGCAAAGTTTCAGACATGACATCATCGAATATTTTTAACCTACATATAAATTTGGGTACTCTCAGCTGATCATATATAATATTAATTTTTGGAATTGAATATCTTCTTAACATTTTTTTTTTTGAATAATTAACATGTCTACTTGTTTGATATATTAGACAAAAGTAATATTAAAATCAAAATTTTAAAGTTTATTCTTTTCAGGATATCAAAATGATAATAATAATGATTATTTAAAATATCATGATTATGATTAATAATGTAAATAATAATTCATTCAATCATTAGAAGTGTAGCAAAGCTCCTCCTTTGAATGGTGATCGATTTCCTAACTATCGAACCTGCGCTTAGAAATCTCTTGACACCGGCATGGTGCCGGCTAAGATGACTCTGATTCTAAAATCTGTTAGGTTATTTGGGTTGTTTTTAATTGAAAATAAAGGTGTGGTAGACTATGATTTACATACATTATTTTTTCCTCTTGCCTTTATTTTGTACCAGAGAAAATGACAGATCCCAATGTAGCAGTTCCTTTGATTTGACAAGATGTTATGCGTTAAGAAGATTCTTTAGGATCATGTTCTGGTTAGTCCGTTACAAAACGTAGCCACATGGCGTTATAACAGGCATGCCACGCAAGATTTTGTTAGTCTGTAACGCAGCAGAAGAACGATAAAAGATCTGATCTACGTCAAGATCTTAGACAACATCTCTTAAAGAGAAGAGAAATTAAAATAACCCAATATTATTGATAGATAAAAGTTGAATATGACATTAGGTTACAAGTCTTTATTATATAGACTCAACAAGGACCAAAAAAGGAACCTCATTAAATCTAATTACAAACTTACTAAAAGTAAAAATTATTAAATAACTATAATATCTATTTATTCTAAGATCCCACAAATCAATCAGAATCAATGTCAAATAATTCTGATATTTGTGTAAAGAAAATAACCATGCAAATTAATGTCATAAATGACAAATTTGCTTATTTAATGGTTTTAATAATAAAATCTAGCAAAATTAAATATCTCCACAAAATAATTCAGCATATCAAATTTTATGGGATTCTGAGATGATCTCAATTATTCTTGTCACCTGCTATTCTCACAGTTTTCTTCCTGGATCTCTTTTGATGGTCTGATCGCTCCAATAACATATCGATCGTCCGTCCTACATCAGTCTCCTCCACTTGAAAAGAACTCGACCTCGAGTTCAAATGAAAAGAATTTGATAGATTAGGAGGTTGATATTTGATGTAGTCTGTCACCTTTGATGTAGGACTGATTAGCAAAGATTTGCCCTCAGCCTTTGGAGCTTTGGAGACCAGTTGTTGTTCCAAGGGGAACATTGCGATCTTGTGTGTTTTCCAGACAAATACATAAGTGTTGTCACGGCCTCGATAGGTGATGTCAACGTCGTATTGCCAAGGTCTGCCCAACAATACATGGCTAGCATCCATGTCACCACATTGCAAAGCACTTCATCTCTATAGTATTTACCGATAGAGATAGGTACTTTACAAATTTTTGTCACTTTCACGGACGGGCCTTTCTTGATCCAACCTATAGAGTAAGGCGCGTGATGCATCTCCGTTGGTAGCTTTAAGTGGTCCACCAGTTTTCTTGAAACGAAGTTTTCGAAGCTTCCACTATCCACAATTAAATCACAGACTTTCTTGTTAATCGTGCAACAAGATCGGAAGATACTATGGCGCTGACTGGAGAACTCCTCCTTTGGTGCATACAACACTCGATGTACAAGGAGGTTGACTCGCTCCCCCTCTTCTTCTGCAAACTCGGCGCCATGATATATATCATCATCATCAGTTGTATCATTTCTCACGACACCATTATCATCCTCCTCCACGAGGTTCACCAACCTTCGATCAGGACATTCGTTGGAGCGATGTCCTGGCTTTCTGCATCGAAAACAAGTGTTGGGTGTTGGTCTCGCATATGGATTTTGAGTCCTTGAGGCGTTATGGTTCGTTGGGACTATTGTTGGATTGGTTCTTCCTTGTTCGCCGTTTATGCCCAGTGTCCCTTTGGATTGGTAGGGAAGACTTGGAGATGCAACATCCTTCTTCTTATGAGGAAAAGATGTATCGGGGGTGCTCCTACGAAAGATTGAAGAACTTCCTTCTCGTCGATCCATTAATTCTGCCTTTAACGCCATATTATGGGCCTCGTCTACGCTCCACACCACCTGTAGACCAATCCGATCTCGAATAGATGGCCTCAACCCGTTAAGGTATCGGGCCACCCGTTGTGATTCAATCTCCGCAATATTATTCCGATCTGATAGTCTAAAAAATTCAGCAGTATAATCAGAAACAGATTGATTACCTTGATGGCAGTTTTGGTACAGTTGGAATAGGTACTGCTCGTAGTCCGGTGGAAGGAATCGACCCATGAGGAGTTGCTTCATCCTCCTCCACGTACGAATAGGAGTCTTTCCTTGACGTTGTCTGGTCCTTTGAAGGTTGTCCCACCAAACGGCGGCACCGCTCTTCAAACGAAAGGCCACCAACTTAACCATCCTCTCCTCGGGGACCTCCATCATCTCGAAAAAGCGCTCGACCTCAGAGATCCAGTCGAGAAAATCCTCAATGTGCAGATTACCATTGAAGAAGGAGATATCCACCTTCAATCGATAATCACTACTCTCTTGTTGCCGCCGCTTCGGCTGATAGTCGTTTATTCCATTAACGTCGTCATCCGAATCATCCTCGTTGTCAGGTTGAAAACGAAGAGGTCGTCGGGCAACGTTGTGGACAATAGGTTGGCTTTGGGCGAATCCCTCGGCTCGCACCTCGTCCCTTCCAGGTCGTCTGATGTCGGTGTGGAGATTTACACCAACTAGCATCTCGCGAATCTCTTGCAGTTGTCGTTGAACGTCAATAAATTGTTGTTGATGCTGTTGTTGTCCATCTTGCAACTTTCGACACAGCTCCTGCACCCCACGATCACCGTCAATAGGGTGGTTGTTCCCTACGTTGTCATGTGCCATTGAGCCAGGCGAATCCTCGCTCTGATACCACCTAACGCAGCAGAAGAACGATAAAAGATCTGATCTACGTCAAGATCTTAGACAACATCTCTTAAAGAGAAGAGAAATTAAAATAACTCAATATTATTGATAGATAAAAGTTGAATATGCCATTAGGTTACAAGTCTTTATTATATAGACTCAACAAGGACCAAAAAAGGAACCTCATTAAATCTAATTACAAACTTACTAAAAGTAAAAATTATTAAATAACTATAATATCTATTTATTCTAAGATCCCACAAATCAATCAGAATCAATGTCAAATAATTCTGATATTTGTGTAAAGAAAATAACCATGCAAATTAATGTCATAAATGACAAATTTGTTTATTTAATGGTTTTAATAATAAAATCTAGCAAAATTAAATATCTCCACAAAATAATTCAGCATATCAAATTTTATGGGATTCTGAGATGATCTCAATTATTCTTGTCACCTGCTATTCTCACAGTTTTCTTCCTGGATCTCTTTTGATGGTCTGATCGCTCCAATAACATATCGATCGTCCGTCCTACATCAGTCTGTCTGTTGAGTCGAGCACGCGTCTTGGCAGACGTACTGGATAAAGTGAGTCCTGACCCCTTACAGCTTCACTCAGGTCGAGGTCTGTCTGTTTGCTCGTGGGGTTGCTCTGGTGACTCTCTCCTCGGGAGATTAACCTTGTGACTATCTTTCAGGCACCCAAGCCGCAACAGTCTCATCTTTCTCTCCTTCTCGGAATGCTTTGTGAGTTACCCTTCTCACGAAACAGGTCTACTAGGTGGGTAGTTCTGGTTACCGGATCAGATCAAGTGACTCGTTGGCCCATTTATGAGGAACACCCAGAATCTATGCGAGATTCCCTCCACACAAAGTATATAATACAAACATATAAAATTTCATAACATATATCAAACATATAAATTTTCATAACATATATTACCATACATTTAAATATTGGATAATTTCTAACCTTTGAGGCAGTTTTAGCAATGGATTGAGATTTTAAAAACAAGTTATCCCAACAATTTAATTTTTGTTGATCACATTTATTAAAATTAAGACAAAAAGTGATAATAAATGTTATTCTAATTTTTAGGCAAAAAAATTCTCATTTTAATTTCAAAATTAAAACAATTATCCACATTTTATCCCAATTATATTTATATCAAACAAAATAACTCCACTTATTCCTACAATTCTGCTCTTATCTACCAATCTTTGGGGACACTAGGCCAAGGCGGCAGGAATCCGGAGACCTGCATTTGTTTCACGTTTTTACGATGGAATCAGAATCCACCACCACCAACCAACCAAATTGCAAAATCACATTCACGGTCCGAGTTGAGGATATTTTCGTCATTCCACACACCAACGGTGCGCAACAGCATATTCAATGCACAAAAAGGATGTCTTCACAAAAAAATGTGTTCTCAGGGACATATTCATCCAAAAATATATATATATATATAAAGAAAAACAAAACCCTACAATTACGTCAGTTCCCTCGTCAGCACTTTAAATTTGATTATCTCGCAGTCACCCTCACTATATAATAAAATATTTAACCAATAAAAGTGAGTCCCCTCACTATATAATAAAATATATATAACCAATAAAAGTGGACCATAAAATTTATCAATGCATGAAAACCGGAAACCCTTTAAGAGATGCATGCACAAGTGCAGAATGGGAAGGTGTGGAAAAAAAATATTCCCCGAGTGACCTGTTATCCTAACAGCAATATAATTTTCACCAACCCATTTATGATCACAGCATCAATTATGAAACCCAGTGAAAATAAAGTACCTACCTATCTAAAAACCTCCAGATAGCAACAGCAGCTCCTGAATGTGTGTCCCTGTCTATGAATAGAACTAAAAAAAACATCAGTAGAACCAAAGTCCCACAATTGGTGAAACATTTACAGAAATATTGTTCAAAGACACACCACCATGAGAAAACCCAAGGGAAAAAAAAAGGCCAAAAGTCCTAGTTTTCTTTTTTTTTCCCCTTCAATGAAACATGTTCTTAACCAGTACTGTACTAAGAAGGGAGGGGTTGTGGGTAAACAGAAGCTACTAAAGAGACAAGCAAAACACCCTCAATGTTCGTTGTTCACCGCCATCATTGCTTATATAGAACAGAAACACATCAATTCAAAGCAGAGAGGGTCCAATTTGAGTTTGGGAAGAGAGTAAAAAGCTTAGGCCTCAGAAGAGTTTCATCTGTGACAAACCTCAGCTGCTCTGCAATTGGCCTCCCAACCATCCAAATGAGGGTTCAGCGCCGGTCAATGGGTTCAGTCCGATCCTGCACGGCCAGCTTCTCCGAGACATCTGCCAGTGATTTGAGGTTGCATTTGATGAGGGCCTCCACGAAGTAGCATGTCTCGTCCTTGGTGTTGCCATCGGGCACGTCCACCACAAATGATTCGATCACAAGCGTCCCCGGCCTCCCGTCGATGATCTCAGGGTGTAGGGTGATGATGGATGTGTAATTCTGCAACAGATTGGCATAGAGTTGATGGAAAAACCAAAAAAGTTGACGTAAAAAAAAAATTCTAATATTGCCAATATTTCACATTGTGTGGTTCCCACACATTCCTGAATCTAGTTAGTTGTAAGTATTGTGCATCGGCTGGTGACAACCTTCCCCGCTGGATGAAGGGTCGTGACATCGGCTCTCAAGGTTGTATGGCTATCTGAGCTAGTTTCAAAATATATACGTTTAAATGGATCAATGGAACAGGTAAAAAGGGATTGCCAGTGCACCCTATGTGTCCCGAGTTTGAATCCCCCCAAGCTTACCTGAGGCACATGGTTTGTGATGAACAGTGTGCATCCATAGTTTCCTAACTAATGTTGGGTCCTCATAACTAAAAAGAAAAAGGGGGATTGTCGGGCAAGAAAAAACTAAAACAAGTTGTGGTTCATGCCAAAATTGCTTAGGTAGTAACCCTGAAAAAGCTCCGTCATGGAGTGGTGATTCATAAACTCCCCCACTATAATTAGGATGAGAATATGCTCTCTTGATTACAAATCTAATTGTACTACACAATAATCCGTGATAAACAAGCCAAAAATGGACTCAAACAAACTCCTACAATTATAAAATCCTGGCATTAAGAACAAAGGGTACAACAAATTCATAGTTTAACACAGAAAACACCAACATGTAAGCAAGATGGAGCACATAAAACCAGTCAAACATGTCAGAATAGCTCCAGCACAAAAAATTCGCACAAAAAATTCAAAACCAGCACCTGCCTGTACAGATAATGCCATTCCAATGGAGATAGATAACCCACCAACTCGCCTCAAACTTATTAGCTGTAAACTGTACCAAACCCCATCACTAGACAACAAAAAAAACAAAAAAAAAAAAAAAAAACCCTTCTGCAAATTTCATCAGAGATTCCATAACCGTTCTTAATTTCAGTTCCCAACCAAAAAAAAAAAATTACACCTTTCAAATCATGTGCAGAATCCCAAGCAATCTAAAAAACGTATCTTTCTGCGCAATACATCAATTAATCTATTTTGGTATATTAAAAAAACATTCAATAAGGAAACACTGATCATAAAGAAAAACAGGGGAAAAACAGGAATCGATGATTGATACCTTGAGGCGGTGATCCCCACCGACGATGCGCATTCTGAGTTTGTGCTCGTTGTCGTCGAGGAGCTCGAGCCGTTCCATGCTTGTCGTCGCCGGGAGCCCCGATTTCACATTCACCTCTCTCACGCTCCCGATCTCCAGGTCCCCCTGAACGACGCACCTGCTTATGAACGGCTTGTACTTCTGCGGCTGATCGAACCTCCTCACCAGCGACCAAACCTAACAAACAAAAAGAAGAAGAAAAAAACATCAACAGATCATCAAAAACAGCGGAGAAACCGAGACTGATCTGATGATTTTCGAAGGGAACCGAAGAGATCGGAGATACGCACGAGATGGACGGGGGCCTTGATGTGCTTGACGAGGGCGGAGGAGCACTGATTGTCCCCCGTGACGTGCCTGTGATGCCTCCTTATGTACTCCGACTCCATCCTCATCCCTCCCCCTCCGTGTCCGTTCATCCCGTACACCGGCCCGTCCCCCTCCAACACCATCTCTCGATCGATCGCCCGATCACTCCAAACGCATCCAATCGAGAAACCCCTCCCGATCGAGAAATATCAAAAAAAAATCCGGATTATTGTCCGAACTCGGAAAAATCGGCCTCAAAAGGTGACTTCATCGCCTCCAAATCCTTCGGAAACCCTAAATCTTCGCCTATCGCCGCCTCCCGAAAACGAAATCTGCGAATCCGGAGTTTTTTTTTTTTGGGGGGTTCTTCGTGAAAAAAAAAGGGAAACCAGAAACAGATTTTTCGTCGTCCTCACCCTCACCTCCTGTGAGTGGATTATCTTTGGCTTTGCAGATGAGGTTGCCCCTTGTTTTCTATTTAACTACCGAACTGCCATCCCCTATGTTAAATTGTGGTAAAGTCGTGATTATGACAACAAAAAGGGTTTGTTTTATTGTACAAGTGCGCCGGCTTTATCGTGATTTTGCTTTTTTATGTCTTCTTTAGGGACTTTGTTAATTCATCCTTAAAGAATTATTTATTATTTCTTAGGCCCTCCTAAAATTTACAAATCTGTACTTATTTGGAATTCATTTGTTCAATTCCATAAACTAAGCATCACAAATAATTACAGTTAAAGGTTTCATTATTACTGGGTTTCATTATTTCTAGGAGCCAATCAAATCACTAAGACCTATGGAAGCCAAAGTTAGATTTTTTATTCGTAGTGTGAATAGGATAAGGATATTCTTTTTTACATCATTTTTTAAAAACTTTACAGTTTTTCATGAAATTTTATTGTAAAATTATCATTTTATATGACTATTTGAATTGAATAAAGATGTTTATAATTTTTATATTTTTTGCAGTCCTATATATACCTACCTGAATCAGAGATTTACATTATCTCTTAAAAACAATCCAATCATATTTTTTTGGACTTCTGTTTTTTAAAACATGCGTTATTTTTACATTATGTTGAACAATAGTATATAGATGTAAAATGTTTTGATTTTATAGAAATATACAGTTGGATGCATTTAGAAGTCAGAAAATTAAAATAACATGTATTTAAACTAATGAAATATATATGTGTTTCATCACAAAATAGATTAAAGAATAAATTGAATATAAAAAATAAAATTAACTGTTTTTTTAATATAATAATTAATGTTAGGAGCCATCACACACGTATCTTCAGAAATATTTATTCTTATAAAACATATATTTATCATAATCAAACACATACATTCATGCAAGATATATACGTTAATGAACTGTGTATATATACTTCTTCATGTAAAATGATTCATGTGATAAAATATTGCATGAAAAATTATTTTTTCTTAATTGCAACGGGTTTTTATAGCATGGGTTATGGAACAATTAATTTATTTTATAATACTAACATATATTGAAATTTCTTTTTTGAATGTATATTCTTATCCAATTATCTAAAGAAGTAAAAATAAAATATATATTAAATGAATTAAAATACATATTTTTAATATTTTTCTGAACTAATATATATTAGCATCATCTAACATGTGTGGAGGTGCAATTTAGTAGAGTTGGATCATATTATAGAAGGTTACTCCGAATCTAACTTAAAGTTTTTGAAAAAACCAACACAAATTTAACTCAATCCAATCCCACTTCGTCAGGTTTGATTTAGAGTTTGATTTAGATTGGATCAGAATACTTTGAAAACATGTTATTTTAAACAATTTAAATTTAACAACAATTTATACACCATGGGATGGAAATAAGAAAGATGAAAATGAAAAACAATGCTAGCAAGAAAATAAAGAAACATAACTATAAAAGTTGAATTAAAGATAAAAATAAAATGAAAAATTTAAATTTTATCTCACAAAAACAATTAGAAATTGATTTAGAGTATTTAAATCTATCACTCACTTTTTTATCTTCTAGTTGGGTTGAGATTATCCTCAACTCAAATACAACTTAAATCAAGTTCGAATTCGAATTAAACTTAAATGCTAAAACCCAAACCAAAACACATATGAAAGTAATTAGATTGGCTCAGATTGCATCATAATCAATCAACCAAAATTACACCCTTAAATATATATCAGACAAAAAAATTACACCTTTAAATATATATCAAACAAAAATGTTTGATTAAATATTTTTTTAAAGCCCGTTTATAACTCATACACGTTTGAATTTTTTTTTTCTTATTATTTCAAAGAAAACTGTATGAGCTTATTTATAAAAAATGTAAAAAAAAAAAATTAAGCGTGTGTGTGTGTGTGTGTGTGAACACACGTAGTATTGATCTATTGGGGCGGCCGTATACGAGAATGCGCGTAGCGCATGAATGAAACTATATATTATAATATATAAAATATGTATTCATATAGATCAGCACCCGATTTGCCAAGCGGATCGTATCGGTCGAAGTATGAAGACTTTGTCAGATAAACGGTGGATATTGGTTCTACGTGTCGCGACAGTGATCGAGCGTTCATTGACCCTTGGACGTTATTTAATATGTGTAACATATGTGTTTTCTTTTAATATGTTATTGAAAGTTGGAAAAAACGGGCCACTATGAAAATCCCACTAGCACTACTGGCCTCCCGAATCTTTCGTACCGTCCGATTTTAATATTTCGGGTCCCACGGCTGTCCGAAAACCAACAATTATCGTTGGATCCGATTATACTGTGAAAAGTTCACCGTAACGTGTCACATCACTTGTTAGTGACCTGTAATTATTATGTATAGTAACATCATACCTTAACCCAGGAATAGGGGCGGATAAAATGGAATAAAGAATAAAATATTTATTTATTTATTATTGTATGGAAAATGGTATACATTCGAACTAAATTGTATTATAGAGAACTAAATTGTATTATAGAGAATGCACAAAGAAAATCACAAGAGAAAATGTTAGAAGTAAAGGAGAATTCTATCGGACCCCTCTGAAAAAAGCCGGACTACTCCTTAGTGGAGATAAGCCTACCCTACAAAGACACTTAATTTCTTGGGTCCAGTACAATAAAAACTTGATCCCCTAATACAATTAACCACCATTGCCAAAGCATTTTAATGTACACTGTTGTGCCCCGAAAGATCAAGTGATTTTGAATAATCCAAAGCGCCCCCACCACTGCGGGGATGAAAGATTGCAAGATCTTCCCGTGTTGCTCTTATCACCCCCTTTGTTTTGGAATAAAGAATAAAATGTTGATATGTTTCATAACTATGATCCAAAAGAATAATTCTTCATTCACATGAATTCAATTTTTATAGATTATGTGAAAGGAATTTTTTTATCTAGAATATGCAGAAGAAGAATAAGAATGAAAGCCAAATTGACTCGGTGCTTGTTTAGTAGGATTAATCCAATATAACTATATTAAAATATGAGGGAATGAATCAGTGGCGGAGCTAGAATTTTTACAGGAGGGGAGGGCTAATATGACTTATGTCATTATAAATATTTTTTAAAATTATATCATTATATTTTTTTTATTATTTCAATAGCATAGATTAAAAATATGTATAAAAATGAAATAAAGACATTCATGTAAAACATATCACTGAATAATTATAAACAAATAATTATCATATTTTAAAATGATATGTTATATTTCATATTGATAATTTACAAAAAAAGATGTCAAAACATAAATCTAATAAACAATACATACATTTAAATTTGACTTCATATTGTAAAATGTTGAATGATTTGATTATTTTATATATTTATACAAATTTAAATAAATCAGTAACAATGAAATAAGATAAAAAGAAAAAATTATATGCCTTCGAAGTGTTGATGGGGGAGAGGAGAGGATGGAAGATTATAGATTCATGATTGTTAGAAAGTGAATAGAACAAAAAGTAAAAATTACATTATTTTTTTTAGAGATGATGATTGATATTTAGGACAATTGAGGTACGAAAAAAAATTCAAAAATTTATTTTTTTCAAGATGGGCGCCTAAGGCTTTTTGTGGGATATGGATAGAAGGAGGCTTGAGGGTAAATGAAAAAAATGAGTAAAAAATGAATTTTATTTTATATGGAGGGGAGGGTTAATTAAAAGAAGGGGGTGAGGGCACACAATACATGTGAATGGTCCAAATGGATAATGGATGGTTTGTTTATTTTTATTCTTTTTTTATAGTTATGAGCAGTTGCTATTTAGGAATTTCATATGTAGGTGGAGGCGCCTATGATCTATGAGTTCTAATTAAAATCAATTTATCATAAAAAATTAAAAGAACCTAGAAAAAAATTAAAAGGATATAGTAATAAATAAATAAATAATCCAGGGGGTCCCATGCCCCCCAGTCCTATGGTGGCTCCTTCACTTGAATGAATTGATGTTAACATATTCGTACTCCATATTCTCTTGTCCCCGTTTGGATAGCGGAAGTGAATTATTCTGGATAGATATCTATGCTAGTATAGATAACAAATTTATAAGAATAAGAGATTTTATGTTTGGTTGTGTTTTTTTATTCTCATTGGAAAACGTAAGAATAAATGTTGAATTGTTTGGTTGATAAAAAATAAAATATAAATAAAGTGTAAAAAAGTTGATTTGACATGTGGGTCATTTGATGTATAAGAGGTGTTGATAGGTGATTTGATGTGATAAGATGTAAAAAATTGATTTGACATGTGGGCTCATGGGAATAGATAAAGTGATATAGCTTATCTTAAGGGTTACTTACAATTGTTATACTCTCTTATACTCGTTTAAACTGGTTTAGTAATACCAAGTTATACCCTGCAAACAAACAACCATTTTTCTATCCATTCTTATACCACCATTATACTACCTTTTTACTCGTTTATTCCGTTTACCAAAGGGGGGGGGGGGTTTAAAACTTTATTATTCCACCAAATTTATTTTAATGGGTTCACTTGTCAAATCATGCATTATGACCACTTATGAGTAAGGGAGCACACATGTGCAATCATTTTTTTCACATTTCATAAGTCATTGTTCAACTTTTTTTTTATTCTTTTTTCCACAATTTATCAGATTGAATTAGATAACACAAACTTTACTATTAAATTTTTTAACAAGAATAACTAAAACTACAATCAAACAAAGATTTATTTCACTGGTATAATTATATATACCAATGTAATTATTTATCTAAGGTAACCTATTTCTCTACCCAAATGAGGGTAATGCATCTCATTTGGTAGTGATATATATATTGAAAAAAATGATACATCCAACCCATTTCTTCAGTCCAATATTTAATTTATTCCTTCCTTTTTATACGAGAGTATATGTATTTAAATAGAGATTCATTTATTATCATATATTCTCCAAATAAATGTTATGATTCGGAGCTAGACTAAAGTGGATTAAAAAATGGAATGGCCCTTAAAGCCTTATTTATTGACATATTCATGACACCAAATGAAAATGAAAATTTAATATTATGTGATAAAAAATTTATTGAGAATATTTTTTATTATTAAATATTTCTAATACTAAAACATGCTTTAAATAGGCTTATTGAAAAATGGATTAAGATTTGTAACTTTTTTTTTTGGATGAAGTAAATATAAATAAAATATTCATAAAGCAAGATTAGTACTTTAGAATGATATATAAGATACACAAGATACAAAGATAAATATGATTATAATTTAACCAGTATAATTTGTTGAGTTTTTAAAATTGTAAGCTCACCAAACTATGCCTTAGGCTCCGTTTGGAAAAAGATAAATATTTTGAATAAAGCTGCTTTTTAAGATATTTTAGGCCTTTACTTTTTTGGACTTTTTTTTAATTCAGAATCAATATGGAAGGAATTTGTTGAAAAAGTTGCTTTTCAATTCAAAAAATCGATTCCGACAAAAAATCGTTCTTTTTGATTTTAAAAACACGGATTTCGAGAGAGAAATTAAAAGGAACGCTTTTGATTCCGCCGAAACCACCCGTTTGGTTGCGCGTTTGGGCGGAATCCGCTTTTTGAAAAAGTGGAATCCGCCCAACGCGGAACCAAACGGACTTAGTTAAAACAAGAAAAACCATCGCTTCTATTTGAAAATTGATGCAACCGTCTGTTAGGGTTTTTCGGATCTTGGGATGCAATCAATTAAAGGAAAACAAATAAATCGAAATCAAAGACACAAAATTTACGTGGTTCGGCAAAGCTTGCCTACGTCTACGGAGCACACCAGAGATCAATTCACTATTTCTGAGAAGTCAAAATATACCGTAGATGAAAACCCTAGAGCCTAATGAAAAATATGAGATGCCCTTTTATACTGACATCTCATTTAAGGGTAAAAAAGTCGACCCCCGTCTATCCCTGCGTAGCGTCAACAATCCTCTGCGCACATCATCAGGCTTCACAATATATAACACCGTCATTGTATATCATGATTTTGTCTATAACAAACAAAATAAGTCATTGTCAAACCATTTATCTCTTATCCCAAATATTCTTTTTATTGTTTTCTCATGCCAAAGTGGTCTATCGAACATCTATAAATCAAAACATAAATATGCATATAAAAATTTAAAAAAATTTTGCAATAAAATCATAAAACAAGAACAGATGAAAAAATTACAAGCCCCCCAGTCCTGGCCCCCCTCCCCCTATTGTCCTAACCAAACATAAAAAAAATTCTGGATAATGGGGTGAAGATGGGGTTGGTGGGAGAATCCATTACCGTGTCTGTATACATATGATGTAACAATACATAAAAAAAAAAAAAGAGTATTACAGATCAAGACACTTTTTGTAAATAAAACTACCAAATCTGTTACATAGAACTATTGCTTTTTAAGCCTCCATTTGGTTTGAGAATGGGCACCAGAATAATTGTCATTATTTTTTTACTTTTTATAAATTCTTATCAACGTCTTATTCACATTTTATTTAAACAACAGTAATTTTATTTATTACGTTTCTCAACTAACATAATTCAAAATACCATCAAACGGAAAATTATTTTATCATTATATATATTAAAATACTTATAAATCTCGTAATAACTAAATTTTATATCCAAACAGGGCTAAGGGTTTGTTATTTAACAGACCTCACATAATGCATTCAAGTGGTTCTAAATCCATAAATGATTACATGATCATGTTGTCACAATGTCATTTGCATGGTCCCGCAGCAATGGTGGGGCTAATTTTGTTATGCCAATAATTGTGTGCGCATCACTGCACATATTCATTTCCTCTATGGTGTTTAATTTTCTGAACATATTAATTTCCTACATGGAGATTGATTTTGCCTGTTTGATGGTTTAAATGAGCTTTTCACTTTCATATGCCTAAAGTCAAAGTTAATTTCTTTTTTAGTAGGCTTTTTTATGGTTATATATCTTTTACTCGAAATTGGCATCCCTTAGATAAGGGTGTTTCAATGACAATTTTTTTATATTGTATTCTAGCAAGGTTGGACTTATTCCTAAAAGTCCAATCAGGGTTCCGTGCAACTAAAATGATAATTGACCTACATATGTTCGGGATTCAATTAGTAGTCCTGACTTTTTTTTTTCTCCAGTATTTTAATCTTTTGCACATTCATATGTTTATCAGCTTTCTCAGGGTGAAAAGAGATTTTGAAAGATAGTCTCATGATTTTACTGTGGGACCAGAAGAATGCGACAATGACAAAAAAATTTGAAAATCTCACATCTCAATTATTTGTTACAATATTGAATTACTTCATTATCTCCTCCTCGTTAAACCATGTAAAATTATATATTATTTGTTTGTTTTGTTCTTTTTTTTTTATCATTGTTCACAGATGCTTAGATTGAACAACAGGAGACATCTCTGCTTCAAATCTGGCATTTCTTTTTCAGTAAGTAAATAAAAATGCACGTTCAGGGTGCACGTGCGCACTCTTTCTGTACCACCGCTTTTATTTAAAGAGAGCATGTGTGTGGGTCCTAAGGTTCATTGTTTGGTTGCATAAAAAAGAGAATATCTACTACCAGTCTAACTTTCATGTGTGTATATTTTTTTTTATTGTATATAAAAAAATCAAAATATACATGGTCCTAAGAAAAAAAACAAATATTAATACATCACACATGTTCATTGTTTGGAACACAATTTTCAAATATAATCACCAACCATTGCTTTTTATATTTTTTTCTCTCCAAAGTTCTTTGGGGACCATTCGCATAAAAAGCGAGAGCAAATGAAGAAGAAGTAAGAGATTAAGTATAAATAAAACCCATCCCCCAACCTACTATACCTATATTATAATTAGGTATTAATACACTAACTTCCTGCAGACCCATTGCAAGACCCACCTTCCCCCAACCTCATACACTATATTATACTAGTATATATTTTGTTAGAAAAATGCCAAACATGTAATCAATTTCCTCAAGTATTTTTTTTTTTTTTAAAGGAATGTACTTCATTGAAAATTATAAACCTTCAAACAAAAAAAAAATCAAAATATGTTGGGGGCTACAAAAGGGACCACATAACTGCCCCCAAATTTTCAATCAAAATGAAATACATCAACGGAAGTCAAGAAAGAAAATCCTAAACAATCACCAGAAACAATGATCTCCCCAATTCAATTTCGATCAAAAAAAACCACATTTTAAATCAAAATACATATTGATGCCAATATCATTAAAGTTCACAAGATGAATTCACATATACACTGAAACATCATGAATAACAGCACATTAAGTAAAACTACCTGCTTTCGAGACCAGTATACTGTCGGGTGATCCACCGGCGCAAACTGCAGGAAAACCAGCCCCTTTTCGACAACTTAAACGCGCCCATATGACCCACCATGACCCAAAAACCCACAACACCCAAACATCAAAAACACAAAACAAAACCCCATAAAAACAAGAAAAAATGAAAATGAAGACTCACGTCCATCTTTTAGAGATTTCTAAATACATCATTCATATACATCATATACCCAATCCAAAACCCTAATTTTTTTTTTAAAAAAAGCTTTATATCACACCATTCATCATCAACAAATTGCAGATTTTAGCTTTTGATTTCGAAAGGAAATTTTTTAAAAAAGAACACATAAACAATACAAACCTAATGTATCCAATCATTGTCTTTTGAGTTTCAACTTGACGACGCGGCAATGGGTTTCTTTTGCATCGTTCCGATAGCAATGAATCATTCGGCGTCGTCGTCTTCTCCGGCTTCCTCACGGCGTCTGCAAGAGAACACCAGGTGAGGGAAGAGAACGGAAAAAAATGAGAGATGAAAGGTTTAGTTGATTTCAATAGGAGGTGGTGGGATGGTTGCTCAATTTAGGGGTATTTATAAGGTAGGGGTTTTAGGAAAATTTAAAAGATGGGAGGTGGTTTTAAAGGGTTGTGGTTAAAATAAGTTAGGTAGTGGAAATAGCTTTACCCATTAAAAAATAGTGAAAATTCTAAAAAATATAATGATGAAAACCATATGAAAGATGGTAGAGAGATATTCTTATAAAAATGAAAAAAACTTTAGAGAGAGAATGATTAAAAATAAAGAAGTTTTCAGAAAAAAAGGATAAAGATATAAAAAGTTTCTCGTGAGTGAAAAAAGATAAAAAAAAATGTTCTAAAAAGAGAAATAATGTCAGCATCACTTTCCATAAAAGCCAGCACTAAATTAATAATATACAAATTTGATAAAATTGGGATACATGATAAAAAAAATTTAAAAGTTGTGGGATTAATAAAACATATTGTCCTTAACATTATCCTAAGAAAAATAACCCATTAAGCCAAAGCCTTGTGAATGGAAATAGCCCATTAATTCCATATCTTTAGTGAAAATTTAATTTGGACCAAGGTTTGATCCAATTAATGCTGGTTGTAATAGATTGTGATATACAAGCTTCATAGAGATCACCATGAATCATTAATAAATGTTTTATTGAAGTCAAGAAAAATCATCTTACAAGTTTTTACGATGCTGAGAAATTAGAATTTTGGGCTAAATTGGAAGTATGTGATAAAAAGGAAAATTTTGGTCAAAATTAAATAATTTAGATCACTTTTTTCTTAGACATAAGGGTGAAAATATCTAGACTAAACTGTGGTAGTTCAATGCAGGTGCAATAATTTCTTGCCCTTGAGTTTCTCATTTAATTTATAAAGAAAACTGTTTGATATTTAAGATACATGTACGTGTGTGTGTTGCAAATCTTATTTCGTTAAATTATTTTTTATTAAAATTTGAATATCTATATTTTTCTTGATGTAGAAACAAATATGGCTTTTGATTTTATAAAAGTAAATTTTATGTTTTGTGGGAGTAAATACAATAAAAATAAAAACTATTTTTGGTCTTTCTACATGATTTAACGGTATTAGTGAACAAAAGAATGATTTTTTATGAAGAATTTATAAACATTTTAATGACATAAAAATAAATAAATTATTGTATAAATAAATAATATAAGCGCCAACAAGGCACAACACAATTAGGTAACCCTAGATTCTAAGTATTCGTTTTATCTATTACTTATTAAAGAAAAAATGTCATAGCTTTTTTTTTTTTGCATTTATCAATATTCATTCATGTACATTTTCATAATACGAAATGCATAATCAGTTCACATTCTCAAATTTAATACAATGATGCTAGTTTGGGATTCAAATGTGGCATCTACTTGTATTTTGCATGATGATGGAATTTTGCTTAAATTTAGTTTCCTCCCATCTGTCCTGGATTTTGCTTGATCTTGGTTTATGAGTTGGACACATTTGAGTTTTTATGAAGGTGGGGGCATTTAAGACAACAAAAGTGAAGTGACAATATATGATGGTCATAGTTGGTGAGACAGGAATGACAATAAAAAAAACCCTAGAAAATGGTTTTGCTGATGTATCCATTAAAATTGCAACGTTGGATATATAGTAAACATAAAAATGTTTCACATCATATTTATAAATTTGGTAGACTGTTCTATTGTAATTTATTTATTAATAACCTAACAATTGTATTTTAATTTTTTTGCAAGACTCATGATATTGGCAAGATTTCATTCAATAACTGATGTGTTTTTGTTCTTATATCTTTGCTTCATTTCATATGTACATATTTTTGTAATTAACAATTACATTGTATGACTAAAATTTATGTAAGATAATGTTCAATTTAACATTTTACTAAATCATGATTTGTTGAATGTCAATTGTGTAATTATATATTTTTGTCAAATATTATACATGTTTTTTTTCTTCTAAATGAAATAGTGTAAACTCAGATCATACAAGGCAATGGCGATGGCCGCTGACTGTAGCTGTTCTAAAATCAAAACCAATTTATCTATTACTGTCCGCTAAAAATAAAAATAAAAATTAACATTTTTTTTTTGTAAGAAGTCCAGTGGCATTTTGCATACATATGCCAAAAGGTAACAAAATACACATACATCAATTTACATTAGACAACCTCAGTTGTCTTACACCTTCCAGCAGGGTAGAAACATAAGCAGTAAGACATAGACGCACTTGTTGATCACGTAAACGTCAATGCAAATCGATGCCTGAGTTCGATGGACCATTTTAGCTAACTATTCTAGTGCAGTCACTGCTGGTCTAGGTTTACAGGATCCTATGTAGAAGTTCGGCTTCAAATATCTGCCACAATTTCCTGAATTTGTGGTGGTCCGTCTCCTGCTCTCTGTAAAAGTTGAATTAAACTCTCGGCATCCGACCCTATGCATAGGTGGTGTAGATCAAGAGATTTGGCAAAACGAATTGCTAGGCGAACCATCTCAATTTAACATTTGTTTGTAAAGGTTTAGCGGCAGCCTAATATAAAACAATTAATTAACTCTTAATCCGTTTTCTTTGTGTATGAACTTGTTGACGGATATAATACTACTTTTTAGTGATGGCCGAGGACGTCACTATTTCCTTTAGCGAATATAGCATTAGCGACGGCTAGCGACAACTTTCCCAACATTGGTAACGTAATGAGCGACTGATTTCTCTATTTTTAGCAGCGGTGGCCGTCGGTAAAACACAGTTGTCTTTTTACTCTTCCATGAATTTAATAATATTCATATCACACTTATTTATTCAAAATTTAAGATTTCAAAATAGATTTATATAAATCTTAAATATATCTTAAGATTTAAAATTAGATTTAAGTAAATCACATCGTTGTTTTCAAATTCTAATAATTCAAAATTTAAGATATTATTAAATCTATCTTAATTGAATTCTATAAAATTTTATGATGTAATATAAAAAAAATTACATGATAAACAAATTTATTATTCTATAGTTAAATAGGATGAGTTAATTTTATTGTTCAATATTTTATATAAATATTTTTTCTATATTATTTTATTCATGTTGAATATCAGTATTTGACACGTGAATATAATTGTAAAGAGACACACCGAGTATCCACATTCACTGTACATGATTATGATATGATTCTTGTGAAATTTGAATTATCTTTTGTCCTAGCTTATTCCTTTTTCCTCATTCAGTCTAAACATTATCACTTCCAAAAACCAAAAACCACTCACTTAAAACCACAGATCCTGCTTGAGTAGATTTGGGTAATGAAGATGTGGTGCTCCTTAAAAGTGGAGGTCAATGAAAGAAACCGGGTCTCCACTTGTACTGATTAGTTCCTCTTTGGAGTGCACTAATCGTGATTGGTTGAGAAGACTAAACAACCACATAGTTGCACAATAATAAGGTTACATGATTTAACAAAGATTGTCTAAATTATAAAATCTGTGTGAAGGGACTACAAATTTCACTTTTCCCTTGATAACTCTAACTCAAAAATGATCATATATAAAACTTTTAATAGATAATCATAATATACTCACACATAATATAATAATTATATACTTGTTATTACACATAAAAAAAATTACAGTGCACATAAAAATTGAATATTTGTGTTTCCATTTATGGCAAACTATATATATATATATATCAACCATGGGGAGAATTTCATTATTTTAATTCTTCATTAATATCTAGAAATCAGAATGTAAGATATTAATAAAAAGTTAAATTAATGTTTAATTAAATATAATTTGAATTTGTAACTTAAGATTATGTTTATAATGGAACAAATAATTAAAAAAAAGTGGGTGGCCATGTCCAATTTTGAAAAAAAAATTTATTTAAATATTAAACTAAAAAAGTACTTTAAGTTTTTTATACAACATTTTTCCAAATTTGGGGCTCTATTTAAGCAGGGGTTCTGAACAGGGGCATGAATACTTTGCTTGTTCTTTTTATTTTATTTTTTGTCCATTCATTTTTGTGCCAACATCCAAACAAAAACAAGCATAAATAAAAACAAAAAAAAAAAAAACAAGCAGAAGAAACTTGGTTGGAGATTGATTAGTATAGATTTAAAAAAAAAGAAAAAAGAAAAGAAAAGAGAGAGGACATGTGATGAGCTGTGAAAGAAATGGTGTCCTAAAAAGCCTTTCTTTTGTGTGTATGCCTGCCTATGTAAAAGAAGAGATCAAGAGAAGACTCACATGAAACAAAGATGTTGGAACCTGAGAAAGGCAAGCCTGCACGAGTATAAAACACCAAAGAAAGCTGGTTATAAAATGATTTGCAAAATGCAAAGCAATATTGATTCCTTTCCATGAACAATTAAGAGGGTGGTTGAGATCTTCACTGGGGAGGATAGAAAAAGATGTCTATAGAATCCGGATAACTTATCTTTTCTTATAATAGTTATAGTATATGTACTTACTTTTGTGTGTAGTAACTTCAAAAATAAATATGCCAGATTTGGGAAACAGATTTTTTGTTTGGGTGATCAAAATAAGCTATTCAATTATTGATAACTATTCTAATATAGATAGAATAAACAATTTTCTTTTTTGTTGCATGTGTTTTTAGTTATTATTTGGCTAACGTAATAATAAAGTTTTTGTGTTTTTTTATTCTTTGGTTAACGTTAAGAGGTGATAACATATGATTGACATGTGTGTTTTCCACGTATAAATGGAATAGATTGGATGATATAACACAATTTTAGAGAGAATTAAAATACCAATATCAGCTTATTTTTATATATTATGTCATATATCTACATATTCATTACAAACAAATATGCATGTTTTTTTATTGCTAACTATTAACACGAATTTTTTGGTGGGCGTCGATGTATCTCCAATGAAAAATAAAAAATGATCTAGTAACCAGAGAATTAATCAATATAGTGACTGAAACTGATGTGGAGGCGATGGGAAAGTGCTATTGTGATCGGGCACCAATTTGATCAAGGGTCGCACTAAAGACATTAGTGAAACACATTTTTATGTATTAATATGAAAACAACAAACAATTTGCACCTTTATTAAAACTGAGGATTGCAAAAGAAATGTAATTAACACGACACACAGTTCGTCCATCAAAACAATTCTTTTCAGGAAAATGTTTAGGTACATCCATTTCAACTATCACTTTTATAATATTCAACATGTTTTGAATTATTTTCAAAGCATTTTTATTTGAGAATGTGGCTTACTCTAGACTACATATAAAATTCGGGTCCATCAAGTGTACTACTAGAAAAATGAGATATGTTCAACCCCATTTGCAATTTCACATGCTTGAATTTTTTTTTTAAAAGTATATATTCAACCAATGACATACATCTTTTATATATATATATATACAAAATGTCTTACGTATTCACATAAGAAGTGAATGCACAATTTTTTACACTTTTGTAATTGAGCATATTTTGCGTAATAATATATATGGCATTAAGAGATTTCACATGTTGAGTTAGTGACATGACCACTAGGGTTACAAAAAGAACATAGTGTATAAAGGCCCATACTCCTATGGGTCGTGTTATTACATTTACGTATACATTAATACAAACAACACATCCCCAGCTCCAGCTGGGCCAGGCCTTATAATACATCACTAATTACAACCAGCCCAAACAAAACTTTCAGCCCAAAACCTATACAAAACCACATAAGCAAAACAAACGGTCAACAATTTTCAATCTACTCCAACCATTCCTATGTTTGTGTTTTTTTATTTTTTCCACTCAAGGAATTCAGCCAACCACCTCCTCGGCCACCGGTCCACGGATCTCAAGCCGCCTGTCGTGGTGATACTGGTTCCAAGGCTGAGGGGGCGTCAGCGCGAGGTGGTGCCACCACTCGTCGAACCTCTGGTGAGGCTCCATACGCACCACCCATTTGGTGTTGCGGCGGAGCACCGCGTTGACCGCCTTGAGGTAGTTGCTAGAGTCGTGGTCCCGGAGGATGGTGCCCTCTGAGCCGTAGGCAGTGGGGTCGCTGAGGGTGTCGACTGGGTGGGGGTTGTTGAGGAAGGACTTCAGAGCAGCGGTACCGGTGGCGCCATTCGGAGGCATGGAGCGCCCAGAGGGCGCTCCCCGGGGGGAGGAGGGGGTGGGGTGGGGAGGAGTCCTCGTCCGGTTGGAGGATGTATAGCTGGCCTATTGGGCTATACAATAATTTCTGCACAAGTCCAATGTTAATCATCATTGCTTAAGTATTGGACTGTAAAAAATAAACCCATCCGAAACGAGTCAAAGTTAAGTCCGGTCAGTATCAAACTATACATTCTATAAATCTAATTGCATAGTTAATTGTTGGGTATAAGTGTCACTCTTCTATTAGTGTGCAATAGGACAGTGAATTTATCGGTTTTACAATTTGATACTGATTGGACTAATCAAAGCTGTCCAAACTGTTCGTGAGTAAGGAGTCAAACTCATCCAATCTAATTTAGATGAGTCGATCCTCCGAGTAGGATCATAAGTTTTATAAACTGCACGTAACATTATCCATACGTACCTGTAGGTTGAGGCAGGGGTGCGACCGGAAGGTGCTGAGCCGCTTGAGGAGCTGAACGACGTGATTCGGATAGGTGCAAGAGAACGCCCTGGGCACGATATCCCTATGCAGCATGACCGAGCACACCTGCCCCTCCTCCATGCCCAACCCCTCGAGTAGTCCCTTCCCCCCACAGAACACGAAAGGCGACCCGAACGTCACGACCGGGTCCAGCGCACACGGTCGAACCGCGCCGCGCATCGCCAGCATCAGGTGCACCAGCAACGACAGGCTCCCGCCCAGCGAGTGCCCTGTGAACCGAAGCCTCGCCTCGTCTCCGTGGGCCTTCAAATGGGCCTCTATTAATGGCATGAACTGCTCGTACATTCCCTGAGCCGCCTCGTATATCCCTCGGTGGACCCGGACTTCGGTTCCCTGTTCAGCGCAACGTTATATGTTGTTTGAATGGTGCGGATATTGTTGGGTGGTTTTTGGGCTGGGCTGGGCTGGGCTTACCTCGAATTTGGTGGGCTCGAAGAAGAGGTTCGCTTGCCACGAGGCCAACGAATCGGAACCCTGCGTATTTGTCACGAGAGCTATGATACTCAGTATTTTTACAATCATAAATGTATAGTAGTCTGGCATACAACCTTCATTCATTCTAACATGTGTATATTTCTTTTTAAAAAAAAATTACATAATTTTTTAAATGATATAATTCAAATAATTAGAATGTATATTTTGTATTTTTATAAAAGTATATTATGCACGATAAGATATATGATTTAAAAAAAAGAAAATGTATGCTTGTGTTTAATTAAACTGAGGCAGAGTCTACATTTTTAATATTTTATCTAAAAATTAGGTTCTTTGTAATATATAAATTAAAGGAGTTTTGCCAATATATTCTTAAAAATCACATTATGTGGGTGAATTTTATTTTCATCAATATGCTTCAAAAGTATTAAATTATGCATAAATACATTTTGAAGACATATTTATGTCAACCTAAAAATATTTTATTATGCATAAATACTTCTAAAAGTGTATTTGATTCAAAACTTAATTTTTTTTTCTAAGGGCATTAACAATAATATAATTTTTTTAAAAAATAAACGATACGGACGCCTTAATTTTGAGAGAACCCTGTATCCCCGGATTCAAAAATAACTATATAATTTTGAGAGAACAATACACTATTTTTTTGAAAGGAATATATATATGTGAAAAAAAAAACTTGCAGGGGTAAATAAGTAATTTTGGATACCTGGATGACGAAGAAGCGCGTGGAAGTCTCCGGGTCGTCGCAGACGAACCACTCGCATGGGGCGGAGTGAGGCGACCGGAGGTCCCTCGCCGCCGCCATCTTCGCCTCCTCTTCCGCCGCCACTACCGCCGTCATCGTCGAAGCCACACATTCCGCCACGTGCGCCTCCTCCTCTTCCTCCTCCTCCACGTCGGGCCCACCAAGGGACAGGAGTCCCTTGGCACGCGTGCGGACGTAGTTCGCCGCGGACGCGGCGATCCTGTACGCCACGGTGGGCCTTATGGGCCTCCTCTCCGATTCTGGGCCTCCATTTGTGGGCTCTCCTTCGTGGGCCACCCGAAATTTCTTCTCCTCCAATGATGACGTCACGTATCGCAGGTCGTAGCAGTTCTGAAGGTCGTCCGCCTACAGTGAACCAATGTTTTTATAAATTACCGAAAATACCGTCATGGGGATCATCGGATGGACGGTTGAGATACCTTCATTTCGGGGATGACGTAAGCCATGTTGCAGAGGAAGGCGAGCTTGGAGAAGAGCTTCGTCTCCGACCAAGGGACCCCGACGAGGAGCCTCGAAAAGCTCTTCCTATCGAAGACGATCCCATCATCGTCGGTTTCGTAGTCTACGTCGCAGGACTCATCCCCACCGTCCATCTCATGCTCCTCCTCCTCCCCCTCCTCTCTCTGTCTCTGTCGTTCCCTCCATTGGTCTCTGAGTCTGACGATCATCTCCACCCAGTTCGACCTCTTATCGGTCTCTCTGACGAACCCATTGGAGGAACACGAGTGATCGATCAGACCCACGTCTTTTTCGGCGAGGAGTGACCGGACGGGGGAGGCGGAGATCAAATCCGACGAGTGGGTCTTCTTGATGGAGCACCGGAGCTGCGGCGAGGATCGGGACCTCCGGATTCCGGCGGCCGCAGCCGACGGTGGTTGTGAGACGCCGGAGATGTTCATCGGAGAACACGCCATTGGTCGAGAGAGAGAGAGAGTCCGAACGTCACATCATCGACGATCTCTGTCTGAAAAACAGAGGAAAGGTAACGTATCGGACATTATAAGGACAACCCAAATTGTAAAAAGGCCCTTCTTTTTTAGTTTAATCACGATAAAGTCATTCATTGAAAACCGTCCAGATTGAATCGGATGATTGGGAAGGTGGTCTTTGGAAGGGAAGGGTAATGCATCGGTGGTATCGCATGCATCGACAGGAGATTCAACCGACACCGTAAACAACGAGGGTTAAAGCTTGTCGCTTACCTAAATTTGTAAGAGAGAGAGACGTCAAAAAGACGGTTTTTATGAAGTCTTGGTGGGATCACCGCGACCAATTAGAATATCCAGGGATTCCTTGAAAAAATGAACCCCACATGACCCAAACAACACACAAAGATGGTGGGATTAATCAATGTTTGAGAAACATTGAATAGTTAATTGAATTGAAATATATAATAGATTAAAAGTCATTGGCTCATCTACAGACTAACCAGGGTTTAAATTGTGTTATTATCATTACTCATATTGACTGAGAGGATGTATATATGCGCCTGCAATAAAATCATACATCTCATTGAATACATCATTTAAAAAGATTTATGTGTTGATAAAGAAAGCATGCATTCATTTAAGTATTATGTATCCCATTGAAATAAACATACATTAAATAAAATATATGATGTTTTCTTTATTGACGCAGATGTATATACGTGAATCAATCGTATGAATAATATATTGTCACTCTACTATCTTTATATGATATGTGATTTAATTTTAAACATTGCTATTGAATAAATAAATTTACAAAAAATATAAAATGTCTTAGAAACTATTGCAGGAAATATTAGATTTAATATTTTAATAAATAATTGATCAATTTTTTTATGAACTAATTGGTATTTATTATTTTTTTTTATGTTATTCAGTTTTGAGAATAAAAAAAAGAAGAAGAGAATTTAACACGGATAAAGATTTAACTCGGGTTTGAAACACTGTAATTAATTAAAAGAAAATAAGAATGAGAGAGACAGATATATAGGTTTTGACGTTAATCATCCAATCGGAATATCATTGATACACTATTTTTTGGGGACTTTTAATTATTGGAAAAACAGTCTCTGACAGTTTTATAAAAAAAATCTCTGACAGAAATTCTATTTATTATGTGTGTGTCTTTGTGGAAATTTGGAATCTATAAAGGAGAGAATCTATGCACGTGTCGCGGGCAAGCTGGTGGTCCACCGACTACGTGAGTCGGAAGTTTACGTATTTACCCCTTCTGCGGCATCGCCACCAGGGCAGGTAAACAAACCAAGTCGCTCGGGTTTGATTCGGGCTTATTGATGCTCATTTATTTAGATAAATGAGCAGTTTGAACAAGTTTTAAAGTTTGGTTAGACTCAGGACCTGGATCGAGCTTCATTTTATGTTTAAATTTGACCCGTTTGTGTTATTAAAACTTAATTGAAGTTTGACTAAACTTTTTATAAAATCAGAATATTAAATTAATACAAAATTATGCTCATTTAAGCTTATGAACTTAACTCATTTAGGCTAAAGTTTGTTTTCAATCCCTAAAAACTCTAAAATGAAAAAGAACACTAGGCTCGTTGAAGCTCGTGAGCTCGACTCGGCTCGGCTTGGCTCGGCTCGTTTATAAACGAGTCGAGCTTAAACATGTCAAAGCTCGGCTCGTTTTACCACCTCTAATTGCCACTCGCCCACGCGGCCCATAAAGGAGGGTTAGTTCAGGTAAAAGTATGTTTTTTTTTGTGGTTCATGTTGAAACCCCCCCCCCCCCTCTTTCTTCTTCTCAGTTTTTTTTTAAAAAATCTCCACGAACGATTTTGTTTAGTAATCAATCACTCACTTCATTATTCTTTTTAGTAGTTAAGAGGGACCTATCAATAAATTATTTAATTTTTTTAAGTTTTTAATAGGGATTAAAAAGAAATTATCATTTAAAACTGAAGACTATAATCTAAATATTAAGAAGTGAGTAATCGATCACTAAATATAATGATTTGTAAAGACTTAAAAATAAAAAATCATTTTTTCTACGTGTTTCTTCCGCATGTACTTGTGACAGATGTTAAAAGGGGGGAAACATCTGGCAAATGATTTCAAATTGAAAACCAAAGTGTATGTTGTCCTCGAATGATTCTGTTTATTGACCTTTATTTGCGTTACAAGTGGTATTTTTGTCTATATAATTATTGGGTTATTTAAACAAGCAAACTATCAAAACCCCCCTCTAAAATCAATATTATTTTAAACCCTCTTAAAATGTTATTTGACTTTGTAAAAATTCCATCAATGAACAAATTAAGAATGTTAAGAGAATATTTCATCTTAACATATGTATATGGATTATTTTATCTTTCTATCAGTGGAAAATGTCTTTCGAGATCAATGTGGTGGAATATTGTATTTTAGGATTATTGATTTCCATTTTTTTTTACCGAATGAAACATTTTTCTTGAAACTCTTGTTATGTCAAAAATAAATCTCCAGCAGATATATCACGAGGTTGAAAAAGGTATTTAAGACCTGTTTCATTAATGAAGGGGCAAAATAATTGATATACATATTTTGAGATAGAATATTTCCCTAACATTTTCAGTTTGTTGACTATTGGATTTTTTACAATGCCAAATACCATTTCAAGAGGGTATAGAATAGTCTTTGGTGGAGGTTATACAAAAATTCATCCGATTACATATGTTCCTAAATAAAGAATATTTGACAATTTTTTATGATTTTTATGGTCGGAAATGTATCATTTTTCTTAATAGTTTAAGCCCTTATTCATGGAGTAGAATAGATGGGGAATAGAAAAAAATAAGGATGAATAAACCTAAAAACTTGTTTGTATGTAAAGAATAGAATACTTTAAAATAAGTTGATATTGATATTTCGGGTCTTCTGCAATTGTGTTATTCCATTAGTGTAGAAAAGATCTACGTATCAAATAACTTATTACAACCTTTTATGACTAATTTAAGTACTCACATGTTAAATTATTTTTTATTTTTATAATTATTTATTCATATCTTATTTATTTTTATACACAATTTATATTTATTCAGCAAACAACAAATTTTTAATTATTTCTATATGTTTTCTAATAAGAAATACTAAAAAAATATGCATGAAAGATGGAGAATGAAAAATGGTTTGTAAAGGGGAGAATGGAGAGTGAATTGAACCCAATAAGAGAAAGCAGTGCTACACATATGAGATGGGGGGAGGCTACACACAAGAGATTGAGAGGGGAGAGTCCATGGGGTTAGAAAATGAGTGGATGACCTTGATTTAATCTCCCACAATCCATGAATGAGATATGAAAATATGTGTTACATACATTATTGTGTAGCTAAGTATAAAATGAGTGGATCGGATGATCTTAATTTAATCTCCCATAATCAATTAATGAGATATGAAAGTATGTGTTAAATGCATAACTGTGTAACTAAATACAAAATGAGTGGATGACCTTAATTTAATATCTCACAATCAATGAATGAGATATGAAAGTATATATGTGACTAGTGTATTATTGTGTAACTAAATATAAAATGAGTGGATGATCTTAATTTAATCTCCCACAATCCATGAATGAAATATGAAAGTATGTGTTAAATGCATAACTGTGTAACTAAATGCAAAATAAGTGGATGACCTTGATTTAATCTCTCACAATCAATGAATGAGATATGAAAGTATGTGACTAGTGTAGTATTGTGTAACTAAGTATAAAATGAGTGGATGATCTTCACTAATTAGTATAAAATGAGTGGATGATCTAAATTTAATCTTCCACAATCAATGAATGAGATATGAAAGTATGTGTTAAATGCATAACTGTGTAACTAAGTACAAGATGAGCGGATGACCTTCATTGAATTTCCCACAATCAATGAATGAGAGATGAAAGTATGTGTAAAATGCATTACTGTGTAACTAAGTACAAAATTAGTCGATGACCTTGATTTAATCCCTCACAATCAATGAATGAGATATGAAAGTATGTGTTAAATAAATAACTGTGTAACTAAATACAAAATGAGTGGATGACCTTGATTTAATCTCCCACAATCAATGAATGAGATATAAAAATATATGTTAAATGCATAACTGTGTAACTAAGTACTCAATGAGTGGATGACCTTGATTTAATCTCCCACAATTAATGAATGAGATATGAAAATATGTGTTAAATGCATAACTGTGTAACTATGTACGTTTTTTTATATTTACAAGAGAGAGAGAGAGAGGCATGCCTACCCGATCTCTCATCCGAATCCAACCTGAATTTTTTTTTCTGATAAAATCCAAATTAATCAACTGAGGCTTAAACCATCTAAGGTGCGTTTGACAACTCAAATGAGATTGTTTTTAACTTCTTTAAAAGTAAAAAATCCAAACAAGTTATCAAATAAGCTCATTTAATTGAAAAGTTGCTATCATCATTACATTAAAAAATGTGCATCAAAAACTGTTTATTCCAACAATAAATAACAAACGTGATTCTTTAATTAATTAAAAAACATGACTCATCATTACATCCTAAAAAACACACATAAAGTTTAAAGTTGTTTGGCAGATTGTCTAAGTTTGCACCCTAATTTTCATCAGTCAACCATAATAATAAAACAATGTCATATTTTTGGCTGAACTCCACATGACTTGGAAAGAGAATGACTTTCCACAGATCAGTTCGATGTCTACTAGAAAACCACATATGACATATTCTATAGTCTCTACCAGATAAACTTGTTCAACCCATCATCAAATATAAAAATAAAAAACTATGTCTGTCAATATATCATCGATAGAAAAAATATCATTTAGAAAACATATCATTGAAAAATAGTAAGTAGATATCACCTAGAAACACGGGTACTAAATGTACTTGGAAAGGTTCATTAGATATTTGATAATTTTCATGGAACTTTGAAATAACTTTTCTATGAAAAAAATATCAATTCGACATTGATTTTTTTTTTTCATTTTTCCCATGATGGGAGGTATCCCAAATCTTTTGAATGAAGAACTAATTCTCAAGGTGTTCGCATCGATCTATTTAGAAGTTTCTCTATGGAGACCTGGATAAGTCAAGAGTAGAATTGAACATGCGTCAAGTTAATGTGGAACACTCTTGGTGATAGCCAACTCAACAACATGTCTCATCTAAAATCATGTGTGAAAAACTTATACTTCATGTGATAAATGAATAATTAAAAATTCAAAATAAAATTCCAAATGAGTTTATTATCTAGAAATGATGTTAACAATGACAAACTATTCATCATATATTATTCTTCAATTTTTTTTACAACCCAGTGAAGCGTATACATTGTTAGTTAGATTGTATATGTATTTCATTAAATATTTTCTTATACTTATTAAAAATTAATTCAGTCAACTTAAAATAAAATGATTTACATTTTTTATCAAAATTTATATTTTATTAAACTATGTTTACTATTTTTTTTAAAATAAAAATATATATAGTTTAAGTTTTGAACAATAAAAATAATCAAGTCTAACATTTTTAACGCATTAATTTTAACATATACAAACCACCCGAAATGCATATATTATTCCGGATAGTCATCCAAACAACAACAACAACGGCTAAGCCTATCCCACCCAAATTAAGTACCCAACCCCCTCAACTGGCGAGCACTGCCCAAATCAGCTCCGGATCGTACGAAGGCAACCTCGCCAGCGACCAATATCCACCGTCCACGTCAGCATCCCCCTCACCCGTCCGATCCTCCACCACAGATTTCACGTCAGACGACGACGGTGACGGTAACGGTGACGGGTGACGTCTCTTCTCGGTACCGCCATTTTTGCTCCGCTTGGACTTCTCCCGCTTGAGCCTCTGACAGATGTCCCTGATCTTGGCGTCGAGTCGGGCCGCGTGGGCCGGGTCGGGCCGAGCCGGGCATTGGGGAAGTTGAGGCGCGCGTACTCGCCGCGGAGCCTGTACGCGGCGCGGTCGTACGCGTGCGCCGCCGCTTCGGCGGATCCGTACGTGCCGAGCCAGATCCGCTTCCGGTTCTGCGGGAGCCGGATCTCCGCCACCCACTTCCCCCAGTGCCTCTGCCGGACCCCCCGGTAGAGCTTCTTCGGTGGCGGCGGAGGGGGAGGATCGGGGAGGATCCGGCGGAGGAGGAGCTCGGAGTGGCGGTGGTAGACGGAGGAGGAGGAGGCGAGGGGGTCGGGGAGATGGGGCGGTGGGGGGAGGTGGGAGAAGATGGAGTCGAGGGAGTTGGTCGGGCCGGAGAGGAGGAGCTCCGATAGGGATGTGCGGAGGTCCGATTGGGATTCGATTGCGGTTTGCATTCTGTACAGAGAGAGATTTGAAGGGGTTTTGAAAATTTGGGGAAAAACAGAGGTCGAATTTCGAATTTTTGGGGTTTATTTGAAAAAAGAGGTCCTGTTTGGGCGCTATATATAGGCGAGGGGGGGGGGGGGGGGGTTGTCTCTTCTATATGAGTTTCCCAAAATACCCTTGAGCCCCCTTTGTTTCCAATTGGTTGTTTGAGAAGAATGTTTGAATAAAATTATCCACGTTTAGGGTGCTTTTGATTTGAGTTTTGCAAAACTGATTAGAAAAAATTTAAGTTTTAAAATTGATTATGTAGAAGGTTTAACCCCAATATCTTTTAAAAATTACAGTTTTTTTATGTTATTTGTCTGAAATCTGTCTGTAAGAAGCTACTACAATAAAATTGTTTTGTTGCACAATTGTATAAGCAACTTCTTACAAACACAAAAGCTGTTCAATCATGCAGTCAAATGCTATCTTAAATTTTTCTAATTAAATCTTTTTACACTTCTTATTAATTCTTGTAAAAAAAAAAGGTAAAAGAGTTAATATACTCGGGAGTAAAAGTATATATTCAAACGAATGAATTGAATGTGTACATTTTTATATGTTTCAAGTCCCGTATTGTTCAAGTGACAACAAGAATGATTGAAGGTATTATTATCCAAATGAAATCTTACTTAGCTTCCACCTTGAATAAATGTAGAACGTTATAAACATTCCTTATTTTCAATTTCTCGTGGAGTCTCAAATCAACAACTAGAGATGTACTTATTTAATGATTGAAAATTCAAAAATTAGTTGAAATTGTTTTTGGATGAACAAAATTATCAATATACGGACCATGTGAATCATAGAAACTCATAAAGATTTGAACACGAGATCTATGAATAGCAAACCCAAGCTCTGGGCAAAGATCCAACTCTCTGTGGATTAACAGAGATGTACTATGTGAGATAAAACATGTAGTTTTTTTATTTGCTTGCGTAGAGAAGAGCAATATATAAACTTAATTTTTTTTACTTATAATTTTTGTTTTGAAAGTGGATTTTTTTCTCATTTATGGACACTTTCATTTGAAGACTTGTGTTGAGCATGGGCAAAAGTGGTGGCTTTAAATGTGCAAAGTGTCGTATGGTTGGATAGCTTTCCACCATAGAAAAAAATATAAAAAATGGTGGTTTTGTGTGGTTGGAGAACTACTAGAAAAAAAATGGGAAGAAAGTTTGCCATTGCAGCCATTGTTTTGGTATTAGAAGTAGTAGTAGTACTTGATGTCCAAGATGTTACAAGGCTCAGAATTGATGCATGCAAAAGTGCATTGAAAACAGAAAAGAATTCAAGCAATAAGATTCACGTGGTAGCAGAAATGATACTGTCAAAGTACTAACTTTATGAAAAATAAAAAGTGAGACAAAAATCTTGGGGAGCCTGGACTTATGGAAGCTAGCTATATCATCTCTTTAGTGCACCTTCAGCCTGTCCAAACAATTAGTTAAAATCCGATCAAAGAAAACAGAGGTATACCTTTCGGTTATATCTTGTATAAGCATTGATGCAAACATGTTTTTGTTTTTGGTTTTTTTTTTATTAATTTGTGGATTTGATTTAAATACTGAATGTTGATAATGATAATTTTTATCTTGGGTGAGTGACAGTGCTTACCCCTTAAGGTGTTCAAGTCCCACTTTAGATCCAATCCTCTTAGCATCTGTGGCCAATTCAAATTGAGATTTTCTTAATTACAACATCTGTTTGGAGTGTATTTTTTGAAGCCTCCATTATATGGTCTTTACACGGTTTGATTGAATTTGTCATTTTATACTCATAAAAAAATAAAGTGAATAGTAAAATAAAAATGGATGAAAATAAAGAAAAAAAACAAAGACATTAGAATAATAACTAATGATATTGGATAAGAAAAAAAAGGGGGTTATATTTATTTCACCAATGTGGGTTAATCGGAAACTAATTTATCAGAGGTTGGTAGGAAACAAAATTTAAAACAAAAACACAAGATTATTCAAGGATAGATTATCTACTCAAATATAGATAATTAAGGGATTGTGGGAAAATATAATAAAGAAGTTTTTATTGTTTAACAATGGATAAATCGTGGATAAAAAGTGAATAAGATGTGGATAAAGAATTATAAAATGTGAAAAAATAATTTGACATGTGCATATTTGATTTATAAGAATGATGACAAATGATTTGACATGTGAGATTTTTTATATCAGTGGAATAGATTTGGTGGAATAATATAATTACAGAGGAGTATCAGATACCAATACCAATTTATTTTCACATATTTTAACATAAGTAATACCCTTTTTTTTTTTATTTCGGAGAGACCTCCCGTGGCTGACCTTACGGTCAAATTGAAAAGACTATCTCTATGTATTTGCCTCAGTTCTACAAAAAATTCTTTCAAGTGGGTAAGTGTCAAGACTCGAATCAAATCCCTACCCTTAACACAGGTAAACCCTGAACAATTGTTCTATAGCCATTGAGGACAATATTATACTCACTTATTCTATGTGAAATGAACATGTTTTTAAGCTTCCACCATATTCCCACCTATTCCAGACTAAACTGTCAAAAAGAAAATATGTTCTTTCATACACAATAGGTTGGACTTCATCATTTTTTCACCCACGCAACCAAATCTTTGTGCACAGATTTGAAAGGAATTTGAAAGAAAGTAAGAGAATTTAAGTCTTGATTAACTTTTATGGTATTTGTGAATTGTGGATGTGGTGGAAAACATTTTAATTTCATTACTTTCTTTCAATTTCTCACATATAATAAGAAAAAAAATATGATTTTTTTTTCGTTGTTTGACACAAACAATTAAAATTTTATATGATCAAAAGAAATTTTTTTAATTTTTATCATTTTCTCTTATTTTACCTTTGACAGAACACATCCTAAATGATGTGGAGGTCGGTATCTCGATGACACATGCACAAGTATGCATCATGTCACATTCTCTACCATTTCAAATCTTAATTTTTTCACAGCAATTACATTCTCCATCACTCCAGCATGTTTGAATTAAAGTGTAGTCCACATCTGATCGATCCAACCCACACAAACGCAGACACGTAACGCGCATAGAAACAACTTGCACGGGGTCAACCGTGACATTATTGAAATGGAAAGTCTCTCTCGCCCATACGTGTAAAGCTTTTGAAGATCCATGCATGTATCAGCATTGAAGTCCCAAAGCCAAAGCGAGTGGTTCATATAATCCTATGTTACAAGTGTCTTTCTTTAGGACGTGTGAACGCGTGAACGCTTCTTCAAGTCAAAAGGCAACCCCAGAGTAACACAGCGAAAAATTATAGAAAAGATCAAACACGCAATGACATTCTTAAACAAATAATTATCTCTTTTTATGTTAATCTATGTGATACTATTCTTAGAATGGATAGAAATCAAATTCGAGTTGTTATGATAAAGATATATCAAATATAAAATATTACTACTAATAATAAAAATGTTATTTTGAGGGCCTAAAAATAGAATAAATAGAAAAATAAGCACGTGTAGTGGTGTAGCAAATATGCTTGAATATCTCTTCGATATCTAGTTCCAGTAAAAATTCCATGTGATTCCAAGTTCGGGGCATTTGATTTCTATCTACTGGTTTTTCTGTAAATAATTGAAAATATTTTGGTAGACCTTTTCGGGTTCATCGCTCTATAAATGCATTGGCCACCCATTCTACATTACAAAGCTAAAAAAACATCAATATGAATCCAAACGGTTGTCGGTATTTGACATTGAAGACGCATTTCACGTATTTATTGTATAAAAAAAATTATGTTGAAAAAGCTTTCAAAATAATTATTCTCCAATGCGAGATCGGTTTAGGTCCAACATTTATTGGATAATTTGATTATCTAATGTGATCATTGTCTTCTGATCTTATAGAAACATTATAACTGAGATATTCTATTAGGTTACAAAATTAAAATTTTAGAATCAATTAAATTATAACATTTTTTATGATTTAAGTAAATTAAGTATTTCAAAGTGATAAAATCGGACTGTCATGATCACATTGGATAATCAAATTATCCAATGCGTGTTGGACATTGTCAGAATGCATGCTTAATCACCACACTTACAATGAGGTTTTAGGTTCTGTTTGGATCCGCTGTGGGGACGTCCGTGATCTAGAATTTCAGAGGTCTAAACCCCGCAGTGAAAAAATATTGTTTTGCAGGTGTTTGTAAACACGAAAAAATTAGGCATAGCGCTTGTTATTTAGTGGTGTGAGGTAGTTTAGACGTAGAAGTAAAAAAATCATACAATACATCCTATCCAACTTTAAAAATAAACTTTAATACACCCTATCTTAAAAATAATCTCACTTTTAATGTCGAGACATACTTTGATTAGGAGATCATACAATAAAAAGAATTTTTTTTATACATAAATCAACAAATACGTATGATTTGAAACTAATAGTAACACTAAAATTAGACTAAAACATGACTAATTGTAGTATTTAAAAAAAATCAAACAAATGAAGATGACCCCAAATTTTCAGCTGCTCCAAAAGGCACCTTTTTGGATGAATTCAATTGAAGAAATAGAAGAAGAAAGTCTTAGCACGTAAGGATCACAAACCACACATGGGGTCCCCCATCTTTTCTCTGTGTGCACACAAAATAAAAATCCCCATCACCATCTGGCATCTGCAAATATATGTTGATAGAGAGAGGCAAAAGAAAGCCACGCAAACTTATAACATAAATGAATCTAGTTATACATCACTAATTATAAGCATGGGTGAGTGACGGGTCAAACTGAGAATCCTAGAAACATAAAAGCAACTGTTTCTTTTGGAGGAAGGATCCCATGTGGACAGCCTCTGAAACCAAGTTCAGGTTCTCTGTTTTTTTTTTCTTAAAAAAAATTATATAAATTTTAAAGAAATCAATGAAAATGGTCATTTTTTAATAAAATTCACTTAAAAATTCAAGTATGGGACTGCAAACAGAGTTGACATATCAAAATATCAGTTTTGAAAATGTTAAATAATTAATGAGGGTTAATTAACAAACTATGAATTGAATCAGTTGTGATAAAAGGTTGGTGGAGGGGATGTAAATTGGTGAACCGGATCCAGGTTGCGATCAGTCTGCTCCGCTCTCATCCGATTGCTTTGCACTGATTGTCAGCGATTTAAGATCTCGAGTGTTGGAAACATCGGGAGGGGTGACCTTCAAAAAGTCGTCTGACGCTCAAGTCAGCCGAGTGAAAATTTAAGGGTTTTTTTGGAAAAAAATTGTTTAGAGGTGGTTTTCTGTTGATAGAGTTGGTTGATGGTGTCATAGGATCGACGGTCAATCTCTCCTCAATCAGATATGGATGAGGAGAGATCTCACGATTTGGGGGATAATAACATGTATTTGGGATTTGGGGGTTTGCATTGATTGTCCTAAAATGTAAGTGGGCCAATGGGCTAGACTCACGGATGACATGTTATTCGGGTCATGGACTCTCGTTAAATCAGATCTTGGATCGTGGACAAGTGGTGTATTATATTGTCTTTAACGGGCCAGCTTTCGATTCTGAATAAAACTGTCATGTTCAACTGCAGATTTTAGCTTTTCAGCTTTTCAAAACGTAAAAACTGATTAAAACGTGCAACCAAACGGGCCTTAGAAAATGACCCCTCATGTTGGCGTTTGTTTGTTGTCCACTAGATTGATAAAAACGAACTTAATTGCATGAAATCTCATTTGGTCAACGCGTGTGCTAAGTGCACATGCATAGTTTATAATGAAACGAATCGTGGTTTTTTTTAATAGAGATTTTTTCAATGTAATGCGAGAGCAGGTGGAGTGTTTTAAGACGAGTATATACATTGATTTGGAAACTTTACAATATTTTTCCCAACATCGCATGAAAATCTTGATAGTGGTGTTTTTGGTGAAGAGATCCGATCCTCCATGTTAGCTCTGGGATATACAGAGCATAAGTTCATTGCTTTAATAATCAGTGTGGATCACATAATCTAATAATGCATGAAGTATAAATTAAAGTTTATCGCCACATATTTACACGCCTAGCGATCACAGATTTTACATATCTGAGGCATTTTAAAATCTTGTTTCTTAAATGAAAATGAAAAATATCACACACGGAAAGTTGAACGTTACAATTTGGTTATATAAATGACATCCAATATAATATCTGCATAGATGATGAAGAGAGGGAGAGAAACATAATAACCGGAGAGACTTTTTTTTTTTTTGAGAAAAGTAGGTATATTGTTATAAAGTAAAATAGCACGTTACTTTTGAGAAAAATAAGGTACATACCTCATTAATTTTTTTTACATTTTTTGTAATTGGATTTACACATTTCATTGGAGTATATGTTTTATCATTTATAAAACAAATTCATTAGATAAGGTATATTATTAAAACAAATCAAAATGTATAAATTGGAAATGGGGTTGGAAAAAGAATTAAGCATAACATCTTCCATAAAGAAATTATAGTTCTTGATAAAATTATCTAGTTATAAATGACCAATTTATGAAATGGTAAGATAGGATAGTTATGAGAAAATTAAAGCATCCCTTATTGAAGAATATACTAAACAGATTCAACAAAAATTTAGTAGAGAACAATAGCAATTCGCTCCCAAGGGATTAAAAATGGAAATTCTTAAAATTATGACATGCCTACAAATTTTTAAGAAGATGAATTTGATTTAGTAGAAGGTTGAACATAAACTCTTATTAAAAAATCTGGATAAAATTATCCACCAAACTCACTCACAAAGCAACTCTATCCACTCATTGACATGATTTGTTCACTCACGGACATGTTCCATCAAAAGCAAGACAACACATGGACTCCATACAGAAAACACTCCACTAAAGAAAAAGAATAAAAAACAGTCTTTAGAAGAATAAAGTGAAAGACAGGAAGTGACATCACTACTCAATCAACTAAAGAATAAGAACAAAGCAACACTCCCGAGAGGAATAAATTAAAGTAAAAGACAGCAAGTGACACCTCCACTCAATCCACTAAAGAATAAGAACAAAACAACACTCCCGAAGGAAATAAATTAAAGTAAAAGACAGGAAGTGACTCATCCACTCAATCCACAAAAAAAAAAAAAAAAAACAACAATCTCAGGGAATAAAGTGAAAAACAAGAAATGATACATCCACTAAAAAAAACGACAAAACTTCAAGTAACATGACATTGGATCTCATGGCCTTTGAAATCCGAATGAGAGGAAAGGCTATAGAAAGGGAAGCATGACATAAGTGAAGGGGCATCCAAAACTGTTATCTAAAAAAATCCCTTAGTTATCTTATGTAATATCTAGGATAATGGTAGAAGTTGAAGAGATCCTTCTCAAAACTGATATTGTAAGTATTTTATGATATTTTGTCTTATGTCCTATACTCATATTAATCACTTTAGGGTTTGACAACTTCATCAACTACGCCACATTTAAGATCAAGTCCGGTTAGGGGTGGCGCATCTGCCTTGGACTCACTGTCATCCCAAACCTCATCATCACCCTCTGCTCTCTCTTCCTCCCCGGCACCCCCAACCCCCTTATCGACCACGGTCACAATGATGCAACCAAGGACATGCTCCGCAGCATGCACGGCATCTTGGACATCGATCAAGAGTACACTGACTTAGTCGCTGCATCTGAGGTTTCCAAAGTGGTTGAGAAATTGTGGAGGAACATACCGAAGAGGAAGTACAGATCCCCGTTGATGATGGTCGTGATGATCCTCTTCTTTCAACAGCTCACTGGGATCAATGTGAACATGTTTTACTTGCTAGTGCTATTCAAGACGATCCGTTTAGGGGACCAGGCATCCCTCTTATCATCGGTCATCACCGGACTCGTTAACCTCATCGTCACATTCCTCTCCATCTTCACCGTTGACAGATTGGGTCGTCGTTTCCTCTTCCTAGACATCGTTTCCTAGGAAGGGGAAATGATGACCCAATTTGTCAATGGTGAAGATGGAGAGGAATGTGACGATGAGGTTAACGAGTCTGGTGATATGATGGACGCCTGGTCCCCGAAACCGATCGTCTTGAATAGCACCGGCATGTAGAACACGATCACATTGATCCCATTGAGCTGTTGAAAGAAGGGGATCATCACAACCATCACTAGTTGGGCTATGTACTTCCTCTTCGATTAGTATGTTGCTCCATGGCTTCTCAACCACTTTAGAAGCCTCAGACACAGCGACCAAGTTGTTATACTCTTGGTTGAGGTCCGAGGTGTCACAGATGCGGCGGAGCATGTCCTTGGTCCAACATCGCGGCCGCGGTCGATAAGAGATTTGGGGGTGTCGGGGAGGAAGAGCGAACTGAGGGTGATGATGAGGTCCGGGACGGTGGCGAGGCCAAGGTTGATGCGTCACACCGAACTTCATCTTAGATGTGGCATAGTTGATGATGTTGGCTGCTCTTTTTATGTCAACAGCCACAACTTCTTCTCAGCTACTCTTTTTTTTCTTCTTCTCTCAACCAGTGTTTGAAAATGTGGTATACGCTTTTCATGCGGTCATGATACCGCATAAAATATATACAGTATGCGATAGTATATATGATTTTGTATTTTTATTAATAAAAAATATAATTTTTAAATATATCAATATAAATATAAAAAAATATGCAAACAAATAATCTGTTAAAAAACCCAAGAAGTTCTATTTTAACCAAACTATCCCAATACAAATGACATCCAATTGACATTTCAGATCACCAACGTATACACCCAAGAATAAAAAAAATCATTCAAAAGTTCAAACTGTTCCAAGTAGTAAATCATCATTTATAAAAGACACCCCACGTGTCACAATTCATTTCAAATTAAAAAGGAAAGAAAAAGAAGACAAAAGTTTCACACCCTCAAACAGTTCTGATTAAAAATTGTGCCCTTTTTGTCCTTCAAAGTGGAAAAACGTGAGAGAGAGAGAGAGAGAGTAGTGAGTACAATGAGAGAAGAAAACAAACATAATAAAGAGAGAGACAGGGCCAGAGAGTGGAATCAGAGAGGGAGGGAGAGAGAGAGCTGAAGAAGAAGTAGTCTGAGGTCGAGCTGGTGAGAATGATATCGGAGATAGGAAACAGAGACAGATTGAATCGGTGATAAGAAACAGAGATAACATACCGTTAACTCGGAGATAAGAAGTCTGAGCCCGATGCGCGGCCGTACATGCCAATTTTCAAAACACTGCTCTCAACAGTTTCCTCTCCCTCCTCTGAATAAAACCAAACCCTCTCTTTAAATCCTCTCTTATGTGTTCTTTTTCTCCTCAATTCACTCACTCACTCGATACTCAAACTCACCACTTACCACTCTCCCCACCCCCCTCCCTCCCTGCCATCTCAATAACGTTTAATGCTCTCTTTTTTCTTTTGACTTTTCAATCTCTGCATGGCCATTATCCACATCCTCCTATTATTCACTCTCCTCAGCTTTCTGTGGCTACTCTATGATATGATGTGTGGAGGGACTGTGTGGAAGAAGTGATGATGCATGGGGAGGTGATGTATACCTGAGAAGGGGACATACAGGGTACTACAAGAGTTGAATGTCACATGTATGACGAGGCATGCATGTATATAAATGATTTTTTATGTAGCTAGGGTGTGACTAAGTTGTAATGTTTGGGTAGGTGATATGCATGGTTTGGTGACTTGACTTGTGAGTGTGATATATGTGTTTATATGGATGCATAATGTAGGGTTACACACTCATAAAATCATAGCATATTATAAAAACTAGGTTTCGCTCTCCCCTTCTACCTATTTCGAACATTGACCATGTAATCTTACGAAAGTAATAACTACATTTTCTCTAAAAAATAAAATAAAATTGTTTTAGAATTTCATGAAGAATATCCCAATTTTAATTTAATTTTTTAATATTTGTTAATATTATTTTCTTATTTATAAACTAAACAATTACATCCACTATTTATGCTGTATGGTATTACTGGTAAATATTATTTCATACAACATCAATTGTTAAAAAAAATAAAAAATTGTATGATCCACATATTTTCGCACCATAATTTTAATTGTGAAAGATATACATGTTTTACATCTTCTTCATATTAGAAGAAGTCAATTTTATCTTTAAATATAAAAAAAGACTAATTATAGAAATTCCAAAATATTAAAATTGGAACTGAATTTTCATACAACACATCACATTACCATCCATATCTTCATCCCTACTTCCTCTTATTAAATTACCCAATTTTCTTCAAAATCTAACAAACCCTTAAAATCAAATTACCATTTATTAACCATAGTATACATTTAAGATTATGCAAATCCAATCAAATATATTTTCCACACAAATTCCATAAACTCATGATCACAGAACGTTCATATAGTGCTCTTTAGAAAAATCCACCGAGCATAAGTTTAACAGAATCTAATGCAGATTTCATTTACTATTACAAAATTCCGATGAAATAGTGTTGTTGTCGTCCTCTCCATCTCTATATATTCATGACCCTCACAGCCCCTTAAATCCTCACCTCTCTCTCTCTCTGTGTCTCTGATTTTGGTGGCTAACAATGAAGAAGATCGAAGACCAGATGGCGCGCCAAGTTTGCTTCTCGAAAAGAAAACAAGGCCTCTTCAAGAAGGCGAGCGAACTCTCCACCCTCTGCGGGGCCCAGGTCGCTATCATCCTCTTCTCCCCCGACGGCCACCCCTTCGTCTACGCTCAGCCCTCCCTCCACGCCGTCGCCAAGACCTGCTTCTCCTCCCTCCGACCCACCACTACCACCACCACCACCACCACCTCCAACAACAACAACCCCAAACAGAGCACGCAAGACCTCCTCAAAGAGCACACCGAAATCCTATCCCTTCTCGCGGCGGCGCGCGCCAGGGTTCGGGAACTGAAGTCGGCGGTGGCGGCGGAGACGGCGGCGGCAAACCCTCTGGCGGCGTTTTGGGAGAGCCCTATTGAGGATCTCTGTCTGTCTGAACTCGAGACGCTGAGGGCCTGTGCGGAGTTGGCGAAGGAGAGGATAGCGACCGAGAAAAACATTCAGGCGATCCAGGCGGAGATGGCTGCTGCTCCCCCGATGGGGGATGACCTTGACTATCGGTTGCATTACTTTGATGGGGACGTGGAGTGGTAGCTGTCCCATGCATGCATGCATTCATTGGAGGGTTGGTTTCGTTTACGTGAATGGGTCGTTGAATAAATAAATTAAATGTCTAGCTTTTATTATTTGGTATGTATCTATGGATCTCCATGTTTCTTAGTTTTAGGTTTAATGGAGGGACCTTTATTGTCTTTTATTTTATCTAATGTTCAGTCTTTTTTAGTTTTATGTAAATGTGATCTCTTATCTATCTCTGGTTTTTAATCACTTCTTCTTAAGAAAGTATAGTAATTCTTTTTTTTCTTTTTTTTTTTGAAAGGATAATTCCCGTGCTTGAAGTATTATTTCATTGAATTACCAAAAAAAAAAAAACACCTATGTAAGAAAAGGAAACTCTCGAGACCACTGTTTAAATGAAACAAATGGAAAGAAAAAATATGCGAATCTTAATTAACTATCAAATTTAAATGCGGAGAGTTAATTATGGCAAACTTAGTTCATGATTTATATATATATTACATCGATGGTGTGCGGAGGAGAGGCTATGCGATCTGACCCTTATATATTCAGGGGTGCAGTTATTATCACCCCATTAGATACTCACCTCACCCCTTAAAATATTTGTTTTTTATATTTAAAAGTAAATCAACACAACCTAACATGGTGTCGATAAAGTGTATTTCTGTCGACAAATATGGTTTTGACCGACAAAAATATTTGTGTCATACACTAGAAAGAACCACATACATTATGATAGAGTAATATATCATATGTTATTATAGTATATGAGATTATAAAATAAACTGTAAAATAGACCGAATATGAGCGCTCCCGGCTCAGCCCAATTAAACTGAATAAAGCCCAAGACCGCTTTCCTACTACTCAGCCCAAAACATTGTAACACTATAAGCCCAATCAATGGGCCTACTCAATCTGGGGACAGTCTCGTCATTCTAGCAAAACAATAAGCACCATTTCGTCATCACAAAATGAATAAAATATTAAAATCTCTAATACTCCGGGCGGACTCTGGCCGGCTCTCCGAAGTCCAAAATACGGACTTATCAAATGTTCAAAAAAAAAGGGGAAAATCCAACTAACCCCCAGCAAACTGCGTGAATTGCATATACCCCCCTTAACTTTTCTTAAAATCTATACAACCCCCTAAAAACACTCATATAAATTCAAATAGCTCATTAAATTAAATTTTTATTGACAGATTATGATTGTTCTGCTAATATTTTATCTAATTAACAATGCTTAAAAATATAGTATACTTTAAAACATCTATAATGTATTAAAAATGTAAAAAATATTCTATAAATGTTGATTTTGCCATTTCAGATAAAGTTTTATAATTTTTTTGGAGAGGTAAAATAACCATTTTAAGAAAAAAATTTACATTTTTAAAAAATTATAAGAAAGTTTTGATATATCGTGTTTTCAATCAGGATTAATAAAATAAAATATTTATATAATATTTTTTATTTATCAATAAAAATTTAATTTAAAAATTTATTTGAATTTATATAAGTATTTTCAGATAGTTACATAAGCCACGACAGTTTACATGGGGCCTGGGGGGTTATTTGAATTTTTCCAAAAAAAAAAAATTCCAAAAAAGAAAGAAAAAAAAACAATCACACGCGCTTCGGATTTCACTCCAAGAAGAAGAAGAAGAAGAAATCGATCAACTCTTCGAAGATTCTTTACAGATCTCACTTTTTTCACTATTCGATTCACAGTTTTGAAGCCCTTTCAGGTCTTCCGAGCTCGAATCATGAGCACAAATGGAGTCCGTTTCGCCGCGTTTTTGCTCTGCCTCTTCTTTCTGAACTCCAACTGCACTGAAACGCAGGTGAACTTCTTCTTCTTCTTTTGTTGAAACGAATGGTTTCGATTGATGTTTATGTCATGATTTGGACGACGGACTCAGGAGATCCCGAAGAGTCCCGTCGCGGTGGATCCGAAAGAAGACAACGGAGATAAAGACGTGGTGGCGAAGGTCGGCGGCGATGGATCCAAAATTGAGGTTCCAAAGACGGGGAAGGAGGGTTTGGAGGGGAGATCCGACGGTGGAGATGGATCGGATTCGGAGATGAAGGGGTCGGATCCGGTGAAGAAGAGGGAAGAGTGTGAGGGGTTGAGCGGGTGCTCGGTGGAGAAGAGCGAGCTCGTCGCGTGTTTAAGAGCCACTGGAGATGGTAATTTATCCTGTTCTGTTGTGGATTATCATTGCTTATGCTTAGATCAGTTGGTGTGTTGTTTTCGATTTGATCGGGCGCTCTTTGGAGATTTTGAGTTCCATAGTTTGTGTTATTTATGCAAAAACTAGAGATTTTTTTAATGAGTGGCATTGAAAACCTTTGTCTTTTGTTAGAGAGGCATAGTTGGATGAGATTGGAATGGGAGATAATGTGATCACGATGAGACATGCGATGTAGAGTGAAATAATGTGTTCTACTCGCCTTGCATGTGAAATGAATCAATGATTGATGTGTTAGTTTTATAAAAAATTTATTCAAGCATTGGATCTGTCCACTTTGGTATGAGGTTTCACTGTCCCATTTCAATGTTGTGCTCCTCTCCTTTGGACGCTATGGAAATGAATAAGAGCTTGTTAATGAATGGCCATGTTTCTTTATTCCATGGTTCTTAAGTGGAAAATGTGCTTACAAAGGATCTTGGATTGAAGGATCTTTAGAGGTCTTACGGTGAATTTTTTGTATGGGAATATTGGATGTCCATAAAAGTAGCCTGCCCCTGTTGTATCTCATGAATTCATATTTGTGGAGTAAAACACGTAGAGAATGTTTATTCCTATATAGTGTATGTCGCTTGCCTATTGTATGACAAATGAGTTGGAGAATGATGTGAGTTTGTCAAATATGTTGACCAGTGAGCTAAATGTTTGTGGGCCATGTTGGTCACGTACAGTAAGATGTCAACATGTTGACCAGTGAGCTTAAGGTTTAGGCATTTGTTTCAACTCAATATTATATTTTGTGCAATATAAAGGAAAGTAAAATAGCATAAATATTGAAAGATTTGTCTGAGAAATTTGTGTTTGTGACTCAGAGAATATGCTTGTATGATTGGATATCGATTTTGTTGAGATAGAGAATTAGATTCTCATCCATAAGGAGGTATCTGGACTCGACTCTTATTTTTTTCTTGTGAATTTTTCAGTTTAAATATTTGGTTAGGCGATATGGTGTTCACTACAATGATAACCTGTGTAAAGCTCTTCTGTTAGCATTTTGGATTATGGGATTGTGGTATGCTATTCAAACTAGAAGTGAAAGTGAAAAGATGTACTTCTCAGTATGAAGGTAGATTGAGAATTTTGTCTTTTTGCTGGCTAATTCTGTGAGAATAATAAGTTTACTATCCTTTCATAAGGTGCATTTCTAGCTTTAGAGAATTTCACTAAACATGCTTTAGTCAGTTACGGAACAGCAATTTTGGGAAGATAAAATGATCTTGTAAGATTACAAAAATGATGTACTTTCGTACATTGTATTAATAAGTTCTGGGTCTATAATGTTTCATTCCTGCCTAGTGATATCCAGATATTTGTGCAATACTACTACTTAAACCAATGCAATATTGTGCCTAGTGATATCCAGATATTTGTGCAATACTACTTAAACCAATGCAATATCGTTTTATATTATGTTTCTCAAATTGGGTTCTGATCTTGGTTTCCAGAACTTTCAGAGCTTTCATTGTTGATTCAGAACAAGGGAAAGGACTCAATATCAGTAAATATTAGTGCTCCTGATTCCATTGTGCTAGAGAAAGGTAGAGTCAACATCCCAAAGGAAGAAGACAAAAAGGTACTCTATAGCACACTATTTTGCATTAAAAAATAATATTAGAAAGTGGAAACTCAAATATGGAAGGTGCATATCACCATCTGCTGTCCCAAGTTTCTCAATTTATGTGTTAGCAAAAAAAATTTAAAATTATTTGACATACTATTAATGTGACTTTCTACCCTGCGCTGACCCTTAATCCAGCATTCAGTGATAAAACAATTAATTTGATTAGTGCTCGTGATTCCATATGTAGTCAATATCAGGAACACTAATATACCACGTGAAATTGTTTCATGTGATCTTGAGGTGCAAATATTTATTATTTTCATGTGTTCTTGATGTGCCAATATTTACTGCTTGTAATAATGTAATCTCAGATGGTTTGATTTCACATGCATTTTTAGAGGTCAAATGATGTGTTCGTTTTTTTGAAATTTAAGGCTGATGGGGAATATACAAGCAAAATTACTGGCAATTGAAGCTGTACTGTGTTTCCATAGTAATTCTGTGTTACATGCATGTTCCTTGATCTAGATAGCATCACCCATCAAAACACGGGTGTCTGCATAAGAGGAAATACTGCTTTCTTGCTTTCTTGATTAATTAGGCTGTGAAATTTTTAAGTGACTTCAATCTAATGTTTCAAGGCCTCATAACTCTCACATAATTGTATAATTGTTTTACCTGATCTTTGCCAACCATTCAGGTCTAATAACATATTGACAACTTGATGATGACCAGTGGGTGTTGGCGGGAACCCTTGCAACTAAGTCTTTCTATCGGCCCTCTAACATTAATTCATCAAATATTGTTGTCATGTTCTCATTTTCTTTCAGCATCTGACATGTTTATGTATGTTGTCTCATAGATTTTAATGCTGCTTTGTCTTTTCTAAATACATTAGCATCTTATCACAATGTAGCACATGGGTGGATGGGCTGATTCAGAGCCTCATCACAGTATAATGTAATGGGCCTTGGTGAATATGAGGTGGATATTATGAGATGTTCTGAAAATGCATATTCACATTAAAGTGGACAAGGGGTTCCCAAGACCTATGGGTGAGACCTGGCTTCCAATGTACATGAGAATAATATAGATCTCTCTGACCAGTCCCTCCGTAAAATACTAACAGTCCCTACATTCCCATGAGGTGAGTACATCTTTAGTGAGGATTATTGATTTCCTTTTTTTGATATAATACAGAGCCTGCACCTTATACCGACTAATCTTAAATCTGGCCATCCTCTATTCTATCCTTATTATAAACCATTATCCAAGCCCGCCCATCTAAATAATATGTCATGGATCAATCGTTTTATACCACTCATTTGGGTTTGAAATCTGGAAATATGTGGGTAAGACTACATCTAAAATTATCAGAAGAACTTTTTCGAGGGCACAGGTCAATGGATCGAACACTTAGCACGGTTTAACAGGTTATTTGTGGCAGTGCTATCAATCCTGGTATGTTCCACCTTCCTTTGGTTGAGAGTGGTCAACCTTTGAGTCTTTTTTGTACAATGTCGACTACATCACAAATCAGTCTTTGATATTTTGTTTCACTGTGAACTATTGCAGTATTATCATTTATAAGTGTTTTTGGGATCATATCCATTTGATTCTTATAGTGAAACTTGATCTCACCAATGCAGGTCACAGTTTCCCTTAAAGATGGCGTCAATGACACAGTCATAACCTTGACAACCAAGCATGGCCATTGTGACATTAATTTTCAAGATATGATCTCAGATGCCAAGAAAGTGATAATAGATTCTACACAATCAAAAGGGACTACCTTCTTAACTCGCTCGACCATCATATATGTGTTCTTAATTGTTATTTTAGTGGCGGGTGTAGCTTGGGCGTATGCCTGGTTCCGGCAAAAGCATCGGCATGGCAGTGGATTCGGATATCAAAAGCTCGAAAATGAGCTTCCAGTTTCAGTTGGATGGAAAGCCAAGTCTGAAAGTGATGGTTGGGATGACAATTGGGGTGATGGTTGGGACGAGGAGGAGGCACCAATGACACCTTCGAAACCAGTCGCAAACCTATCCTCCAAAGGCCTCGCATCAAGGCGGTCCAACAAAGATGGCTGGCATAGTTGAATTAGAATGTTTGGTGTCGTTTCAGATTGCAGAAGAGATCAGTCCATGATTGATACAAAAGAATGAGATACAAAAAGAGGAAGTTGTGATTTCAGAATCTCCAATCTATTAGATTTTGATGCTGGGAATGCAATTGAAGGCCAAAAAATTGTATTGGACACCAGATATTTTATTGTGGAGATTGACAGATACTACCATAACCATACGATTTATAGGTGAAGGATCAACATTTTGTGGATGGGGCACAACCACTGGTCAACCAGGAGAAGGTATGAACACTTTTTTTTTCTTCAATTTATGTGACCTTTGAAGAACTAGTCTCTAGAAAACACTTATATGCAGTCTCCGGCAGGCACTGAACAATAGATGAGGTGATGAGTGTGTGTTTACTTTAGTGTCAAGAGTTGAATAAGCCATGCCTTGTAGAGGAGCAGATGCAAAACTTATTAGTCTAGCTTGCAATTCACCGACCGCACACCGCACGTAATCGCGACTATATATGGGAGCCGATTAGGTGCGGTTTACGGTCGGTGCGGTGCGCGATCACGGGCCGTCGATCACGGGTCCATCGCATCGGACGGTCGGGTGCGATTCACGTCGACCGTTGGATGCGATGGACCCGCGATCGAACGGCCCACGTCGTAAACCGCACCGACCGCACACCGCACGTAATCGCGACTATATATATATATATATATATATATATATATATATATATATATCTTCTTCAAAAAAATTAATTTAGTTTTTGTAATAATGAAATTTTTTAAATGAACTAACTAGTGTTCTGCATGTACAATGGTTGTGGTCATAAAAAGATGTCATCTTTTAATGAGTTTTGAGATATATCAGTCTGTAAAATTTTACTTCGGCTACTACAAAAGTAAAACTACAAGGACCTCATCAGAATGCAAAGTCCTACAATGGGCCGAAACAATACTAGTAATAGTAAGACTGGGACTATCGCAATCTCTTATTTAAAGAAAATTGTTGGAGTACATGAAACTAGCTTAGAATGTATATGCAATTTTTCAGTCTTTTGTAAAGTGAGACTTGAACTTTCGTCTCTTAAAAGGATAGCTGTGAGACTTCTTTGCAAGCAAGGTTTATGAATGTGATTGTGGAGATTTGAACATTTTTAATTAATATTAGGATTTTCATCACCAAAACAAATCTATTATTTTTAGATGAATTCCATTTATTTGGCCAAAATAAACCCAAAACTTGGGGGTGGTTACTCTGACCCTAGCTTATAGGGTCCCCAACCCGATTAAAAAAATAATTTTTTGAGGAGTGGGTAAGTTAACAAAGAGAGAGGTGGGTGGCGATGGGATATGAGAGAGAGAGACAGAGAAAAGGGGGTGTGGGAATGGTGGGTAGAGTTGGGGTGTTGGATGGATCGGGGTTGACCTCTGTCTCCTCTGCCCACTATCGCTTCTCAGCCTCTGTTTGGTAACACGTTTAGATTTTTTTTGTTTTTTAAAAAAGTAAAAAGCATAAATATGTTATCAAAAGTCTTTAAAGAACATATTTATCATTTTTAATATAAAAATATTATTTTTTAAAAAATGTTTTCTAGAAATCAAGTTTATTTATCACATTATTCAAATCACGTGTTTGTGTCTCTTTTTTTTTTTTTCTTTTCACCTTACCATTCACCTCACCCCCAATTTTTTTTTCTTTTTCTGGAGGGGTGGCAGTAAACCACCAAAAGATTAGGAACCATGAACGGCTGTCTTCCACTTCAGGAGCCGAGCCGCCAACAATTAATTACCCACGAAAAAGGGCGGGAAAAAATCCGTGCAAACTCGACAACGGTCAAAAACAGTTGATAAAATCCTCTTTTTTTTTAAAAAAAAAAGGTTAATATAAATCGTTTCAGTATGGTGGGGCCCACCGTTAACAAATCGTGCCGCAAACGACGGTGTCGACGTCGAGAAAACGATCGACCGACATATAATGATATTTTTATATTTTCGGTGCTTAGAAGTGGACCCCATTCGCGACAGGTGACAGCGGATCGACGGCCCTCGGCGTGTCACGCTGAGGCTCTCTTTTCTTGACATGTGGCTTGACCGAGCCATACGATCGATCAACGTGGATTTAACACGTTTGTTAGCATTGGTTTTTCTACGAAATGAAAATTTGGAATATGAAAATCATAGATTATTTGATAGTCAAATATCTGAATTGTTTCAAAAAATATCTGAATACAACATAATATTACAACTATTTGTGTATCATTAATTATTTTAATTTAATTATCATTATGATAATCATAGTTTTCTAAATTTAATTTACCCTTGTATTTTTTTTATGATTTATTAAAAAAAGGGAAAACCCTAATGTGTTGATTTAAACTTTTATGTTTTTCAATTTTATGGTTTCTCATTCTTAACATGTCTTTGATCATCTCAATTAGTGTCTACATATACAAAATAGTATCAATTTCGAAATCTATTGAATATTTATATTAATATTTAAATTTAGAATGGATAAAAATATTATTTTTGTATAATTGACATACCTAAAATATAAACATTGGTTGCTTAACACACTAGATAAATGAGAATATTAAAATAAAGAATTCAATTGATCAAACCCTCAAGTCTAATTCAAATCCCTCCTGAACTAGATTTGAGAGTCGGGTCTGATTTGGACTCGCATCCTCCAACTTTAGTTTGAGCCATCCATTTGAGATGCAAATATGTTATTAATCCTAATCTCAAATTGAATGCCCTGGAACAAAATGTTAGGATATATGCTAGTGAGATACTAGTGACATACAATAATGGAAACATTAAGAAATGAGGTTGTTGTTGTTACATTCTAAAAAGTGGGGGTTGCTCATTAAGCCATTAACTAACCAAATTAGACAAACCCCGGTTATATAAATTATAATCCAATGCTTGGATGACATATTCTCATTTCTGTGTATGGAAAACCCAATTCTGAAATATGTGAGGACCACTGGGTCCATCTTATTTTTTGGGTTCTGATTTTGTGGACCACAGGTCTATTGCTACATTTGTTATTTTGTATGATGGAGTTTGCCAATTTGAAAGATACAATTAATTTTGGGTCCATTGGCTTCTGCTTCAGTCTACGCCTTAAATAGTTTGTTTTAAGATGAATATAATGGTCCCTATATCAAATCTCTTCTTAACTGATCATATGCAATTCTTGCATGTCATGATATATAATGGAATAGTGAAATGCTAAGCATGCATGAGTTTAAGCCATGTAATATAATTATATTATTAATTAATCCTTATAGATGTCACATATTCAAGCTTTTCCAAAAAGGAAAATAATACTCTCAACCCCAACAGCTAGCTTGGATTTATTTATTTTTAATATATACCATCTAATAAATTAAATAATACAAAAAAGTGAAATATATATTTAGAAAAATCAATACATATTTATTCAATAAAAATAATTTTTAAAATTTTCATATACATTTTATTAATTAAAATATATATACAATATTTCTTCTCTATCATCCTCTCCTCCCCCTCACTGAAGCATGTTCTTTTGAAATTTTTAAAATGAAGATCTCTACATTTCCCTTAAATAAAAATGCACAATCATCAATGGTTAGTGGGGTTAGCTTTTTATAATGGAATGTTATATTCACTCTTCACAGATATCAAGTTCATCTTTTCATGCTTCATAATTCGTGGACGATTGTGTGTTCATCGTTTTCCCAAGTCAATGATCGCTTCAAGTCCGTGATTCTTTGGTCCATTTGTATTTTTTCTAATGTAAATATATCAGCGCGAGCGTCACCAATGAATGAATTTTCAAAGAAAAACACAAAGTTACTAACATTACAGATGCAAATTGTGAAATAGCATGCACAGATGAGTCAACAGACAGCAGTGTCCATTTTACAACTTTGTCTATAATACAAAAACAATCATTCATTCATCTTACGATGTAATAGTGCAATGGAGGGGCAAGAAATAGCGGGTTGTCGATAGGATCTGTCGCTCTATTTCGCTAAGTCAACACAATGAATAATTTAGGGTTACTGTAAAAAGAATCTTTACATATCTTTGTAAGGTGAACTGATTTCTTATGTATTACTCTTGATTATGTGTTATTTGAGAGATTTGTAGAATCTGCTATCATTATCCTTTAATAAATACACATAATTGGATCTTGTGAATCAATTGAAGATTTATTTTAAATCCAGGATATATTGTTATAATCTTAAATAATCAGGTAAATGATAGCTCTAAATTTCATATATCTATGAGGATTTAGAGAATCTTTAGTTGATGATCCTTAATTTAAAATTGAATTATGAAATATTGATTTGAATTGATGCATGGTCGTTGGGTATGGAGGGTTCGATGAGCGGGATCCACATGTGGTGGGCCATCCGGGTCGTGAGTCATCACTAATTGGGTTATGGGTCACTGGTACATGGAGCATAGTTTGTATGCCTGATTTTTTGCCCCTAAATGCAATATACATTATGTTGTTGTAGTGTATATTATACTATCGTAATGTATGAAAAATTAATTTTTTTTTAAAAATAAATACATTATTCCATTAAAGTCTATACATCATTTCATATAACATAATGTATTTCAATTAGCGGGTGTATTATTAAAAAATAAACAAAAAATGATAAGGATTGTGGACGGAATTGTACATAGGATTGAGTATATCATTTTTCAAAGGCAAATTACTAAGGCTTTGTTTGAATCGGCGATGAGGTGGATTCTACAGTGAAAAACACCGTGCGCCGTCACCGCAGATTCAAACAAAAATATAACATCTATATTTTATATAAAAAAACAAGGCGTTGTATTGTAAGGTAACTTTTTTAACGTCTGTAGAAACATGTTTCTCTGAACGCCGAGTCCACGCCATACTCCCAAACGCATCCTAAGTATGCGTAGGTACCTTTTTAGCACTACTAAAACATAGAAATAATTTATTTATATTTAATTAAATAATAAAAATTTCATTATTAATTAAGTGTTTCATCCACGGTAACTATAAATTCAAAAACATAATATATATAAAAAATTACTTATTCTACTTGCTTAGTTTTCACATGGCAAGTGAGGAGGACCGGAGGAATGATTACCAGCGTCCTTTGATCAATTAATTCTTATATAGATGTGACACCCTGATATTTATCCCATACAGAATTCTTGGCATCCAACATTGACAGAATATCTGCATAAACATTAATTTCCTTTCACACACGATCACTTCTCTTGAATTCACCAATTCTTCCTAATAAAAGTCCAAAAAATTTGGGTCCACCTCGGAGTGACTCCTCAAACAATTGGAAGACACCCTCCTTGAATAATAATCAAATAAACATTTCTATGAGGATTGCCTAACAATTCCCCAAAGGGTTTTCAAATTTCAACAGACTCTCAGATTGTGTTTGTTTTGTTTTTTTATTTTGCTTTTGCTTATGTTTTTCATTTGTCCAGAAAGATCTCGTGGAAATCAAAAAGTCATACAAGACAATGGGCTGCCAAAAACTGTGGCTTTCATTTGTCTAATTTTTTTTCATGCATTGCTTTCAATGAAGAGACTGAAAGTCTGAACCAGAAATATTAATCTCTTTATGCAGTTCTATTAATCTCACACCACACAAAAACTGTGTGGCTTGAATATGAAGATTTCTTTTTCTTCTTCCATCAACGTCTGTTTATGCACAAAAGGCCAACAAATTAGACATGCATATATTGGTTTGTTTTGGCTGCTCTTCCTTCTTTCCTTGTGTGCTTTTGATTAGTTTATATCTTTGGTTAGATTAATTAGTTTATATAATGCCACACACAGAAAGCACTTGATACCTCACATCCAAATGATTATATTTATTTTAAATAATTGATTAGCCAAACATGTTTCAAATTTATATTTTGGATAATATCATGAACAATCTTTTGTGTAAGTAAAAAATATGTAATTTAACATACAATAAAAATTTATATTTTAATAAAGGGAAAAATCCATATAACCCCCTTGAAAACACCTAGAAAATTCAAATAACCCCCTGAATAAAATTTATATTTACAGATAATAAACATTTTGTGAATATTATGTTTGGTTAACCCTAAAAAAATATTATATACCAAAAAAACATACAATATGTTAAAAATGTAAAAAATCTTCTATAAATTATGATTGTACCCCTTTAGATAGAGTTTATAATATATCAAGAGAGGATAAATTCGTTATATTTATAATATTTTTCACATTTTTAACACATTGTAGTGATTTTTTAGTATACTGTGTTTTCAGTCAAGGTTAATCAAATGAAATATGCGCAAAAATATTCATCTTCTATTAACAAAAATTTTATTCAGGGGGTTATTTGGATTTAATAGATGTTTTCATAGGGTTATATGGATTTAAAAAAAAGTTGGGGGTTATAGGGATTTCAATTAGATTTCAGGGGGGTTGTATGGACTTTTCCCTTTAATAAATTATGTATTTATATTTTTAATAAATTTTAATTTTGTTTTAATAAGTGATGTCAGATGGACGCTCTGGATATGGAGTCCTTGGACTGGGCCGGCCCGAAAATGAACCCAAGAGAATTGACCATATGAGCCTCAGCTATTTGTACATTTGGATAGTTTAGTATATACTGCGTTATTATAATGTATGAAAATTTTATAAAAATTATTTTCAATAGAAAAAAATAAACTAGCATGTCTCATTGTATACAATGCTTTTTATAATAATATGTACTTCATTGGTGAATGTGTATTATTTTTTAAAAAGAGCAGATAAAGGCTTGAGGACAGGGATGCACATAGAGCTAGACATATCATTTTCCAAAGTCAAATATTGTTTTCTTAGAAAATTGTTAGAGATGACATGAAAATGATCACTTTTTCCTATCCCATTATGTTTATAATTTTAATTAAAATGTATGTGCCTAATAAAATAAATGATTATACAAAAAAATAAAATATATACTTGAATAAAATAAAACACATATTTTTTTTGTATAATTTTTATTGAGTATATAGTCAGTCATATAACCAAATATATACTCTATTATTGGTTTCATGTGAAGGCAAGAATGATGAAGTGTATCAATGTCTTTTTTGGTCCTAATTAACGTTGGTCTTCTTCAGTTTAATATTTTGGTAAATTGTGTTATATGATATATCGAATCAAACTGAATAAGCTAAATAAAATTATTAATTAAAATGATTGTTATATTTATCTTAAATGTAAATCTAACTTATACATAAACCATAGATGTTGTTTATTTGTATTTAAGCAACCATAGTGTTGTTTATTAGTACTTAAGTGAACCGAACTGAAATGTATTAAGGTTTGATTAGATCCAATTCACTTTTCAGATTGTTCAAGTGATTTTTATTGGGATGATAGGATTAGGTTAATCGATCTAGGTTAAGAACAACTCGAAATAAAAAGAGATCGAGTTGCACCATACATGGACGAATACATGAACATGAAACCTTTGTTTGGGACATTGAGGTCCCAAGAGATGTGGACTAACAAAAAAATGTTAGCTCTGATAATAATTTTAGGAGTGATTGAAATTGTTCATCCACTGCACGTTTTATAATTCCAATAAAATACAAAACATAAAAAATTGACTAAGTGGCTATCTATATCATGATGTATAATATATCTTAGACAAAGCTATATTACCCCCAAACAGGGAATAGTGTATGCACAAACGTATCCCAAAAAAAAAATTCACTTATAGAGGTTTTTTAATATCCTCAAACACATTCCATGAATGACTTGGGATGTGTTGAGCATGCAGAAAAATGAGGGATAAATAAAATTTTTGCTTAACAATAAAAAAAATATTTATGTCAACCAAGATTAAAAAAAATGATTTCTTAATTTTCTCCTGCATATTTTGTCTTACTAGAATGAGGGATAAAATTCTTCTTCAAATAAGAGAAACGAATGAATATATTTATTTTGTCATCCTTTATCACATGCATAAACAATAATTTTATTTTTTGTTACTTTTCATCACATGTACAAACAACAGTTTTTATTCTCTGTCTCTATCCATCATTTGTACAAACAAAAAAAAATCAGATCAAAAGAAAATAATCAAAATCATGCTCAAAATACCCTTCAGATACAACATGCATGCATTCAAATTTCACTCTCTCCACAACCACGATCACAAGTTCTAACCAAACTTTGCAAAACATTTTTAAAAAAATCCAATTATATATTTCTAGTATATATATCAACTAAATACATTTATATTTATCGAACTATACATTAATACATTCAGTATCCAATTATCCATTTAGATCATCTCATAACTATACACACAACTGTATCTTGTTATTAATTGCCATATGTCCAACATGATCACGCAAACAATAAATATGTCTTAATTGGCCGAGGAAGACAAAACATCATTTATTGCTCCCATCTTTGTGTATCTCCTCTACTTGAACAACTAACATTGGTTGGTGATTGGCCCATTATTTCCTTTAATTAGTCCATTAGCCCAGTGGAACGGAACACCTTCGTAAGGGACCCATATTTTAGTACTGTAGTGTATTGTGTGCAACGCCCTCTAGATTGGTTTTATTGGTTTATAATCCATGATATGTGAGTTTGTGATAACCCGCGTATTTTTAATACAAATTTGAAAAACTGACAGAAAAAAAATCAATTTTCTTTTGATCAATTTATGTGGTGTTTGTGTCTGTAATAGAAAGTAAAAGAAAATAAAAAAACTGTTATTTGTGTTTGTAATGAAAAATAATAAATAATAGTACTGTTGTTTGTGTCAATGATGAAAAATGATATAAAATAAAAATGCATCATCTGTGTTATCACATAGAGTGATAGAAAATTTTCTTGTACTACATTCTCATCAACCTTCAAATAAAAAAAATCCGGGGTTGATGACCAAAATATCACATTTTCATAAACCTGGAAAGTTTTGTGGTTATTTATTCCCTGCTATCAGTTTTGTTTAGTACGTAATGAATATTTGAGGTTACAACATATGACAATTGTTAATAGAATTCACGGATCTCATTTTCATTGAAACAGTGAAACACATGTAACTTCAATAAAGAAGGATATAATGCCACACACTTGGTCAAATTTCAAGATTATTTGGTCAAGCTTTTCGCTATCACGATCGTGGATATATACCAAGTTATTTCAAATACAGTAATCTAGGTTTTACATCAATCACCTTCTGAATCGAACTTCTTTTGTGTATAGAAATAAAAATCCAATAAAGAATAATTTTATGTCTGAATAAATGTAGGGTGCTTATTCTTTCTCTTGTTGAATTCGGAAAAATTTAATTCTAACGCAAGTTAATTTCAAACTACAAAAATCAGGAATAATTTTTCGAGGAATATATTAAAAAAGAAGTAATTGGGATATCTCTTGGTATTATGATAGGATAAAAAATAAATATGATTTTATTATTTTTCTCTACAGTCAAACATGACAGCAACTTTCTTTTTTTTCGCTTGATTCAAACATGACAACTTGCTGTATCATATATTTTCTATAACAATAAGACAAAAATTATTAAAATCCTCAATAATAATGATTTCAGATTAAATCGGAATCATTTTAGGTAATAAATCAATTAGATGCATTCATTGAGGTATAAAGTGACTATATGCATTTTAAGGCACAGTTTGCAAATCCGTTTTAAGTGTATAATTTTGTAAAAAAAAAATTGATTTCCAAGAAACTCATTTTCTTTTCTTTTAAAGAACATATTTTTTGTATTAAATTGAAATAATTTTTTTCATTAAAACATATTTTTCAGAATAGTTTAAAAACACATTTAGTTTTTTTTTGTTTTTACAAAAGGAAAAGCCAATCCAAATGTTGTTTCCACACTGTCATTAGATAAATAAATATAATTTTAGAAGTGGTATACCTTTCATTTTTTGAGGAGATTTTTTTTTTGGAAAGAGATTGCACTCCAATCATCTCCTCCTTTCTTTCTTATAATGAAGACTCATTAATAAATATTACTAATATTAATCTATTTGTATTAAAAAAATTATAGTATTAGAAAGATCTCATTAAAACTTTTAAAACGTGTATAATGTTATATGATTTTGGAGCTATTTTTATATTAGTTATTTTTTAATTAAATAAAATAACAGAATTCTTGAATAATAAAACGTATGATGATTTATTTATAATTAATTTTAAAATAATTTAATATTAGTCTCATTTTAAAAGTCTCAATAAAACCTTTTTAATGATATTACTTATATTAAAAATTAATTAGTGAATCTAAATACACACTATGTTGAAATAATTAGTGTATAAAATAAAAAAGACATAAAATGAAATTTTAAAAGCGTTTTAAAAGATATTTTAGATATTTAAAAAGTTAAAAAAAAGTTTTGAAGGATGGATAAAAAGTGAAGGCCAAAATCTTCAAATTTGAAATGTTCATATTGGGACAAATCACCATCCACATCCAGTGATTCTCTAGAAAATTTTTAAAACAACATGTAACTAAAAAGTCTCAATCAGGTGGATGAGATATCACAGTCCGGTGGGAGGATATCACCACCAACAGACGCTGTAATCAAACAATTATAAAAACAAACTAAATAAATGGACACTTTACGTGACACGGTGACACTTGCCCGTGCGAGCGACAGTCACTCAGAGCGAGAGCCCCGTGACTAAGCCGAGCCGAGCCGACTACATCAAGCCAAGCCGTCTCGAGATCCTCCCCTCCTAAACACGAACGTCAAGGTTTTTTTTTAAACAAAACGGATTAAATGAAACAAAACGTCAAATCTTCCCTGATTATTTTAAGTAAGATTTCATACTTTCATTAATTAATTAAAAAATCTACCCACATTAGGGAACCGAAGCGGTATATAAAGTAAAGCTGCGGCGATGTTTTGAGCGATTTTTTTCCTCTTCTTCTGTTCTTCGCCGCCTTCGATTTTCCAGTGAAGTTGTTCTTCGATTATACTCTTTAAAGTCTCTGGGTCTACTTCGATGAGTCTCTGGAAATCCTTTGAAGTTTCTGTGTATGTTGAGATCTTTGAATCGACTGAGGTTTTTTTTTCGGAATCCGTAATGCAGTGGTTGTGTTTGTTGAATCAGAACCTGTTCGTGTTTTTTTTTTTTTTGATTTGATGATTGAAAGTTTTTTTTTATCGAGTATTTTTGGATTTTTTTTTCTATTTTTGACGACGTGACGAGATTTGAAGTTTCTATTTTTGGAGCGTGAGTTATTTCAATTGTTGGGTGCTTATTTAATCATAATATAAAAAAAAAGATTTCGACTTGATTTATATTTGTTGATTTTTTTTCTTTGAAATCAGTACCCTTTTGAAGCTAGAGTCATTATCTGCGGATTCGTTTGCGAGAAAACCAGTTCGATAGATTTCAATGAACACAAGCTTTCGTTTTGTTTTTCTTTTGATTTAGTGATGTGGATCACTTTTTGAATGGGTTGATTTATGGAGATGGGTCTGTTTATGCTCTTTATCTTATCAATGGTTATAAAAATTATTTTAAAAAAAATCACAAGACATAAAGTGAGTCGCTCTTTCAACGATTCCCTTTCCTTTTCCTGATGTGTTGTGTTGATGGGTATTCTTAAACTGGGTTTCCAGGTTATTGCAGAATGTGAATTATTTAAGGAAAAGCTTATTACACTCATTATACTTTAGGGGTTCCTCAAAATTTATGTTGTTTTTTAATCTTAATATACATTTTTGGTAGCAGGGGAACCAGTAAGTGCTTTTTTATGCTGTTTTAGGTTGTCAAGACTTTTTTAAAAAAAAAAGTTCAATGATCAGTAGTATCATAAAACTTGGTTCATCTTTCATATTTTTATTCCAAAGAAGTAAAAACATTAATATTTAATCCACACGGGGTTGGCTCCCTATGAATCTCAAGTTTAAATCCTCTTGGGTTTACCTGATTCACAAAACCGATGCACAGGGTTTGTGAGTGATTTTGTTCCTCCGGGGTTTTTCCAAACTAATATTGGGATAACCCAAAAAAGAGAAAAGAAAAGAGTAGGGTGCTTGTGTATACTAGGTTCATTTCTTGCAATTGATTACTCAGTTTTGTGTTTATTTAGCAGGTCACTCTGCTAGAGCGATGTGGATGCTATCAGTATGTGTCGCAATGAAATGATGACGTCTCAGGTGATTATTCCAGTCCAAATGATTTTGTTATTTATATTATAAAAAAAATTAAATTTAGTAGTTGGTGTTTCTCCTTGCTTCCCTGGATTGAATGTTGCACTTGCATCTGAATCACTTATCTAGAGTAAATATCTCTTTTTTTCTTCTTTTTTTCTTTTGGATATTTACCTACATATATAAATCATAAGCATGGTCTTGTTATGTTTGCTTCTGTTCTCGGGAATTTATTTTGATTTAGAAGTTTATTTGGATGCTGTTAGTTTGTATATACTTCAATAAAACCCCCTCTTTGGAAGAACTCTAGGGATCTTTATGTTTTGAAAGTCATGAATATCTTACTCTTAGGAGTTGATAGTACCTTGATACCATGCTTTCAAACTAAGCGTGGAAGATTTCTGATAGAGTTTCTTTCCTTTTATGGTTCTGTGAGATTTAATAGTTCTACGTCATGAAAAGTTCATCTTTTGTTGGTTAATTGAAATAAAATAAGTTAGGAAAAAATAGTAGACTTTTTATAACAATGAAGGAAATAGAAATAGGAAGGTTTCAAGCAACCCCTTTAATAGATATGCATGTGTTTGTGTCAATTTATTGCAGCGACCATGTGGAACTGGGTGTAGGAAAAGTTGCTATAACGAAGAAGTAATAGAGAACCAAAATATTTTGTGCCACAAAAATATATATTTGGGTTTCTAATTTATATTGACATTAAATTGATTGTTAGGTAATATAGAAACCTCCAAAAGTACTTTAAGTTATTGTAGAAAGAATTAATACTTCGTGTAATACGTTGTGTTTTAATCCTGGATTTTTTTGGTTCTGAACATTGGACCACACTCGAGATTTGGATACAACCAATCATACGATACATAATTGGCAATAATTATGGGTATTATTTTAACAGGGGCCATTGCCTGGAGCAATGATAAAAGGCTCCAAGTCTTGAGAGCTTTATGTTCCATCACTACTGCTCTAGATGATGGCCTTTTTTTTTGTATATTTATTTAAACATGGCTTTTCTTGTTGGTTACTGAACTACTTTATGTTCCATTACTAATAATGACATCACTGCATTAATTTTACCTGAATTGCTTTATGTTCCATTACTACTCATCGCTTCACCGGATATAATTCCACAGGAAACTCAGGGTGCAGCTGAAGCACAAGCCTCCCCACAAGTGTCCCAGGAATCACAAGATGACAAGCAAAATAATCAAGGTACAGATGCTCCCTCTGTAGAGTCAGGGGCTGTTTCCACGTCAAACAATGAGAGCAGGAAGGTTTCTCATGAAGATATTGAGCTTGTAAGCTTGTTACCTCTTCAGAAAATTGAAAATTGTTATAATATCTTTCCATAACCATTTACTTTTACTTTTTGATCTCTCATGTGCGGTATCTTTTGCAGGTTCAGAATCTGATAGAACGATGTTTACAACTATACATGGATAAAGGGGATGTAGTGAGGACCCTCCTTACTCGAGCAAGAATTGAGCCTGGATTTACCTCTCTGGGTTAGACTCTATACCAAGTAGTTATCCTTTCTAATTATTTGATCATATACAATAGATTATTTATTATATATAATGTGAAAATTATGATATCTATTATGTTATATACAATTATTCCAAATATACCGCCTTAGGTTATGAAGACCGGATATTGTCTATTCTAATTATATTTTTGTGGGATTAGATAACCAAAATAATGGACTAATTTATAAAATCAACTTATATCTAGTAACCTTGAGACCTCCAAATGTGAATGCTCTTGCCTGATATTATCTCTTTTATATTATAAAATCAGTATGGCAGAAACTGGAAGAAGAGAATTCCGATTTTTTCAGGGCATATTATACAAGATTGAAGCTGAAGAAACATATCAATACATTTAATCAGCTGCTTGAGCACCAGTATCATATAATGAAGTATCCCGTTCCACAAAAGGTTCCATTGGTTCCCATACAGAATGGGATTCATCCCATGCCTGGTAAATTCTCTCTCTATGGCCTTTATTAAGTTTTGGTGTTTTAAAGCATGAACATGCATCTTTGCTATTAGTGGATGAGAAGGTATATTCTATTTGGAATTTTCATGTAGTTTTCCCACTTCTGTTTTCTTGAAACATGGTCCATCAAAAAAAAAACTACTGATTTAAGTTGAGCAAATTGACATGAATCTGAAGAATTTCTTTTTCTGAATTATTAATCGCAAAGTGATCTGTGATTCCTTCAAGCTAGAAGAATTGGATTTTACCAAATCATGAGGTTTAGTGATTATTGTATTTTATCCAACCTAATTAGTACCTTTCTTCCTCAAACCACTGATTTCCAGTTCTTTGGCAATTTCACCATCTGTTTTTGTTTGTCTTGTGAAGATATCAATGATTCAAATTTGCAAGACCCATCTAGTATCAGTGACCTTGCTGTTGCCTTTGATTGTGAGGGGCATTGCCATAAAATATAATCAGCTGGCTTCTCTGCTATGGTTTCTGTCTAAGTTTTGTTTGTTTCATGTTAATAACCAAAGCTGATCGATGCATCGAAGAAGCTTCATGCTAGTAGCAAGAATTTTCATTTTCTTTCAATCTATATGAATGCTCAGGATCAATTTAACATTTAATTGATTAACTTTGGCAGGTGCATTTAAAAAAAAATCCTATTATCATGCTTATTCAATGTCAATTTCTGTGCAGTGCAGTCAACAATTTACCATTGGGATACCCGGTACTGCAGCAGCCTCCAATGCCAGCCACAGGTCAGCCTCACCTTGACCCGATAGGAGGTGGATTGTCCAGTTGTCACGTGGTGAATGGTGTCCCTGCTCCTGGGAATTTCCATCCCATCCGAATGGATTCTGGGAATGAGTAAGAATCTTTTATTATTTTCCTTTTCATCATCATGGCTGCCCAATTATTCCTGTTATTAAATGCTTTAGAAAAATAGAACTAAATATCTGTATCTGAATTAAATGGGATTCAGTCTTACATCAGTTGTTATGTGCTTATACACACTATAATGAGGTGGACACTTCATAGGGGCTTGGTAGCCTTATACAAGTGCACTTAATTTAGCGTTTATTCAAGGCATTTGGTCATCCACTCTAGAGGGGCATAATCAGTGTTGACTGGTTGAGGAAACTATAGACAGACCAACTTGATTATGAAATGCTTTTATTGGTTAGATTTCAGGTTTACCTGGTTTCTTCAGTAGCATGTTGCCTAGTTGAAAACTTGATGATATTGCAATGCCTTTTAATCTATCCCCATCCATTAATATATGGTGTTTCCTTCTCTTCATGATGACAACATCATCAAAACCTGGTCCTAACTTTTTATGGGTTCAGTGAAATCTATAGAATTGATGATTACGCTATACTATAGCTATCACCTTAATTTAACATCCATAGTCCAGTAACATCAGAATGATAGCCTGAGTACACTATATGAAAAATTATATATGAACTGTCTGACTATTGCATTTGAAGTTTGTAAATCAATGCAAGATGAGATTTCTAATTGAAGATGTCCCACTTAAACTACAGATTGGAGTTTACTGTGTTACATTGCATTTGTTTGCATCTATTGAATTGCAAGTTAGTTTCATTTACTCATTGACCTTGAATTCTCTTATAGAAGACAAATGTATTTGAATAAACACCAACTACAAAATGCTGAGAAGGGCATTTGATGAAGAATTATATATGTGATCTCCGTTTAAAAGTGTCTTTAGTGTAAATAAACAATAATCTAATAGCATAGTATCATGAACATGAGCTTGACCACAAATTGTCAGGAAATTTTGTATTTTGCGAAGAAACTTATGAGGTTGATAAAGTATGCCAAGATCTAGTTATGAGAAAGCTTTGTGTTGCTTGCACAATCAGTCTTCATATAAAATTCACCATATGAAACCAGCCAGGGTTCAGTGATCCTTGTCAATATCTGCTCACTCTCACTTTCCTTTGAAGTTGCCTTTAATTCTTTTCATATTTGCATTGCGTCTTGTGCTTCAACCAGCATCACTGATGCCATTTCCTTTGTCCTTGCTTTGAAGTACGGTGATGGATAATGGTCATGATAATATCGCACCAGCTGCCCCTCCATGCAATGGCATGTCATCCATGTCAGAGATGGCTGTAAGTCCCACATCAGTGGCATCCAGTGGCCATTTCCCCTTCACACCAGCAGAGATATCAGAAATAGGTGTAGACACTTCAGCACTTGATGCAGGATTTACTTCCGATGTGGTGAGTTCAGATCCATTGCAGCTTGGACTCGATGTTGGACCCGGATTTTCAAGGGACTCCATTAGGTCATTACCACCAATCCCCTGGAATTTCAGCCTCTCTGATCTGGCAGGAGATTTAGACGGTAATCTTGACATTCTCTTTCTTTCTTTAGAATCATCCTTGTTACATAATACGTTGAATTATTTATTAATTCATGTATTAAATGCACACTTTTCATTAGAAGTTTAATTCCCGTTTAATCATATCCTCATTCCCAATAAGTCTTATTCAAAATAATTCACGTAGTAAACAAATTAATGTATTTACATAATACACATTTTACTTTTACATGTGGAACAAAAATAAATCTGAAATGAAAAATGCTCTACTAGGCTTATGCTCTATTAGATTCTACTGTCATTTTTTATGATTTTGCCTAATTTTAAACATTACAAGTTTGTGATTTGATATTGGTGATTTTGCATTTCATAGGTTTTTTTTTTATATATAATTTTTTGTTTTTCTGAACTTTTCCTGAATTTTTTTCCCAACCTCAACATGAATTATTTCTAATTGTGAATTATTATCCTCATCAGACTATTCCCAAATTGTGACAAGGCTTTAGATAGGTAGACTATTCATCAACAAATATTGCAAATATTTTGAATGTTTTCTTGATATTGAATGTTTTTCTCCATTATGTTTGTCTTGCCAAATAAGAAACCGCATTGTGGATACAATTGTACTTAACATTTGTCAAAAACGTTGTTATATTATGTCACTGCTATACTACTTTTTCTACGAGCTTGGATTATTTTTCGTATATGAATTGTCTGTGACAGTTGCATTGTGAAGACTAAAGTTATTATATCCATAGATATTTCATCTGCATTGTGCTTTCAAACCATCTCTGGCAGATCTTGGTGACTTGGGCAATTACACTGGCTCACCTTTCATACCACCTGACTCAGAAATGTTGCTTGAATCCCCAGGAAAGGATGATAGTATGGGTATGTAAATTCTCACCTTTACTCTTTTCTTTCCCTGCAGCATGCACTTCTTAAAGTAATTTGAAATGGATTATGCTTCTCATGATATCCCTTTTATTGCAAATTGACAGCATCACATGCTACATTGCCATACATTAAGAATGAGTTTCCATGTTTATCAGGGCAAACAACCAGTAGCGCTTGGAAATAAGTTTGAATAAGAGCTTTTCACTTAAAGCAACTTAAGAAAATAGCTTTTCAGGAAGCATACTTTTGTGAGATTCCTGAAAAGTTGTTTTTTATAACTAAAAGTTGTTTCCACTTTCTTCAAAAGCTGGAACCACTAAAGAGGAAATTGAGCCCAACTAAGTTGTTTTTTATAACTCATAAGTTGTTTTCATTTTCTTCAAAAGCTTTTCACTTAAAGCAACTAAAAGTTGTTTCCACTTTCTTCAAAAGTTTGGATCGATAATGGTTCCTATAAAAGTAAATCTTTAAAAGCTGCTTAAATCATTAAGAACTCTTATATCGATATATGAACGATTTTTTAAATCTGACTTTGTTAATCATTCCAACTATTTTATATAAACATGAACCCCACTTTCAGAAAAACTCAAACCTCCATTTCTAGCAGGCTGTAATTTCCAAGGTTTTCATTCTTCCACTCCATTTTTTCCAATACAATGTATATTCTGCAAATCTGGGTTATAGTTTTCAGAACCTCTTAAGTGATTCCAACTTTAGGGAAAAAAACACAATCCCCATTTTTTGTAAGTTTTTTCTTTCTCCATTTCTGTTTCTGATATCATCCATTTCTCCCATGTTTCAGTCGACGAATTCTTCGCAGATTCCATTACGACACCATGCCCTGCATCAGATGAAGAAAAGTCATGAAAAATCTGACTTAGTGGAAGAAAGACTCTGATTATATTCATTGCAGGAGAGCCATAATGGTTATCATAGGCATTTTAATCTAGGTAAAGCTGATGGTGCATATAAACTGATTAGCAAAGCTGATGCCTATCATGGGTTCTCTCTCTTTTTTTCCTGGAGAAGCAGATACTTAATCTTTTCATGCATTTATTGATGTAAATGCAGCAAGGCCATAGTTATATCAGTCACTGGTGAACTGTTAATTATAGTTACCAGTGGAATTTAGGACTGCTCCGTGTGATCATTCTGAATGAGATATTTCTCTTACCACCGAGTTCTCTTGCAGATTGTGTATTAGTTTAGGGACTATTTGCATATAACCCATGTATTTTATTTTAGTGTTTTTTATTTTTAAGTCCCCGTAAACCATAAGATTTAGTGATCGATCCCTCACTTTTTTATATTTTAATTTTAGTCCCTAGGGTTTTGGTTTTAGTCTCTGGGGATCTATCTTTAAATTATTTAATTTTCTTTTTAGTCCCTGGGAGGGATTAAAATCAAACATATTCTTTAAATCGGGGGACTAAAATCAAAATGTGAAGAAGTGAGGGATTGATTCTTAAATAGGTATGTTTACAGGGACTTAAAACTAATAAACCCTATCTTTATTTTAAATTTAAATCCTTTATTTTTTTTAAAAACCCATTTAACCTAATCTTGCTTGTACCAAACTTATATTTTAGAGAACCTAATTTATAAATTTGGTTAAATTCATCTATTTATATTACTAATTAAAAATGGTTTTAACTTTCTTTCGTTCCTTCTTTTGTCACTAAATAAAATAATGAATTTTTAAAGATATATAGAATGAATAATATTTATCATGTCATATTAAGACTAAGGGTGCGTTTGGTTGCGCGATTGCGCTGCGATTGCGATTATAGGAAGCTGCGTTTGCAATCGCGCAACCAAACAGTTTTGTAATCGCAGTTTTAAACCCAGCGATTGCAGGCAAATAGTGCTCAAAAGCTGCGATTTCAAAAAGCTGAGAAAGTGAGCTTCCTGCAGAATCAGGTTTGCAATCGCAGATTCCTGCGGAATCAGTTTTGCAATCGCGCAACCAAACGCACCCTAATATTAATTTAATAAATTTGATTTGATTTACAGGTTCAATAATTTGTTCAATTCTGGTTCGATTTGAATTGACCAATTGGTTTTAATAATGCTTTGATTTAATAATTCCTTATAGATAAAAGTAGGCATCATATATATATACACAGCGCCTCTTTTTATTTTGATAAAAACAAAAGAGACGTCATATATATATATATATATAATAGTTATTAAAAAAAAGGTCAATGTTAATTTTTGTTAATATTTGATCTGGTGTTAGTTTTATTAATATTAATTTTTAAGAGGTTATTTTTGCAAATTGCCCAATTTAATTTGACACAGATCGAATTGAACCAAACCAACCGACTTATACTGAGGATTTTTGAGTTTTTCTTATATTAATAATGCTTTAGTGAGGTTTTTAATTTTGGGGATATATATTGGGTTCTAAATGGGGAATTTGTCACAAAATAAAAACCCACAAGCGCCTAAAGAGACGTGATCATCACTCAACAACCATTATCGTCATTCATCCATCCATCTTACACACAAAAGAAACAGATAACCTAAATATATGAATAAAACATTCAAAATTATAGAGGTCTATGGTTCTCTGGACAACAACAAAAAACAATAACATACAAATAAAGAACACAAACGAGCAGGCATGTCTGCATATGGGTCCACACATTCTCCAAATTTCAAAAAGAAAAAAAAGAAAAGAAAAGGATGAATAAAATTTAGCTATTCTGGGCTGGGTTGCTCACTGCTATCCAGGGTGGGTGGAGAATAGTCGTCGCCAATTCTGGGCTGGGTTGCTCACTGCTATCCAGGGTGGGTGGAGAATAGTCGTCGCCACCGCCCATTTTGTCGTGGTGAAATCTCACCACAATGCATGTGATGTTATCTGCGCTGCCACGGGTGTAGGCGGCCTCTGTCAGCTTCCGGGCCGCGGCCTCGGGTTCATCTTCTGAACCGGCCAGCATCACAGCATCCTTGCAAAGCAGCAGCACCAAAGATTTATTTTACTTTTGGAAAATGTTAGGGACAATCATTCATTCCTGCAGTCCCTTTTACCCTTCCCAACATTTTTTTTGAATGTATATATTTTTTTATTGAAGTACATAAAAAGAAAAAAGAATTGAAAATAATATCCTAGCCTACTACATACTAGGTTAGGGACACTCCTTCCCCACCATGTTTTTTTAAGGTGTATATTTGTTTGATGAAACACATACCTTTACAGGAGAAAAAAAATGAAGCATGTACTCGAATAAACTGAATGCACACAATTTTGCAATTTTTTTTTTACTATTACGTATAGCTTGCATTACTGGGTTAGGGGAAGGTGTGAACTGTGGGAATGACTGAGTGTATTAGCACCCTTTGTTTTTATGTCGGTGCCACGGAAACCATTTCTGGCAGACTTCAATCCCCTCTTTCCTATATAAAAAATTATTGATGATCCCAGAAAACGACGTCACGACAGAATTGTAGTTGTCAATTCGTAGCACGTGTATTGAAGCACATAGGCGTGGATTACAAGTGCAGACTGCTCATTGGAGTCTTCCTTGGGACTGTTGTTTCACATGCATGAGGGGGGGACAAGAAAATCTAGCTCATTTACTTTAGAAAGTGAAAGAATGCTGACCTCATTAGGCACAACATCCCAGAGTCCATCGCTAGCCAGAACCATGAACTCCAACTCTTCATCAACCTCATCTTCCTGTACAAGCATGAAAACAGAATGTACAATTATTATATAATCTTGGATGGATAGAACTTTTAATATAAAATATATGAGTGGCTCGTGACTGCCTCCACCGAAAAAATTTAAGAAACAGTGGACAGATCCAAGAGGTTCGTTATCAACTAGTGTTAGTGTATCTAGATTGACAAGACTACAGTTAAAAAGGGCCCTCAACATGGTTAAAATATTTAGATTGTTGTTTGACAAGGGCAGTATTACTTCTGAAATGTGGTTTAAGTCATCCAAGCCCCTAACGCTCGAATTAACGAGTATAAAATAGGCATGGATGGATTGCCTATTTTACTGTTGGAGATTTTTGCATTTATGAAATTTGTGAGGCGTGATGTGTTCAACTCAATCCTTTGATCATATATTACTTGCGAGCAATGTAATCAAACATACACAAAGATGAACAAGAATCAACTTGATTGAAGTTTCTATCATGCATCAAAAATCATATTGCATAATTCCTTGAGCACAGGAGAGATGCTAAATGCTAAAGGTAGGATTGATTGCACACCAAAATTGTCAAATGTGACTGATCAGGAAAATTATGTAATTATCTTGCATCAATTACAAAAAAATAGTTCCTACTTCATGTGAATATGAATTGCAAGGACTGAAACAAAACACTGTAATTAGTTAATTTGATACCTTGTAATTAGTTAATTTGATACCTTGAACTAAAAAACAAAAAGAGTCATTTTCATTTTCGGAAATTCCACAAGTACCTGGATCTCAGGCTCTGCCACAACAAACTGTTTCAGTAATCGGTTACCAAATGCACGTGACATCGCTAATACACCCCCAACCCTCCATGTACCTGTGGCACCGCAATGCAAAAGTCAACAAACAGCTTTGACAGTAAATGGCGAATTCATGTTCTCATTTTCTGTATTCAAAATGAGATACTGTAACCAGCAGAAAATGTCTCCAACAGCTAGTTATGAGAAACTCAGCATTGTTAGATGCATAGGATCCAACAAATATGGTTTAGAAGCTTGATTTCTGTTTTTTGTAAGTGTAGAGTCCCTGTCAAATGTCAATCATCTAAAGCTCATGAGCAACAAGTTGTAATCCATGGTTTCCCGTGCTTCTCCTTCCTTTTTTTTTTAACTAACATATTCAAACAAGGTTCTGATATCACTTTTCTTCATTCATAAATATAATTTATTTTAAAACCTTGATATTTGAAATAACAGCAAAATAGAACTACCTCAAAATGATGTTTAAAGAAAATGGACAACATTATGTTCAATAAAAGGAGAATTACCAGCCCACATAATGATTCCTCCAGCTTTTTCTATTCTTTGGCGCTCATCACTTCTATTAGGTTTGTGGTCATCTGAGAGAGCAACGGCTATCCAGCAGCAGAAATTGAATAATTAAGAGAGAAATTCCAATACAGATTTATTTTAAAGGACAAAGCAAGAAATGGAATGCAGATTTTAAATAAAAAAAATTATTAGAAACAGTACATCTAGGCTCAATTTATGTACTTTCTACCAACCTCAGATGATAAATTCCACGTGGTACCTAGGGGAAAAAAGAAAGTGGCAGGAGTAACAAACATGTGCAAGATACATTATCATTCCTAAAGAAGTTTCCCAAAGTATCTTCAATGCTTCAATCTACTTTACACTTGTATCTCTCCATGCTTTTGATGAGAGATTTTGAATGAATCAGTTATCACACAGGATACAAGATAGCTGAATAATAACTGGGTGGTTTCCTTGTCTAACTACAGAATAGTCAACTTTTAGATGATTTCTTGGTGCAGATTCTTCTTTACATGAATGACAAACTAGTGATAGTGGTAGATACTTCAGAATGTTATGCATTGTGTGAACAGTTTCAAACACATCCATATGTTTAGCATGCCTTGTCTCAACGCCTGTGAAAGCTTAAGAAAAATATGCCACGTTTCAGCACATTAAAAGCGAAGCTCTGACAGACAAAAGGTAAATATGACAATAATATGTGTTCTTGATCACAGACCACTTTATCTTTAAAATGTAGCTCCAATTTAATACCTGTTTCGTGATGTTTTTATATGCATTTTTTTAAACCAAAATGTATTACACCATGTACCTATCCAGTTGTAAACCAACAGTTAAGTCCTGATGCAACTCAGGAAGGAAAACCTGAACCTACAGGAAAAATGATCATACATTTTAAGCATCAGCAGTTGGTGTGCAATGTACAACCTATATGTGGCGACAGAGAAAATATTTTTTTTAGTTTTGTGCCACTATGCAATTTATCTGCAAAACAGATCCTCCATACATCCAAGGCATGGTACCTTTCCCAGCCTTTGATATCACAGCTCGTGAATCTCCAACATTTGCAACATATAGATGGCGACCAACTAATACAGCTGTTGAAGCTGTGGAACCATCATCTCTTAAACTATTACTTTCAGAATCCAAGAACTCTGAATCAGTCTTCTGATACGTCTCACCTGCAGCTTAAACAAAATGAAACAAAAGCAAAAGCTCTATGATAAATATGTTATTGAGAAATAAATATCTTGAACAAGCAAATAACGCATTTAGCAATGTGTTGTCAAGAACTTGAACGCACTTATTGCTATTTTAGTATCGGTCATGAACAGTGGATGTTTGATTAGATTCTCAAACAAGTGTTCTTTCAAATACTCGGCTGCTCGTGACCCTCCATGGCCTGCAATGAGAAATCATTATTGATTGGTTAACAAAATATTGTTCCTTAAATTATGCAAAATCACGTGAAAAGAGAAGAATAGAAGCATACCATCAAATATCCCAAACATGCAAATTTTTTGCCCATCAACCTTTGACAATTTAACATCAAAGAAATCCTCCATAGTCACCCTCTTTCCTCTAAAACTTGAAAAACCACAGCTCAATCTTCCATCTTCACTGACAATCAGTTAAACAAATCCATGAGAGTGATGTAATATGCCCCTCCAAATAAAGCATTATAACATAATAGGAAGGGGAAAACAAAAGTATTGTCAATGTGAAAAAGGAACAGCTGTTAGCTTTCTTTTTCCAAGCAACCAATGAAACTTGCTATGTCGATAACCTCAAAGTAAAGCAGCATCATTGATGAAAAATTTATTATTTCTTTTTATTTTTGAAGATTGACGAACTGAATGATATTTTTATTCCAATTTATTCCTCTTCCTCTCCCTTTCAATCAAACTTTTCCTTCCCATAATGTTCAGCTCCATCGCATAATGTACATCATCTACAATCTACACTGTGTGATGACCCTACTGATGTCAATTTTACAGTATACTAAACTTGTAAAGAGAGTAAAACAAGCTTCTATTATTGGCATATTAGTCTATGAGACAACTTCTTTATAAAAAAGATCGCTTGGCTTTATAAAAAAAGACTTGCATGTTATTTTCATTCCTTTTCACGCTAATGAACTCTCTAATTTTATGTTCTCTCGTTTATATTCCCAAATATGTGCTTATGAACCTTATATTATATTCACCCAGGAAGTTTGGCGACTGATCTAGTGTTCTCTTCCCTTTTTCATTGTATTGTCAATATCTGCATGCATTTTAACACGTGATGGTAAACGCCACTTATGAACTTGCAAACTTGACATATGCCACATTGGCTTGCACGCGTCAAAATATTTATCAAGAAAAGAAAAACACTATCAATCTACATCTTTTTTTCTACAAAAGGCAGCAAAAGAGGATGGCAAACTAGAAATAGCATATACACTCCATACAGACTGCATATAGCACCCAGACTTGTGCTGACCACTTGTCAGTTGTGGAGATTCTAAATTTGATCCAACAATCCCAAGCCCATCATACATTTCCGGTATTTTTAACGAAGACAGACAGAAAGAATCCACATTTCAAACAATACCCCAGGAAACTGACAAGCGAGAGGATCACAAATGCCAAGCAACAACCAGATCCTTCATCGAAGCTCAACAACCGACGAAAAGAACAATTCAGGACAATCTGCTCAGTGGATTTGGCACACCAAAACAATCAAAACTTACCTTTTCTACCATAGCATTTCCAAATCTACAACCACAGATTCAATCCAAGTTTCCAAAGTTACATATAAAACTCACAGGCAATGAAGCCAACAAATGCCAAGAAACACCAACCAATCAAAATTCAGGTTTCAGACATCAATTTAAGAAAGAAAAGAAAAATGGGATAATTCGAACACACATTCAGCTCTAAATCTCACCTCTTCCAACCTCCACTCGAATAACCACCATCATTGTGGTGGCGCTCCTTCTCCGGCAAAACATCCACGACGGCCGCCGTCCCACCCGCATCAACCATCATCCTCGCAACGAAAAAGCCCCCGAACCTGCAATTCGGACTGTCACAGCGATCTCAGATTCAGATCCCGCTCTCTCCACCTCCGCAGGCCAACGAGTCGCATAAACATCTACAGATCTCTCCAAATCAAACCTCAAAAAACCTCGCCCGAGTTGTACCGGGACAGATCGAAGAGGATGAACTCGGATCGTGAGGCGCGATTGAACGGTTGAGCTCCGGCGATCGAGAGAGAGAGGTGTCTCTTCTTCGTCTCTCGAAGTGAGTGAGAGAGAGAGAGAGAGAGAGAGAGGTATATAAGGGGGCACCTGGGGGCAAGCACGAGAACGTGGCACAGGCAGTAGTCCCTCGCATGCATCCGACCTTTATTTTTTTTTATCTGTAAAGCTGCTCTTACTTATCTTTGGATATCCTTACTCCAGATGGGTATATATATATAAAAGACTTTATCATAAAACTTCTACATTTTATCAGGTGAACACATTGTTCAAAACACAAAGTCGAATGAACTATAAAAAAACCTTAGGTTTCTGTTACTAGTTAGACTATGTGATATTGTCCTATGATGTAATAAACTTCACAAATTCGAATGGGTCAGTGTCGAATTGAATGTATAACTGATGGCTACACAAAGTTAAATGGACCACAAAGAAGGTCTTAGGTTTCTGTGACTAGTTCGATTATGTGATATCAACCTGTGAGATAATGAATGACTTCACAAAGTCAAATGTTTCAGGATTATCACTCTTTAAAAAAAAACATATTCTGATTTTTTTAGAGTGGTGGAGTGAATAGCTATTTGAGTGGAAATATTCGTGCCCATTCTTTTATTATTTTTTTATAGACCCCATAAAAGTGAATAGGGGAAGAATAAGAGGGAATTAGGGAGAATAAATAAATAAATAATTGTTTGCTTATAAAGAATAGATTGATATAATTATGTCAAAGCTAGTGTGTATTTTGTAGGTCTCTCGTATAATTGAATTATTTCACGCAATTCATTTCACTGGGATAAATGAACTTCACTATCAAATCAATTGTCATCAGTTTTTATAAATCAATGGATCCACATGTTAAATCATTTTTTTCACCTTATTCACATTTTTTCTCATTTTATTCTAATGATTAATCAAACAACAAAATTTTTATTATTATGTTTTGTAATGAGAATAACTAAAAACACAATCAAACAAAATATCATTTATTTATTTCATTAGTATAATAATCTATTCTTATGATGGTCATAAACCACATAATAACTTATATCTGTATCCAAATGATACCTTGAAGTAAAACTACATGTATTAAATTCATGTGTGTGTGCATTTTGTTATATTTTTTCTTAGGACCCCTATAGGGTGTGTCGTGTGACGTAGGTTTTATTGGCTTCTGATAGTTATATCAGGATGGATAACAATTCATGTTGAATAAGTAAATTTTTGTTTGATTATCTTTTTGTTGTTCTCATGAGAAATGTAAAAGTGATATTTTTGTTATCTAGTTCATCTTGGATAAAGCAATGATAAGTGGTGGATAAGGAATGAATAGGAGCTTATGACTTTTTAAATAGCAATTATATTAGTGAATAAAGTGTGAGAGATGTGTAATTGATTTGATAGATGTGATAGTTTTTTTAATATGTGTGAGACTATTTAAGTGAGATAAAAAATTTTTTTAAAATACCAAAGAAGAATATTTTAATTATTTGACATGAATAAGCTCTGATAAGCAATTTCAATTTTTCCTTATAATAGTTATCATGACTTATTTTAGCTTATCCAGACATAGTTATTTGGCTCCATTTGATTCAATGTAGTGTTTGGTTATCTCGCTCACATGAAAAATTCTTTTGAATAATCACCAACAAACAGGTGGATGAGTCAGCATTAAGACTCAAATCCAATACCTACTTTTAACACGGGTAAACCGTGAATCGTCGTGATATGACCAATAGGAAGATAAAGAAATAAAATTTACAAGTATATGTATAATAATAAGGATATTCTAGACATTGAAAGCAAATTTTTTATCATTTTCAATGTGTGAACCAAATATTGGAAAGTGATTTTTTGGATAAATCTATTGTTGAACCAAACATTATGATAGAATCTGAATTACTAATAAAATGATTCCTGATAAAGTAATTCAAAAAAATAATGACATGAACAAAACGGGACCTCAAGACTTATTTGGGGAAAACAAAGAGCGAATAAAGATTATTCTCCAGTATTCATCTTTATTATCTATTAATTCTCCACTACGACACACAAGAGGTCAAAGTTACCAAAGTGAACCGCTAAGGCTAAAAATCGAGTTGTCTCAATTTGGATTTTAAGTCAATTTCTAAACCCCCATTTGAATACAGAATATGACTTGTTCCTGAGTAGACAATTATTATAGCATAAGTGAGTATAAATAATGATAAAATGATTTTGTATTTGGTTGTGTTTTGAGTGATTTTCATTGGGAAACATAATAATAAAGTTTTTGTTCTTTAGATAAAATGTGAATAAAGTATAGATAAAAAATTATAAAAGATGAAAAAATAATGATAGTTGATCTGACAAGTAATTTATAAGATGTGATGACAATCGATCCGACAGTGGACCTATATATTTTTTGAGTGAAATAACTTGAAATAACTTTAATTTCAAGGATTGACTGAAATCTATATACCATCTTATATCAGTTTATTCAAACATACATTATCCATAGATATTCTGAATATTCAAACACCTTATTTAACACATTAAAAGGAGTTGTATCGCATCTAAACGGGGCTAAGAACACTCGCAGGTAAGGACACAAAAGTCACTTGAGACTTAAAAGAGTCAAATCAAGGTGTGATTCAGACGAAGGCACCTTTTCGGGAGGTGGGGAGAGGTTGGGTTTGGTAGAGGGAGATGAAATTTTTCATCAGAATGTCTGAAAAAGGAGAAGCCAACAACCACTAAAAACACTACCCATTGGTGGATCACGATTTGGTCCCTCCATTATTGTTGTACCTCTCTCTCTTCTTCTTTTCTTTTACTTTCGATAAGTCTCTGCCTCCCGTGACTCATCGACTGTCTGTCTCTGTGGCTTGACTTTTGGAGTGTGCGCAGAAGATACTCATAGGAAATCTTCAAATCTACATCTTTTTCTGAATCTTCTGCATACAAAGATCAATATATATATTCATTTTTTCTTTTATCATGTAGCGCATGAATATTTTAATGAATGACCGTGTTTATTTTGAAGTCATTTTCTCATTCCAATGAGGTTATGTTTGATTAATGAATGTTCACGACTTGAATAATCTGTCATCTGTGAGTCAAATCCGTCGATTCACTTTCATCTACAAATCATGATTGGGATCAAATCCCAAATTTTCAACAAATATATCATCTAAGGCAATCAATACATATCCCTAGAATCCTCATACTGATGTCAAAATTCCCCCAGATCAAGGGATCTCTCCTCATTATTCAATTGAGGAGAAATCGACAGATGACAGTCGAGGACACCATCAGCTAACTATTTAAACAGGGAACCTAGTTCTAGTTCTCCCTATTAAGGTATGTGAATTTTTTTTTTTTTTTGAAAAATTATAGATTTTCATTTGGCTAACTTGAGTGTAGGAGGGTATTTTGCAGGTCATCCTCTCCCTGTATTTATTTTTGACGTTCGAGATTTTGGAATCACCAGTAACCAGTACCAAACAGTTGAAAGAAAGTAGAACAGATGGATCTCGCAACTCCGATTCGGGTTCACCGATTTTGTCCCCTCCATTTACATTAATTTGAGTGACCAAATGGTATATTAGAATGATACTAGAATTAAAATAGAAACAATATGTTGTCTCATCTCATTCAGAAATCAAATAAAGATAGAGGTGACTATGGGCTGGGCCGACTGTTTGATTTGGACAGGATCCACGAAAAATTTCAAAGCTTGAGTCTACTGGACTTCGAGCCGGCTTAATTGCATAATTTACATAGCATCAATTTTTTTTAATAAAAAATAGAAATATAAGATAGACATATATGTAGTATTTTTTAAAAGAAGAAATACAATTTTATGTAAAATAACTTGGTTGTTATCAAGTTCATTTATTTGTCTCATGGTGTTTTATTTGCGCCACATGGAATCGGTGTGACAATTCTTTTTGTCGCTGTTCAAGACCTAGACTCAGGTGCGGAGCATATTTGGAAGGAAAAGTGAGAGAAATTAATAGAAAGTAAAAAAAAATTCTTTAACTATTCAAAAATCTAGTATTTGTGTAAAATAAAATCTATAATTTTTCATCCCCTATTTTGTCTTATTAAGAAATGTGGGAATTTTTTTTTCTTTTCCCATAGTTGATAATTTAAGAAAAAGTAATGAAAAATGATTTTATTACTTTCTACTGCATGTATGAACACAGTTAAATTGGTCAAAGCTTAACCCAAATTCTTTTATTATTATTATTTTTTTAATTTATGTATAAACACACTCTTAAAAATATAAGTCTAATAAGTCATAGGGACAAGGATTGATTGGTTCATTTGAGCAAGTTTGTGGGCCATGTTCGTTATAGGGACAAGCCCAAAATCTGATCCTTTGGTTCATCAAGCTTTATATTGGCGCTGACCAAGTTCGAGGTTGCTCAACTCAACAAAATAGACATATTATTGGACTTGAGGACCGGTGGATTGCTGATATAGTCAAGGGACATCTAAGTCCTCTTAGAAATCTTAAAGCATACTTGTAAAATGTAATTATTGTATATAATTTTGTGTCCCTCACCAGGGGCCTACCAAAAAAAAAAAAATCGAGCTAGGCTACAATAGGTGTATATATATGACTAGATGACCAACCTTATACAATAGAATACAATAGGTATAATTAAATTTGAATACTATATAATACAAATATAAATACTATTACAATGTATTTTATGATACAAATGTTTTTTTTAATCGGACGCATCAATATCTCTATCTATACTTTCAATATTTGAATATCAAATGATTTTTATTTTATTTTATATGAATTCAAAGCATATACAAATATTTTTATATAACTGATAAGCTTAAACTATATATTGAATCCAAGATATAGTGTTTGCCCTAGCCCAATAACATAAGCTCCGATATATATATGCTTGTGCCATGTAAGTGGACAAAGATCTTTGCACTCTTTAATTTTTGTTATTTTACAATCCAAGATTAAATTTTTCATCACAATATATCCCATTAAATTATATTTAATTAAAATTCACGTGATCATGTTATCGTGTCGTCAGAGTGGGTGGTCGAAATCATTGTCATTTTTAAGGGACTTGTTTTCTTAATAAGCTTATATAATATGTGTTAAAATTTAAGTTAGGCCCTTGGCCATGTGTGAAGAGAAAACTTATGTTTTTTGACATTAATAATAATAAAAGAAAACCATTGTTAAACCAACAGACTTGACTATTCATTATTCAACTAATTTGACTTCTTTGCAATTTCTATTCCGCAACTGCGTGGAATAGGGGGTTAGGACATGTTCATACACCATGGACACCCCGAATTGAGGTCTAGTGACTATTATATATAAGAAATAAATTATACCCCTTTTGAACAAATCTGTTTGCCATCTTAGTACAGTGAAGGTGACTTGGATAATAAAACAAATACATAAGGATGGGCATGACATATACATGCAAATGAATATCCAATTAATTATGACATGATTTGGTTGGTCACCTGCCATAATCCTGTTAATCTCATATGTGAAACATATGAATATTGTTATATTAAACTATACAATCCAGTGACAATGATTTCACACTACCTTGACATACCTAATTTTCTATTATATAACTTAATATCAGGTGTACTATTATCTTATTAGATACCTATAATATTTATCAAATCAAAATCTGATTGAATTGAATAGGAGAATGAAACTTTTATTCATAATTAGTTGTGTAGTTTAATTTATAAACTGTATAATTAGATTCACAGACTGTGCATCAGGATTAATTTACAATATAAATAATAAAAACAGTCAGGGGCAAAATAATAAATAGGCCACATAAATTCTACGTTTTCACGTCAAAAAAGATAACGTGCGCCATCCTGACCGTCCAATCGATGGACCTTCTGTCAACATAAAAACGAGAGTCCAAGTCAACCTGCCTGTGTTCAAACTTCAAACAAAACACAAAGTAAAATTTGTTGAAACAGCCCTCCAAATATCATATATTTATGTGTATGCTTTTAAAAATTTATAATTACACACACGTCCTTCGGATCCTTGCATAAAATGAAATAGGGGATAAATTTAAACCATCTTGTTTTAATTATGTACATAAAAATAAATGAGATTTTTTTAATGAAAAAATAAACTCTTGCTACCGCGAATTGTATTGCACAATCAGAGTTATAAAGTCTGAATGGGCCTGGGATGAGAACAAAAATAAACAATATAAACTCAAAAGCAAAAACAAGTTTTTTTTTTTTTTTGAAGAAAAACAATTTTTTCTTTTTTTTGAAGAAAAACAAGTTTGAGAAGCGAAGTCATCCCATCGCAGTAGATAAGAGATCTACTTCGGACATAACCAACCCAGAATCACTCGGGTCACATTATGATGGTCAAAATCACCCCCCCCCCTTCGCACCGGCGATATGATTCCCCAGTTTGTCAACAAATAATAGGATAAACAAGCTAAACAAATAACAAGCTTTGTTAATGGATATGCACCTGCAATTAAATTTTATGATTTTGTCATTGATATTTGAATTGGATTTTTTAGATTCATAATGTTACCTATATATTTCAAATCAAAGAGCCCAGTGAACTAAATGCAGGCAATAGATTTTTTGGTTTTCTTGAGATTTAAGTTGCATTTCAATATGAGTTGATTGGAAGCTATTTCTTCAAATTCATATGCAAACAATAAGAATAGAAAAATGTAAAATACAATGATAGTTATAAATGATAAAAAACACTTTTTTTTATTTAGAAAACCACAATTGGACTGTTTCATGCATGCCCAACCGCAATGCAACTTTTTCAAAAAATAATTTTTACAAGTAGTGTTCTAAAAGTGCCTTTAGGTTGACATTTTTTGATGATTGAAAATATATATTTTATATTTAGAAACGACAATAAATATTAGAAATGGGATGTGTTTTCAAATTAACAATAAGAAAAATAAACTAATTTACTCATTCATACACGCAACACACACACACAATCATGTCAAATATGAATATTATTTGTGACTTCAATATTAATATTTGTTTTTGTATTAATTTCATGTGCAAATTTGGAGCAGACATGATGAAAAAGGAAATTTTTATATCAATACATATTGATGAAATTTTCATAAGTACGTGTCTAGATAACCAATACATGTCATCAAAATATATTAATAGAATTTTTATCAATAATTTTTTAATTAATGAAATTTTTTTTACTTTTTGATGGACACGGGTCATCCATTTAAACACAAACTAATAGAAATCCCATTAGGAGGACAGATATAAAAAGGTGTCCATACAAATACGAAATTTTACAGGGTGAAAATGACAAATACACCCAAAACAAATGACGTCTTTTGTGGGAAGAAGTAAGAACGGAGCATCAGTAGCCGAAGTGGGCCCCGCAGAGGTGGAGGTGGGGCCGGCTTTGTCCGGACTCGCACGGACCATTTATCGTCAACGTCCCCTCTCTCTCTCTCTCGCTCATCTCGCTCGCTCTCTCTCTATTCGAAAATCTTGTGAGACTTGGTGGAGAGTCTCCGCCCCTTTGAAGCATCGACGAAGCTTCGCTCGGTACCTCTCTCTGGTTGTTTCGCCCTAATATCTCGCCCTTTCGAAGCCCTAGCTCGGAAATCGCGCTCACTCGGAGCAGCAGCTGATGTTTCTTGACTGCGAAGAGGCCTTTCTTATCCTCTTCGACGGTGCAAAGACCGGCTGCGTCTAACGTCGGTATCCGGTTCCGCTGATCGGCGCTTCGTTATGAGTTATCAGGAGAAATTCGTGAGGTCTCTCTCTCTCTCTCTCTCTCTCTCTCTCTGTTATCTGAGATTGGAATCCATCTTTATTGATGTTAAGCGTTTGATAATCGATTGTTAGATTTCTGTGTTGAAATTTGAGAAATATATGGTGATTGGTGGAGTTTTTTATTATTTATTATTGTTTGATGAGTTCGGCTATAGAGCCTGGAGAGGAAGAAAAATTGCATATGGAAACCCTAAAAATTGTAGACGAGGCGCTCTACTTGGATTGATCATGGCGTGATGAAATGATTGACCTTTTGTTGAGGTTTCATGGATTGATTATCGAGTGACCTGAAATTTCATTGTGTTGACATTTTTTTAAAGGATTCTGAGGTTCTATAGTGGTTATATCAATCCTTTCTTAGAATATGAAAATTATATTGTGGAATTGAAATTTGTGCTGGTTTATTCTAGCATGAAAGCAGAAGTGAAAAAAAACCCTGTTTTTCCTAGATATAGAGAAGAATAAGTCCAAGTAAATCCAAGTCATTATTTTGAGCCAGAGGCATTGATGCATTCACTTGTAGAGCACCACCAGTTGATTTCTTTAGTTTCAACTTCGATGGGTATCCAGTATCCCCCTCTAAGTGGACTCAATTTCTTTTTTTAAATAGCTTTTACATGATTCTCAGGTTCCGGGATTGGACTTCAGAAAAATCATTCAGCTCGGATAGGGGGCTATTAGGAAACGAGAGGAAGGGACCGTCACTGCGCGAGACCATCTGGTCAGGATTCCGACGGGGAGTTGGACAAATCAAGACCAGTATTTCCCGCTTTCGTAACTCAAAAAAATCACCAAAGGAGGAACTGGAACTGGAACCACAGAAGAGCGTACTTGATCCTCAAGGACCATTCCTCCAGAAATGGAACAAGATCTTTGTTTTGTCATGTGTGCTTGCGTTATCCGTGGACCCTTTGTTCTTTTATATCCCGGTTGTCAAAGGAGATGGAGATAACCAATGCCTTGGTACGGATCATGGGATGGAGATCGCGGCAAGCGTCCTGCGGTCATTCTCTGATATCTTTTATATACTTCATATATATCTCCAGTTCCAGACAGGTTTCATTGCTCCCTCTTCTCGAGTATTTGGAAGGGGCGAGTTAGTCACAAATCGCATGGCTATAGCCAAGCGGTATTTGTCATCCCACTTCCTTATTGATGTTCTCGCTGTTCTTCCTCTCCCACAGGTGTGAGATTCTCTTTCAACATTGAATTTGTTATTTCTGTCTGCTTATTTTTTCCTGAGGCTTTCCTAGTTTCTTTTCAGGCAATAATGAAGTGATATTTTATAGTTTATGTATGTGATTAATGTAATTAGCTTTTAAATCATTAATCATAGTCGTTTGCTGTTATAATTAGTTTGAAAGGTGCCAGAAGATTCTGATTCAACAATATTTTGTTTTCTCTCTTTCCCTTATATTCCAGATTTCATTCACATGTTCTTTTCATATTTATCAATCCATGAAGATTCAATTGTCAATCTGTCATGATTTAATTGTCTTGAGAACTGCTTTATTGAATTATTTTCCTATGTTCAGGTAGCCATTGTAATTATAAAATCGAAGTTGGGAGGACCGGTACCACTGAATGAAAAGAACCTGTTGAAGTTTATTGTTTTGTTACAGTATGTTCCTAGGCTTGTCCGTGTAATTCCATTGTATGGGGAAGTCACAAGGACAGCTGGCATAATGGCGGAAACGGCATGGGCTGGGGCTGCCTTAAATCTTTTTCTTTACATGCTTGCAAGTCATGTAAGTAGGATTATTGTCAGCCTTTTATTTATTTATAATTTTACAGATTATGTTACTAAATTATTGTTCTTCATGTATCAGTGTCAAAAATTATCAAACAAATGATTAACTTCAATTGAGCTTCAATTACTATATTACTAATTCTCTGTGTTGGATCTATTAGGAGTGTGGATCATAACATTTGGTTTAAGACCTTAAAACAAAAGGCAGATGGTGAGGATACTTTCAAAAAAATAATGAATGCAAGTCCAATAAGGCATGCAAAAGTAGAGAAAGAGGGAAGCAGGCACTGAGGTTAAGGGACATAAAAATGTGCTATTATTCACTAGTCCACCCATTATCAAATAGATTCCACTTTCTGTTTCCACCAGATCACCACTGCCATCTTCATTAGAATCTTGTAATATTCTCAGTACGCATCCCAAGCTGAGATCTGCTCACGTAGGAATTAGTGAATACCTCCACTTGGAGTGGACTTTCCTTTTCAGAGAGAAGGTGAGCAGTATCATCAGGTACCATTGATTAGAAGCTCAATGGTACAACCAAATGAAGAATGAATGGATTTATTGATGAATTCTTAACTGTTAATTTGGAAGTAACAGCCTATGGACTTTAGCATTTCATACTTAGAGTTGTAGCCTCTGTCCTTTCTCTTCTCATATTACATATTTTCATTTTTCTTTAGGTGTACTTATTCATGCAGCTGTATATTTCCCGTCTTGCTTGGAATTTGATATACTACATTGTATAGCTAGCATATTTTTTTTATTATCTTGTATCTTCCTAACATGGCAAGAAATTAGGGTGCAACTCGGGCGGGTTGGGTTAAGAGGTTTTTTTAAGCCCAATCCGCCAAGTGAAATACCGAACCTGACCTCAACCTGAGAGTTTCCAACCCGAACCTGATCTTAACCCGCGGGTTTGGATCGGGTCGGGCTTGGGTTTACTCTCTATTGTGTCTTTAAAGCGCACCGTGACTGTTTGTATTTATAATTAATATTTATATGGATGACCCATCAAAAAAAATTATATGAATTTGCATGGATTGGGTGTAATGAAGGTAAAAAAAAAAAAAAAATTCCACTTGTGCACTTTGATCCCAACATACTTTTGAACTCCCCATTTGACTCACAGGAAATCTCCCTCAATCTCAATCTATACATACCCACTCTTTATTTCTTCCAATACCCAAACATAGGTAAAATTCAAAAAATAAATAAATGGAGATGCAAGCAAAAATCATTTCACAACAAGAACACATGGAGAGATGAATATGATCAGGAAAAGAACACCAAGTACATTGTTGCAACTGTTATTTTACTAATGGCCGTCACAATAGATTTCATATCTTCGGGTTGGGCACGCGTAACCCAACCCCCCAACTAGAACCCGACCTGAATTAGGTTTGGATTATCTCGGGTTTGGGTCGGGTTCAAACCGACATTTGAAAACCTCAACCCAAACCCGCCCACAGGTTAGGTTGGGTCGGGTTCAACCCACCCAAGTTGCGCCCCTACGAGAAATTGATTATTCTGTAGATCAACCTGCATAAGATAGGATTATTTGAACTAAATATCTGTTTAGGATGTGCACTTGCCAATGTTTATTGATATTGGTAATTCTGGTGGCATAAGGATTTCATATTATCTGGGATCCTCTATTTCATGTCATCTTGCATCCCTCGCAGTTTAACCCTTTAGTCTCTGAAAAGTAATGTGTAACTCCAATTTTTTAATGAACAATGCATCATGCATGTGAATGTAAGATGGGTTTGTAAATTATAAGTTCTCTAAATCTGTTCTTAGATTTATTAAATTAAAATTTACAAGAAATGCAAAGGCTTTGAGACCGTGGGGTAGCGTGTAATCAATGTTCTTTATTCTAAATTTCTAACATTTTCCATACAATTCTTCTAGACAGCAGCACATCATTCAAATTATCATAACAGAAATAGCCACATATAACTTTAAAGCAAGCAATCCTCTTGTGCAAATGCTCTGACTACTCTATTTAGGTTTCATTTATATAGTTTCTACTTATATTTGCAGGCCTTGGCAATCTTTTTTGGTTAAGTAGGGCAGTACCTTTTTAAAATGTGGTATTGTTGTTATGAAAAAATATCCACATGCGTGAGTGTATCAGTATGCCTACCGTATAATGGAAATTAAAATATTTTCAATGAGATTGCTTATTACTAGAAAGTTGTATTTGTTGGAATTACCTTTTTCTGTCCACAACTTTATGAGAGTATCTTATCAGGCGCTTGGAGCCCTTTGGTACCTGCTTTCAATTGAGCGCGAAGACACATGCTGGAGAAAGGCCTGCAAGATTAATAAATGCAATATTTCATCTTTATACTGTGGTGACCACCCAGGAGCAGGAAATAATAGCTTTCTGAATACTTCTTGCCCAGTTAGCTCACCGGACAGCACAAATGATACATTTTTCCACTTTGGAATATACCAGTCAGCTCTTCAGTCTGGTGTTGTGAAATCAAGAGATTTTCCTCAGAAGCTATTTTACTGCTTTTGGTGGGGACTACAAAATCTGAGGTTTGTGCACACATTTCATATGGTTCATTCAAATTATTTATTTGTTTATTTGTCTATTAAATAGGAGTCATTGCTTGGAGTAATGTAAAGGGGAAGGGGAGAATGTGAAAGCTTAGGACTATATCCAATCTCTCTCCTCCCTGCACCCTGCTATATGCGGGGCCGCACTGTGTAATGGGATTTTTATCTGTATAATAAACATATTCTAGTAGTTATGCAATTATTACGTAATTTTGTCGACCAGTGTGAACTTCACAAAGGACCCCCTTACACCATGATATTCCCAGAGTAAGCATTATAAGCTGTATGTGCAGACACATTTATGTATATATGGATGCATTATAAGCTGTATCTGTTAGTTGCAGTGCCTTTATTCGTGGCTGACACGTGGTTGTCATGGTTAATACTTTGCAGTTCTCTCGGCCAAAATCTAAAGACCAGTACATATGTTTGGGAGATCGCCTTTGCGGTTGTTATTTCAATCTCTGGCTTGGTTTTATTCTCACTTCTTATTGGAAATGTGCAGGTTAGTAGCAGACATTACCTGTTCCTCATGTTTCATAGTTCTAAAATGCTTTAATGGGAATCATTGGTAGAAATACCATTTATTACATAAGATGGTGCCAGATCACATTGGCAACTGGTACCAGGTTCATATTTGAGGAAATAAAACAGACTTCAACATTCATATTTGAGGAAATAAAACAGACTTCAACATTCATATTTGAGGAAATAAAACAGACTTCAACAATCTAGAAAGATCTTAGTTGTATTAGAAACCCACTAATGTCTTGCATATTCCAAATAGTCTCAACGCTATTTCTCTGAACTTTTTGTCATTACTCATTCAAATCAATTGATGATCATCCAATGGAATTTTGAAAATAAGAAATGGTAGTCAAGTCATCAATTATCTCAAATTTATGCAGAGGAGATAGCATATTCATATTGCAATTGCATAGATCTAAATTGATTCATGTCAATGTGGCATGGACGTTGGACATGGGATATGGCAATACGGTGACACGGACACAACGACAAGTAATTAATATAATAAATATATATTGTTTATCCATTTGAAGTCAAATGTTTCACCATACAGCATCATTTCTTTCAAAATGTTACAAAAACAAAATAGCCATACTCCATATAGTTTTGTGTTTTGTTTGTGATCTATGTTTGCGTGTTTGCGTTTTGTTTTTTCCCTTTTCAGTTTTGGGTTTTGTTTAAATGGGTTGCACTTGGGCTATTTTAAATGGGCGGGACAATTGGGCTGTCTGTTTGTTTTTTTCTGGTCTGGACATGGCCCAGGACTCGTGAATTTACAGGACATGCCCGGGGCCATGTCTGACACGTGTCGGGCGCGTGTTTGTGTCGGACACATGTCTGACACAGGTACGGAGGCTTGAGAGAAGTGTCCGTGCTCTGTCAATTCATGTTATACTGCCTGGAAATGTCCTGTGTGCTAGTAAACTGCTCAATTTTTTTGATGTTGCAAAAAGAGATTGGATTTAAGAATGGTGCCCAGTTATTCGGTACTATTTAGTGTTACCTATAACATTGGGCTTATTTGCTCGCAGATTACATATAGGAAAATGTTAGGGCCAGTCATTCCCGCTGTCAGTTTACAGTCCCAAGATGTTTTCAATTTTTCTGAAGGTATATACTTGCTCTAATGAAGTGCATATCTTCTCAAAAAAATGAAATATATACTCAAATTAATTGAATGCATATCTTTTTACTTTTCCCTAACCCATTGTATATTGGCCTAACTTAGTATATCCTAGATTAGAGTCCTGAGTATACTAGGTTAGGATTGCCTGAACGACTGCATTAATGACTGAGTTTTTCAACACCCTTGGATGTATTCCATAAAAGTAAGGTGGGGGCTTTTTCTGGGTATAGTCGCCGACTTGATGGAGTCCTGAGCACTTACATGTAATATACATGGAACTTGCAGTTTTATTTGAACACTTTACACAGACTCCATGTACAACACAAATAACTTTGTGGAGGCATGTGTCCAAGAATCCTACATCTGTCCGATAATCCATATCCATCTCTGACATTGCACGTCTTTGTTATATTTACACTGAATAATGCTTCTCCCAGTTTAGGCACACATGCTTTCTGTCCTCAGACCTTTTATAAACAAAATGTTGTGCAGGCAAATATGTGGTCCACATTGGAACATATGATACAAGGCTTCTAGATTTTTTGGAAACCCTTGTACAGCTATTCTTACAAAGGGTTCTTTTTCTTTTTATTTGAAATGGGCCTTGCACATTGCAATTAAACCAAAATCAATTGGCAGAATGGGGCTAGGCCAATTTTCTTGTCCTCGACTGACAGGCTTGGTTGCACACTGTATAATTTCCAAATGAATATGCCTGCCCCAAATATAATTCCATTAATTAGAAATACATTTTATCATCATCACAAATCAGGTTATAACATTCAGGATTATGTACTGTCCTTTTGTCTACTGGGTTGATGTAATATGCTACTGTTACAGACATATCTGCAATCCACCACTGTGAGAATAGAAGAAATGAGGGTGAAAAGACGAGATGCAGAGCAGTGGATGTCTCACCGTTTACTTCCTGATAGTCTGAAGGAGCGGATCCGTCGACATGAGCAGTACAGATGGCAGGAAACAAGAGGAGTCAATGAAGAGAATCTGCTTCAAAACCTTCCCAAGGATCTCAGGAGGGACATAAAGCTTCATCTTTGTCTAGCCCTTCTCATGAGAGTGAGTCCTTTCTCCCATCTTAGTCTAAATATTAACCATATCATTAGCCTACCCACTTCTTTAATATTTCAATTGCATGGTCACCCTAGAATCAATTACATAATAATAATGATGATGAAAAACAATAATAATCCAGGCAATTTCCTCAATCCTTCCTTTAATTTTTTCTTTAGGTCCCGATGTTTGAAAAGATGGACAACCAGCTCCTGGACGCCATGTGTGACCGCCTGAAACCTGCATTATACACCAAAGACAGCTTCATCATCCGTGAAGGAGACCCGGTGGATGAGATGCTCTTCATAATGCGTGGGAGGTTGGAGAGCTTCACCACCAACGGTGGCCGGACAGGATTCTTCAACTCTGACAACCTCAAAGCGGGAGATTTCTGCGGCGAGGAGCTCCTCACGTGGGCCCTCGACCCCCATTCCTCCTCCAACCTCCCCTCCTCGACCCGTACCGTGAAAGCCCTTTCTGAGGTCGAGGCCTTCGCATTAATGGCCGATGACCTAAAATTTGTCGCCTCCCAATTCCGGAGGCTCCACAGCAAGCAACTCCGACACACCTTCCGGTTCTACTCGCCTCAGTGGAGGACTTGGGCCGCATGTTTCATTCAGGTGGCATGGAGGAGGTATGCGAAAAGGAAGCTCGAGGAGTCTCTGCAAGAGGAGGAGAGGTTGCAGGTGGCACTTGCGAAGGGTGGTGGGAGCAGTGCTGGTGGCTCTCCGAGTCTCGGAGCCACCATATATGCTTCGCGGTTTGCAGCGAATGCTCTCCGGGCGTTGCGGAAGAATGGGGCACGCAAGGCACCGGTTCAGGACAGGTTGCCTGCGATAATGTTGCAGAAGCCGGCGGAGCCTGATTTCACTGCCGAAGAGAAGTGATGCTCATTGTTGGTTTCTTTTTGTGTTGGTATTGTTGTTTCTTTTTTTTTCTTTTCTTTTTTTAAAATCTATGTAATTTAAGATGTTTTGTTTTTTTTTCTCGTCTTTTTAGTTTGATTGTTCACATGTATATTTATATTAGCTTGTCTTGATGTATAGTAGTTGTGTATTCTTTGAGGATGTAGAATTTCTGTATAAAGTATTTACTTGGATTTAAGGTCATCTAGGAAGCTGGAATACGATGATCCTGATATTGCATTGGGTGTTGTTACATGTAGTTACTTTGTCAATAAAGTATATGTTTCTTTAAATAAAAAATGTAATTGTTTTTTTTATATTATTGTGTAAGTGGTTACACAATTTGTTTGAGTATATATTTAAATTGATTTTATGTTTTAAAGATACATATTTTGTTACATTTATTTTAAAATAACGTGATCTGAGATTTCAAATGATCAGTTATAAAGGAGGCTTGTTAGACCCAGCAAACTTTTTTTTATTTTTGGTAGCAATGGGTTTGGTGAAATCCAAATCCAAACCCGTTAATAAAATTCCATCCCTAAACCCGTGAAGGGTTTAACTTTCACGTCTTAAACCTGTCTCAACAAACATGTAAAAAACTCGGATCCGTCGGATCGGGTCGGGTTGGATTAGAACGGGTTTGAAAAAAATATGAATTGGATTAGAACGAGTTTGGAAAAAATATGAAAGCATATTTTAATATAATATTTAACCTATAAAATAAAAAAATATAAAGCATTCATCCACTAAAAAAAAGCAACATGACCTCTCTTCATATCTCTTTAAACATAAACTATATCTCAAATAAAATCGTTTTCAATCTACTATAAAAAAAAAAAAACATTATAAGATCAAAAAGACAAAAAGTGAGGTCTTGCTGATGTGTATGTGTAGTCTTTGCGATTAGAAATAGGGGTGTGGGACTGTGGTGGTGGTCTGGACGACAGGTGGACTTTGGTGAGCCGACGGTTGGTGAATGGTGGTGAGTGGTGTGGGAATAAATCAATAATGGGTGAAAAATGTGAAACTGTGGGAGGGGGAGGAGCGGTCTTGCTGTCTTGGGTTCGTGACGGGTCAATAGGTAGGTTTAGGTTATTAATTACTCATTATTCATTCTTTTATTTTATTTTTTTTTTTCTTTTCATGTAAAACCAAACATTGATTTTTATTATTCAAATTTAAATTTTTAAAAAGTTTCATTCACCCAGGTGAATAAGTGAATGTTTTTTTATTTTGATTTTTAGAAATATCAAAAGACATTGGCAAAATATGTAATTATTATATTAAACATATATTTATTTATATTAATATTAATTTACAATCGAGCCGGGTTCAGGACAGGTTTTGCTAAGTGAACCCGCTTCCTATCCCAAACTCGTTGAATTTCATTTTATGCCTCCCAAACCCCTCCCAAAACCTGAACCCAACCCCCAGCGGATCGGGTCAGGTATAGGCATGTCAACGGGTCGGGTCTAGACTCGGACCGATTACACGTGTAATATACCCGACCCGAGTTGAACCCGACCCGGTGGACCCGAACAAACAAACAGGTCGGGTCCGGGTCTACCCCGCCCCGACCCGTTGAACCCGAGACCCGATTGTTTTATTAATATATGCTCATATATTATATGACTATTAGTATTAGTTGATACATAATTTTATTTCTTATTTAACTTATGTTTGTATCCATAAGTTCATAAATCATAATCATAATCATAACATTTTTTCGTTGTGTTGATGTTGCAACTTGCAAGAACTTGATTGTTTAATATGTAATAAACTTAGTAATGTATTGTCGTTGGTTTGTTTTGGACAATTAACTTATTAGCTTTTGAATTTGTATAATTAATTAGTTTGTTGCATGATTTATGTTTATTATTTTAGTAAATATGTTAGTGTTTATTGTTTTGAATGTTGTTTAGGTTAATATTGTTTTGAATGTTTGTATAATTAGTTATGTTTATTGTTAAGTTAATATATTTTTTATGTTAGTGGTTATTGTTTTGGATATTATTTAATAATTCATTTACTTTTTTTGAATTGTATAAAATTATGTTAAAACATAATCTTATTAATAATAATGTTTTATTACAAAAAATTTCAAATAGAATGATTCCTCTTCTTTTTCTTTTTTTTTGCCAACCATCCGGGTCGGGTCGGACCCGGACCCAACCCGGACCCGATGAGTCCCAGTCCGGGTCCACATTTCCCCAGACCTGTCGGGTCTTAAATTAGACTTGGACCCGTCAGGTCTTGCCACGGGTCGGGTCCGGGTCCACCCCGACCGACCCGGACTTGATCCGTTAACAGGCTTAATCAGGTACCCTATTGAGACAATTTCATTGCCATCCCTACACTGGGGGCAAGTACAACAATTGGGCACAAGACCCTTTTACTCCCCAAAGGGGGTTAGTCGGGTTACAACCCAGATCGTCCAGGTAGGATGGATGCAATTCGTCCACCCCGCCAGCAGAGGGACGTGCTCGTCAAACCCAGCAAGCTTGACATTCACATTTGTTACATGATGACTGACCATACAATTGAGGCTGATTTTCCTTTAGGTATACATAGAGGGTGTTTGGAAATACAATTTGGGCATACGTGTTTTTAGGAAGTTAAAAATTGTGAATGCAAATGTCATTTCAATACATCTTTTCAAAAATTAGAAAAATATGCTTTCTAGAAATTAATTTTCCAAAACGAAATACACTACTCAAACTCGGGTCTTAATATAATTGCCTTTCGGAAGCTATACTACAAAAAAAGAAGAAAGTCTAGCCAATTATATAGCTCTCTGTACCTTGTTAGCCTGCACTCACTCTTACAGGATATATATCTCGTTAGAAATTTTTTCACTGTGTTTCCTTTTTTCATTTGCAAGCTAGGACTCATCCTTAGCTTGAAACATTACATAGGCTCAACATGGAATCAATTATCATTAAGTTTTGCTTTTATAAAATCAATTTTTAGATATTCTAAACGGATATTTTTTTATTTCATATTTTAGATTTTATGTTTTAAAAGTCAACAAAAACAAATTTCATGAAAGACGGGGTTGAGAGTAGCATTTCCAAAAGTCAATTTTAAGACAAGCTGTTTTAAATATTGGTTCCAAATGGGGCAATAATCTCGTTGTTCACATGAAGCTTAACATTATGCACTTGCCTGACGAATATGTGATGATTACATATCCTCAGTCTGTAAAAGTGAAAAAGAAATCCAGTCAAGCTCCTTTAAATTCGATTTTCTTCATTACAAGCTTCATTTAGTTTACAAGTACAATGCCCAATTGGCCAAGTCACGTGGGCCACTCATTCACCAGGTTCAGTAAATAGTCTATCCAAAGCCCATCCAGGCCAATTCAGATGTCTACCCAGACTCCTAATTTTATCCCAACTCATCATTAGAAAATTCACAGTAGTCCTTCTGGCTCCAGTATAAGCTATTCCACTTATGCATTTCAGCTGATTCGAGTCAACAAGTTTTGTTTGTGCCAGTCCAATTGACATGCGGCTAAGCAATGGATTCAGAAGGCATACCACTGTAATGACTGTAATTCAATTGGGGATTCAAAGAAAGATTGGATTTTTTTTCTTTGTTGAGCTTATGATTTCAGGAATTTAGAGTTGGAGCTGATGCCATGGATGATTGGAGTGTGGACGGCACATGTCAGATTGACACATGGCGTGATCCGTCTCATTCAGACAAAGTTGATGTATTTTGGAGCCCAAGAACACATAAACTATGATAATATAAGTATATACTGCATCATCATAATTATATGAGACAAAATTCCATCTTACCTAAATAAGGAATAAAGATATAAGAATTAATCATAATAAAATAGAGATATCACGGTAGCAGGCTGACCATTGTCAAAGCCCATTTCAGGTGAATGTCCAGTTATGAATTAAGGTTCACCTCGACCCGGAAGCCCACTTCGGATATAGGTTTTCCTCGGTCTCCTACGTTACCTCGTGAACGAGTTCCCACCTCAGGTCGGACCGAGTAGCAACTTTAGTCAGACCTTTGTTAAGAACTGAGTATCCAAAGGTAAGATCCCGATTAGCCTAGGTTGGGAGCAAACAAATCACTGGAGCTGACTAGCGTGGGAAACTCCCACATATATTCAACCAACACCAGTAAAATCACATAAAAGCCCATAGAATATTCTCTGACACAGGGGCTATAACAAACTGTTAAAAAACGTTTACGATGAGCAGATCCCAAGATCCCATGTGTCGTCTGATATGAGATATGAGAGCTATGTGAAAGATTCTCTCTCACATTATCCTCATACCCTTGTAGCATAGCCGGCACGTCTCAAGTTTGAATTCTCATTTTAATGGAGATCTGACTTGAGCATCGAAGGGGCATTAGTCAGCACCACATTGATGTGAGCTACAGGTGACCGAAGTAGAAGATAAAAAAGGAGGATCGATAATCAACGTAGACGTTCTTCTAATGCTTCTTCTTGGATCTCCATTGAAATCCCGGAACATCTTTAAATCCGGTCATGTGGAGGAAGATCTGATTCCACCTCCCACAATAATATACGAGATTATATTGTAATGTATAGAGTAAGCAAATTAATTTTTCAAAAAAATAAAATATATTATTGTATTTCAATATATACATATAATATTATGTATTTTAATGGAATAATGTTTATAATTTTTTTAAGAAAAATGGCATGGACTGCAATAAGGGCTGCATAATAAGTTGGACATATCATTTTCCTTTGAAAATTCAGGTGTTAAAAATATGACGTTTGAAAAATATTATTCACCAAATTTTGAATGGTTTTTATAAAAAAAACACATGTGAAATGCATTTAGTTATATTTGAAAAAAATTGAATTAACCAAACTGATCGAATTGCGCTCCTTCCCCCATATCTATCAATTGTCCCAAAAAAAAGAAAAGAAAAAACTATATCCACCACTAATCCTTATCTTAAAAAATTAGAAAACATTGTGTATATATGGTTACGATACATATTATAAAATTATATATAATAAATGTTATATAAAATCAATTAATTTGTATAATTAATACATCTTAAAAAAATTAAATATTTTCATAAAATTTTGGAAACATGAAAAGTTGTGTATTCAAATTTAATTCTCAGTCTATCTTTCAGAAACATCACATTGTCAATTTATCATCTACCTAATGTTCTTCATATGTAACACATATATTATGAAAATATGTTATATTCACTCCAAAAAATCCGAATTCAAAATTTTGTTTCCCTGTGTGAAAGATAAAATCTTTATTAAGGATATTAAGATTATCAAAATCAGTTAATTTAGAAAATTTAATTGTATGGAAACACTGACAGAGGAAACTACAGTTTTGGTAATCCTTAACTGGCATGCCTTGTTTGGCTCTTCAAACCTAACGAGTTTTCTGACCGTCGGATGAGGAGGGTCTATCCATCAGACGGTCTATATTTTATTGAGCCGGGTTGATCATATAAAAGCCCAGCCCAGATCAGACATAGCTTTCTAAAAGCACAAAACCAAGACCGTTAATTCGCTGGACCCACGAGGGGTCCACAGATGATTCGACGGTCCTATCTTTTCGCAATGAAATCGAAGAGGCCTATATAAACGACGGTGACTTCTCACAAAGATCTCACTCTCGGACAAAATCGTTACGTGTGTAATTTTTTTTTTCTGCAAATCGAAATCGGTGAGTGTTTGCTTTTATACTGTGTTTGATGTCTGATTGTGTTCGTTTTTAATCGATCTCTGTTTCGTTTGGTTTTTGTTTGGGAACATTTTAAGGTTTTAGTTTCTTTTAGAGGTGATGAAGAGGGTTTATATAGGATTCTTTGATTCAGAGTTGAAGCGCGGTTGATTTATTTCTTTCGTTTCGGGTTCTAGTTTTTGCGATTTATGAAGATTGGAATCCGTTTTAAGTTAATCTGATGGATTACGTTTGGCATCGGAAGAGAATTCATGAAAAATTAGGGTTTTGCAACTTTCTATTATTCAAAGTTTGTTTAGGGTTTTATTTTAGATTATAAGACGATAATGTTGTTGGTTTTTAAACCTTTCGTGTACGGATTTTTAATGATATGCAAAAAAATATGAAAAAATATGGATGTAATGTTGTTAGTTGATTTTTTTATTGGTGACTGTACTTGGATGGGAAATTATTTAATGTGATTTATAGGTTAAGTCATATATTCGTTGTTCTAGATGGAGAATGTTTTTAGTTTTCATGTTAAACTGTTTAGTTTGTGAAAGTATGAACTAAGTTGAATTAATGTCTGCTGTTTACCATGGACATGTAAAAAATTATGTTTTGAATCTCCCACCCAATTATCGGATGTCGATAGGCGGTTGAGGGTTTCTTGATATCTAAAATTTTAGCCTGTTAAAAGTTTGTAAGACATGAAAATTTCTCATTCATTTCACGATGACAGATATTTTGGTTTTGTTTGCTTGGATCTTATGTATAGTGGGGTGAAAATTTTATGATTTTTTTCATCTAGGCTTCTATGATTTCATGTTTTCACTGATCCATGTGCACACGTGTGATCTAATATTCTTTGATTGTGCTCCTTTTTTTTCTCAGAAAAATGGAAGGACCAATTGGCAGAGGTGGAAGTGGCACGGATATGTTCCTGCCTAATTACAAGATAGGGAGGACCCTTGGCATTGGGTCATTCGGTAAGGTGAAAATTGCTGAGCACGCGATGACTGGACACAAGGTTGCCATCAAGATCCTCAATCGAAGAAAGATAAAGAGCATGGATATGGAGGAGAAAGGTACGGAAGCATTACTTAGGACCACAGTTTTTAGTTTGTAGATAGATCATATCACTGAATGAAATAAATATGTGGTTATTTTAAAAAAATTTCATGACGATAAGCATCCCTAGCTAAGAACTCAGATTTTCCATCATGGCATTTTTCATATATTCGAGGGTGTCATTACGAAGACAACATAAATTGGTATACACAATTTTTAGTACTAAATTGTAAAAGTTTGCTTCGTCTTGTTTGTGGATTCTTTTGTTGCCGGCTTTGACAGTGTAGCGTATACAAATTAAATATATATTTTATGTAGTTTGGATTCATGTTCCCCACTTTAACTTCCCAAATAAAACATCCAGATGAAAGATTTTTGCTCGTTGAACAGTGATGTGGATTTTTTTTCTTTTCTGCTAGAAAAGGACAAGTTGTGTGCTCCCTTGCTGGCAATCTGCCAATCAAATATGACTAGGAATTGGATTTATCTTTGACATGTTTGATTATTTTGTTTTTCTGGCCTGTGTTTTATTTTTTTGGCGGTCTCTAAGATGAACTTAGATCCAATATTCAGTGCACCCTCATTCCTTATTGTTCATCTCTCCAATGTAGATGAATCAAATAGCTGTCCTTAGCTTCATGAAAGCTGAAACTGAGTAATGAACAGGTCAGTTCGCTACCACCACCAGCCAGACATGGCAGGTATTAAAAAAGTGGAGGCTCTGTCTCCCATAAGTTACATATGTGTGTTGGAGTATTATAAGGACAAAGAAACCAGTTTAAATATCTTGTTGGTAGTGGTGGTTGATGTTTTGGGTGTTAGAAGGCTATTTTCTATAGGCATATATATTTTAATGTTCAACGAGGAAGTTTTAATCCTGCCTTTTTCATTTTGTTTTCATGGTTAGTTTGTCATTATCTACACATGAAAGTATCAGGTCTCCCTTGGATCTCCCAATTTTTCTTTTTCTTTTTTATTGCAGTTAGACGAGAAATCAAGATATTGAGATTGTTCATGCATCCTCATATCATACGCCTTTATGAGGTCATAGAGACACCTTCAGACATATATGTTGTGATGGAATATGTGAAGACTGGCGAGTTGTTTGATTACATTGTTGAAAAGGGAAGACTGCAAGAGGATGAGGCTCGCGGTTTCTTTCAACAAGTAATGTGATCTCTCTTATCTATTATAATTTCTGCTGATGTTTCCATTTGCCCATTGTATTGAAATAAGAGATTAATTTAGATAATTATTTATCATTACTTCTGAGATATTCACATTTACTGTAGTATTCATGCCATTCCCCATTTTGGTATTGTTCCTCTCCATTCCTTTGGAAATCATTATCCGCTCCACGATACAAGTAGTTTAGTTGAGTAATTTCCAGTAATTCTGCTTTGAGGCCACACAGAAAGTGAGTTATTGCAATAAACTATAGCTTGATGGCTATTTCAATATCTCAATACAAAGTTATTGTTTTGATGGAAACAGATAATTTCTGGTGTTGAGTATTGCCATAGAAATATGGTAGTTCATCGTGATCTTAAGCCAGAGAACTTGCTGTTGGATTCAAAACGCAATGTTAAAATTGCTGATTTTGGCTTGAGCAACATTATGCGGGATGGCCATTTTTTGAAGACAAGTTGTGGTAGTCCAAATTATGCTGCTCCAGAGGTATGATGACACTTCTTACTATAGTTTATTGAATTAGTTTTTATAATATGTGACATGATGGTTTTCTCTAAGTTGAGAAAACATATTCTTATCTCATTTTTTTTTCCTTTTTCTTTCCTCAGGTTATCTCGGGTAAACTTTATGCCGGACCTGAGGTAGATGTCTGGAGCTGTGGTGTCATCCTTTATGCTCTCCTTGTGGCACACTCCCTTTTGATGATGAAAATATTCCTAATTTATTTAAGAAAATAAAGGTATGGAAAATCTTATGGCTGAAATAATGTGGTTATATATGCATATACACAGCAAATACGTTATCTTTAAAATTGTTCTGAACTAAATTTTCATGAACTTGTCCTAGGGTGGAATATATACTCTACCCAGTCATTTATCACCTGGAGCGAGGGACTTAATCCCCAGGATGCTTGTTGTTGACCCTATGAAACGAATGACTATTCCTGAGATCCGTCAGCATCCTTGGTTTCAAGCCCGTCTCCCACGCTATCTAGCTGTTCCCCCACCAGATACAATGCAACAAGCAAAAAAGGTTTGTGCTCTTCATAATTTTTCTTTTCCTTGTTGGCATTCTGAACTTTAAGCATGAGAAGTGGAATTCAACCATAAACTCTTTCTTGAGTAGGAAATTACTAGGATTTCTTTGCTGTGTTTGTGCATGGAATATTGTGGATCTGAATTGGTAATGGTGTTACTTGTAATATTGCTAAATGTTCAGAACTCCAGCTTTACAGGACTGTAAGGGGCAATAATCATGCATTGAATTGTGTTGTATCAGAGCAAGAATTTTAAGACATTGCATTTTGGGATACATCTACCAGGTTGGACTAGTCACTAGAGTAAGAGAAGTCATAGCCTGCTTCATGTTCACTGGGGTGGTGCATTCCTTATGATTTATGAACCACTATTAGTCTTCCTTGTACTTACTCTTCTTTCTTACCGTCTTTTGTAATAAGTAGTATGTCAATTGAAATGATGTTGGTGGACACCACCTTCTTTCAGAGAAAAAGACTAGTCACTATAGTTTGAGCTGCCTAGTTTAGGAGGAAAGCACCCCCAGAGTGAAAGCTGCTTATGGTTTGCTTCCCAGTGCTTTGGGTATGGTAAATGTCATGGGTCTGGTATAATCTTAATACATCTCCATGCATCTTTATCGCCGTAGTGTTATGGGTGTTTTTGCTTTGTGTAGGGTCATGTAATTAAGAATATATAGGTCAAATAAATTTTTATTTTGTCAGAAAAGGCTTGTTGGGGTCATTGCTGTAGCATGTTCATACATCAACCCTATATGCAGGAAGTTTAGAAGGAACTGAACAGCACACTCATTGAATTTATGGTGAAAATAAACTTCGTAAATTATACTGGTGAAGATGAAATGTTGTTTTTATGCAGAATTAATGATCTATTGTGAATTATAGGCATGACTAGAGGTCAGGATATAGCAATACTCCATTGCTTTATGGGAAATCCCCACATCACTCATATAAGTGCTGTCTTATGTAATGCCAACTTTTTTGTGCCGCTGTCCTTGTAGATTGATGAAGAAATTCTTCAAGAAGTCATTAAAATGGGGTTTGATAGGAATCAATTGATTGACTCTCTTCGTAACCGAGTGCAGGATGAGGTACTTGAATCTTATTTTTTATTTTTTTAACCAAGTCTAGTTCTCTTTTGGTGTCATAACTTTACTTTTCATGCTTATGCAGGCAACAGTTGCATATTATCTGCTACTGGACAATCGGTTTCGCGCCTCTAGTGGCTACCTTGGCGCAGAATTCCAGGAGACGATGGTGTGTATGTTTCACTAAACTGATGTTCATTGGTTTATTTGATTGAACATTGTCTTCTGTGATATGATGAATTATTTGCTTCATTTATTATAATGGATGGACAACAAACACTGGAACATGTGTTCTGCAGGAATGCAGCTTTCCTCGCATGCATCCATGCGAACCTGTAACTTCACCTATGGGGCACCATATGGCAGGATACATGGATCATCAGGGTTATCCCTTAAGGTCAAATTCCTCTGCAGAAAAAAAATGGGCCCTTGGAATTCAGGTAATCACTTGATCTTGGAATTATCTCAAAAGTTCCCTAAATCTAGGTAATACTACTTAATGCACTCTATTCTGTGTTCTACCAGTCTCGAGCTCATCCTCGTGAGATAATGATGGAGGTTCTTAGAGCTCTGCAAGAAATGAATGTGGCTTGGAAAAAGATTGGACATTATAACATGAAATGCAGATGGTTTCCTGGTCATCCTGATAATGGAAACAGTACCTCACATGGTGATCATATCTTTGCTGATGAATGTTCCATTTCTGAAAATGAATGTGCAAAATCTGCAAATGTGATCAAGTTTGAATTACAGGTACTGTTCTTCCTACTCATGAAGATGTTTTCAAAAGAATGAATTTTCTCTGTATATTGATCTGAAAAATTTCCCTCTTGACCGATATATTTTGTAGAAAATGAATATTATCCTTATATGCTTATTCTTTATAATGAATTGTTGATCAAAATGAACTTTTTAGTACTGAGTTGAATAGTAAGGTATAATAAGTTTTACTCTCTTGCAAGTTCCACAAAATCTGCAACTTGTGCATGGCCATCTTTAATGAATTAGCAAAATGAAGTTTTGATTCATTATATGAATACAAGTTATGTAAAAATAATTCAAAAGGTTATATATGAAAGTGTAACATTTTCTCCAGAGAGTTGTCAGACTGATTTTTTTGTTCACTGTTTATTAATATGTACGAGGATTTTGTTAATTTTTATTTGGTTGTCACTATACAATCTAATAAGAGTTAACATCCAGTCTTAGGCCATTCACCCAAGCTATTATTTGGAATCACCCTTTTGTAGGTTGATAAATTGATGAATATTTTGAGTCGTTGCCAGTGTGTTTGGATCATTAGGTGATCTCTTCAGAAAAATTTATTCATACAATGCAATGAAAGAGCTTCAAAAAAAATCCCACCGAAAAAAAAAAAAAATTTTACCTTTTAATTGTGTGTATAATGGTCTAACAAGTTAGATGCATGTCTGAACATAGTTCAGGTATTTGAATATTATCACTAAAAGATGAATCATTGAAAGGCTCATACTGACCATAACTTGCTTATGAAACCACAGCTATACAAGACGAGGGACGAGAAATATCTCCTTGATCTACAGAGAGTCCAAGGACCGCAGCTTCTCTTCCTCGATCTATGTGCTGCCTTCCTCACGCAGCTTCGGGTCCTATGAAAACTCAGCTACGCACCCAAAGGGATACTGTCAACACCTTCCTGTCTATTCCAAAATAAGTGTTGATGTCGATTCTTGTAATTACAGTCTGCTTTGTTTTCGTTCTGCTTAGGAGTCTTTCTATCACTAGCTAGTTTGGTAACTCTAATCTAGAATGATCCTTCCTTCCCCAGAAATCTAATTTTGTTGGTTTCTGTGAGGAAGAGAATGAATATTATGAGGTATGTTTCAAGCAAAATGAGAATATGAATGAATTCCACTGTTGCTCTGAGGTTATTATTATTACTATTATTTATAATTCCCAGACTACTACTACATTTGGTTATGTAGAGTTCCTCTCTTCTTTTGTGAGTTATTGTTCTCTTTTTTTAAACGGAGTTATATGTTTACTTTTTTTTTATGTTTGGTTTATGTTATTGTTTGATAATTTAGGTTGGACCATTTTTTGAGTGGTAGGGATCCAACCTCAAATTTATGCAAGCTGTGGAATGGCTCGTGTTGTTGGTTTTTCAGAAATGTATTATGAATGTCATATTTGATTAAGTTATTACGATAATGGTTGTAGGTGATAGATAGAACTTGTTGAATTTGGTGTTTATGATTTTTAACACATTTTTAGACCTTTGCATTAAGATTTAGGGTGAAGTTACTCTCATTCTCTCCCTCTCTTCCTCCACCGTTGTTCAATTAAGATATATGCTTGATTAGATATGATATATGTATCTCTTGGCAAATTTTTAACATTTTTATAAATAGATCAATGCAGTTTGTTAGAAATATTTATATTATTTATTAGGTGAAATATACTATATTTATAAAAAAATCAAATAAAAGTGTTTGGCAGAACACTGTTTACAGCCGTCTTACTTAGGAACCGGGATAAGATTTATTCTTGGGTATACATTTATCCGATCAAAAGTGAGTATAAATAATGATAAAGTGATTTTGTGTTTGGTTGTGTTTTGAATTATTTTTATTGTTAAACGTAAGAATAAATGTTTTGTTGTTTGGATAAAACGTGAATAAAGTATGAATAATGATTTATGAAACGTAAAAAAACAATGATAGTTGATTTGACATGTGATTTATAAGAGGTGATGACAATTGATTTGATAGTGGGCCCACGTATTCTTTGGATGAAATAACATAGGATAACTTTTTTCTAGGGGTTGATTGAAATCCATATACCACTTTATACCAGTTTATTCTGACATACTTTATCTGGGTTATCCGGGCTTTCCAAATACAACAAAATTTTTATTCAGGGTTATCCGGGGGTTTATTCTCATTCCAAACATGGGCTTATATATACTTATGTTACTCTTATTCTTACCTTTCAAATGTGTTGCGTGGAATGTGACTTTTAAAACACTAGTTTAACAATGATATCTGTATGATTTTTTTTTTTTTTTGAAATAAAGATAGATGTTATCACCACGATATTATTACCGACTTTAAAATACAATTCTGAAAGGGAAATAAAGAATAGAAAAGGTAAAAAAAACAAAGAGGGGAAGAATTTAACCGGGAACAGGAACACCACTACCAATCCACCTCTCACTTATTCTGCAATGATTCGGTGCCTGTTTCAAAATTACACCTCCCTCGCACCTACTATAAACCTTCACCAATCTCGAACACAACCGCAGAATACCTCCTACATGTTATCTCAAATTCTCAATATGCTCTAACAGTCTAACACCTCTAAACAAGGTTGCGTTCCGCGTTAGCCATATTGCCCATGTGCCTGCCAGGACAATCGGTTGGGAGATGCGAGCAGCAGTACTTCTATCATAAGGTCTCTGAAGATTCTTCCCTGCATACCAGATTTCTTCCATAGTTTGGAAACTGAGTCAACCTAGTAGCACTACCTATCGCAGACCATAAAAGACACATAATCCGACATTGAAAAGTTTTAAAGTTTCAAAATATGATTCATCCCACATATGTACTGTTTTACTTTATTTCTTCTTATCTCGTTCAAAGTTATACTTTAAGCCTTCGTTTTGATATTGAATTAAGTTATTATGATGTTTATGATTATTCTAGTATAAATAAAGATAAAATGATTTTGTGTTTAATTGTGTTCTGAATTATTCTCATTGAAAAACATAATAATAAAGTTTTTGTTGTTTGTGTAAAATGTGAATGAAGTGTGGATACAGATTTATAAAATGTGAAAAAATAATGATGGTTGATTTGATAGGTAATTTATAAGAGGTGATGACAATTGATTCGATAGTGGACCTATATATTCTTTGGATGAAATAATCTAGAATTAATTTCAGGGGTTGGTTGGAATCTATATACCACTTTATTCTGACATACCTATATCATGTTATATCCACTCATTCAAACACATTTTTTTGTTTTATCCCTACTTATCCACATGTATTCCCATTTTATTCCTCATCTAAACATGGACTAAATTTTTTAATGAAATTGTAGTAGCAAATCGTATGTTCTTTTTAATACCTAATTTTGGCCTGAAAATTCAATCTGATTGAAAACGGCAATAAATGGATACTTTGTAGACCAGCCATATTTAAACTGCACTGTTTTATGTAATGCAACTGTGTATCGCGTGTATCAAGTTGTGACAATGGCCATGACACAGAAAAACAAAAAAATTCAGTACATTCAGTACACGTGGACTCAGTGCACAAATTTAATTTGAACTCTGGGTGGTCAACCAATCAAGCCACTTGGACTCGACTTAGTTGGAGCTTGTTAGACAATGAGTCGAGTTTAAATGATTTTTAAAACTCAATCATTAATGAGCCGAGCTCACAAGCTTAAACAGACATAATCTTGTATTAATTAGTGTTCTAATTTTATCAACAAGCTGAGCCGAATTTTTATAACACAAACAAACTGAATTTAAACATTAAGTTCGGTCCAGAACCTGAGTCGAGTCTAAGTAGAGCGTAATTATAAATGAACTAAGCTTGAACATGTTAAAGTTCAACTCATTTGACTCGCTTTTCATCCATATTTGAACTAACCCAACTGATACGCAATCGTACTAATCACCTAAATATGAATAAATTGTAGTTTTTCTTGCAAATTATAATAAATTTTTTTTTGGGGAGTGAGAAGAACATGGGAGTATAAAGTTTCGCAAACAATTTAAACGTTGAAAAAGGTGCTGTGAGTCTATGACAGACTGCTTCCATCCTATTATATCTTTTTTTTTTTTATGATATCGGAGGGACTCCTCGTGGTTGACCTTACGGTCGAGCTGAAAAAGTTACCTCCGCCTGTTTGTCCCGGTCTCACGGAAAATTCTTTCGAATAATCGCCAACAAACAGGTGAGTAAGTCAGCGTCAAAACTCGAACCCAAGACCTCCCCTTTAATCAGGCAAACCCTGAACCATTGTGCTATGGCCACTTGGGACATCCTATTATATCTATAACCCATGATGCAGAGGTTTCATGTGTCCAAATTTTTTTTATCAATTTTTAATTTCAACTCTTTTCTTTTCCTGATATGAAAAACGTTTTCTTTTCCTTTCAAATATACGAAAGTTTTTAAATCAAAACATTAACCAAAAGATCTAAAAATAAAACCAAATATATGAAGAAGTGATACAAGCTAATCAAGGATAGATTCCCATTTCAGGATAATTAATCATATAGATAGAATAATTCACTTTTTGTTAAATTGTGTTTTTCATTTTTCTGTTAGAAGTGTGAAGTTTTTATTGTTTGATTTAATCATTGATAGATCATAAATAAAATATAAATAAGATACAAATAACAATTTATAATTTATATAAAAAACATTTTGATACGTAGACTCCTCATTTCAATGGATGATGACTTAACATGCAACTTCTTATATTAATGAAATAAATTAAATGAATATGCGGCCCGGACCCGACCCGATCCGACCGTTGACAGAGTACTAGTTACAAATGCACGGTGACGGTTGGACCCAACAAAAAGACCACCGACCGTTCTGCTTCCCGCCATCCATAAAACCGTTGGTGATCCACGTGGCATGTTCCATCTCCGTCCATCTAGGACTGAAAATCACGGCCGTGATGACACCCACGTGGCCTAGGTTGGGGGAGGGGAGAAGCATCGATTCGTGGACATGTGAGTGCACGTGCGAGCACGGACAGTCCGGCGGGACCCACACACGTGACTCGGCCATCTCACTGTCTCACGAGATTGGGACACGTGGCGTTATCTCCATCAGCGGTGAGCGGTTTGTCTCTTCGGTCCGAATAGAAACGAAGGCTTTTCTTTTTTGCTGGATTTATTTGAACCGTCGGATTCGGGTTGGACGGTTGAGATCGGATTATGGTGATTTATTGGCCTTTTGTCCCTAATTATTGGTCGTGATACATGGACCATACGTGTCTACGTCACGGTGTATGAAAAATATTATGTATTAATGTTTTTGCAGAGGATCCCAAAATAATATGATTCGGCTCATTCTTGATTTGTATGTTGCGTCGACAACATTTTTTATGTTTGGATTTTTTGCCACATCATGGTGGCGAAGATATGCTCAATCTCTCTGTTTTTACCTCGTTTGTGCTTTCCATATGATCAATTAACATGTAATATATATATATTTCATTGGTTCGGTGTATATATATATATATATTTTAAAATATATGCATTAATTATATGATTATGTATTTATTTTTTTATAAAACTAATTAAGTTTATAAAAATAATTAAGTTTGTATTTAACTATTCATAAAATTAATAAATTTGCCCATATGAGACTATGCTTCCGTTTGGATGTGTAATAGGGGCTGGATAACATGGATTAGAATAAAGCATAATAGAAGAATTTGGATGTTTGGGTGCATTGAATACTCATGAATAATATATGTCTGGATAAACTGATATAAAGTGATATGTGGATTTCAGCTAACCCTTGTAATTAATGTTATTTCAGGTGATTTCACTCAAAGAATACGTGGGTTCACTATGAAATCAATTGTCATTATCTCTTGTAAATCATCCGTCAAATCAATTATCATCATTTATCACATTTTATTAACACTTTATTCATATTTTATCCAACCAATAAAAACTTGATTATTTACGTTTCCCAACAAGAATAATTCAAAACACAACGAAACACAAAATTACTTATTACACTGTTATACTCACTTATGCTTATATAACTGTATACTTTAAAATACGTTTTATTATGTATCCAAACGGGGCTAAGATATCATTATATTGGGTCATAAGGCAACCGGAGCTCACCTGTGTATGTATGTATGCATGCACTTAAAAATGAGAGGGGGAGGGGGGGGGGGGGGGTTGTGATTGCGTTGTTGACCTTGGGTGTCATTGCCCTCAACCAGTTTTATTTTTTACCTTATTCATAATTTTTTGATAAAAATAAATCGGTATCAAATTTCACATTTAAAAAAAAAAAGTTTCAAATTAATTTACACAACACACACCCCCATTTCTTTATGGAAATTATTTTTTTTTCTGTGCTTTAATGGGTTATTAATTCTCTTCTGACATATCCAATTGAATAGAAATATGAAGAATTTAAGATGCTTCAGAGATTGTTTTGGGGGTCTATTTATATAATTTATTTTATATTTATTTTATCTTATTTTTTATGTTGGTAGTATAATATTTTCAGGAAAATTTTCAATATTCCACAGTATTCATAATTCACACATGTAATTCTTGAAGTATATATATAGATAATTATTTAATGAAATACTTACTTAAATAAAAGATCATAGATTGTTATTTTAAAAATAAAATCAGGTATCATAAATGAGTATGTTAAATGAAATTTCATTAAGTACATAATAAATTCTTAAAAAAAAAAAGAGATTTCAGGGTAAAAAAAAAAGGTTTAAAGTTGTTAATTTACACTGTTGAACATAATACACGACAGTTATATAACTGAATATAATGGGCATGCTAGCTAGCCCTCCATAATGAGTGATCAATGCAGGCATTTTAAAAAAATTAAAACCATCTTTGATGAGCTTGTATTCAATGTGGTTTATCATTCCAACAAGGACCTACGCATTGAGCAGTTATGCTTACCTCCTTATGTAGGACATGCTTCTTTAAATTCTCTAAGCATATAATACCCACTCTGTGCAATGTAGCTATTAAAATATTCTATTATTACATGTTTTGATTTCCAATTCCAATATAAAATCCTATTCTCCTTCTTGAAATAGTTTGACATCAAATGGGAAGAAATATATATCTATAGCAGATATGCAAACAATGCACGTTCCATGCACATGTTGATCATCTTCTCAGGTTTGTCATTGTTATGTAACTGTATATCAATCATTCAAATATTAGGGCTAAAAAAAAGTAGCTACACCAACCCAAAATTTGTCTTCATATAGTAATCCTGTTCAGCAGGAATAAATTAAATCATATATATGCTACAAAGTAGTGACACATAATGAGTTGCATCTGAACATCCATTACTTTAATTTGGATTTCTGATGATAAAAGCAAATGAACCTTCATTGGTTTCAACTTCCATTTTGTATTATATGTCATCGTCATTGTCACATGCATTATGTCTATGTCACGCGACCGACAGCGATCATAGATGTCACTTGAGATTAACAATATTATGATAAATCATGCGATGAGTTTGGGACCAATTAAATTCATTGGATGGAAACTCAACTGATTAGCTGTTCCTCCAGATAGATTGACAGGTGCTTTGACATATTTTTAGTTTGGTTTGTCTAAATTGACTAACACAAGTGTCAGTTCACTTTCGATTGTAAATCTATGCAACTGTGTTGTTTCAGACAACTATCAACTTTGAATTACACAGGATTTTCACTTTCAGAGTACATGAGTTTTTGTGGCATGTGTACCAACATATATATGTACAACTAATTATAGACATCTATGACTTTTGACTGTGTTAACTCCTATGGATGATGAAATAATGGGGGTAGTGATGCAAGCCTGATTAAGATTGTCCAAACTCTTTCGATTTGCATTAGATTAATACTATGGGTCCATTAGAAAACGGATTTCGGTAGCTTTTGAGTTTGCAGTAAGTTGTTTTTCCTAAACTCATTTTCAAATAGAAACATTGGGTAAAAAAACGTAACTATAGACAGATTTATGTGAAAAAGTGCTCAAAATCTAAGTTTTTCAAAAATTGTGGAGAGACAGCTTCCTGCAAAGTCAATTATAAACTCAACTTTTGTCTAAAATCAATTTTGTAATCGTGCAACCAAAAGCAACATATGCCTTGCATCCTAGCTTCTTGATATCAAGGAAGTATTGCACTGTTCTATGGTGGAACTATTGCTTGTTACTTTGAATGAAAACACAAGATTAGCTTATAGTTTTCATGTATTTGAGATTACTCATAACATTTTAAGACAACTTAAAGTTTTTTGCAAAAAGTGTTAGGCTTGTAATACAATCACATTACTCAAAATGTGTAATATAGAAAAATAGTGAAAACTTCTCTCTTCTTCTACTGTGAACGAAGATAATCTTTTGCTGAGTCATGTCAAATTTTGTTATTGGATTTTTGTTTTACCCTTCTCCTATACTTAATTGCTGTCTTTTTGTATATAAAAAAAGCTCCATTTGATTTTAGATAACATAATCAGGTATAGAAAAGTTATACATAAATAGAAAAAAATACATATTTTTTTGGTTGCTATTCATTTCTTTATTTTTCGTCTTTATCCTTGATCTTATTAGAATGTCATCATAGTTTTAGATAAATATACATGCAAGATGTAGCTAGTAGAGTTTACAATACAATATATGTGCATTAACTATTACAGTTTATCCATGTTAAATAGGCATTTTATAACAAATTATACTTAAATTCTAATTAAATTCAATGGCTTCCCTAAATCCAAAAGAACAATTCCATCACATGGGACCAAACAAATCAGAATAAATCAAGCTCGATGTCGTCCTTAAATTTGAACCACTTGGGTGGAAAATGAATGTAAAAGCTTAGTACTTGGTCACAACTCACAAGCACCCAATGTAGAAAAAAAAGAGAATCCAAAGCCACTAGGTTCCACATAAAAATGAATATATGCATACAAGCCTCACCACCCAAAAAAGATGTACCAAGACTAGCTATCATGCCAAAGAAGCCAACAAGATTCCCCACCCACCAAACTCTAAAATCTTCAAAATCTTTGTAGCCATCCATTACAGTCTCAAGTGTGAAAATGAAGAAGGTGTGGATGGTTGGATAACCTACCATTCAAAAAGAAGCACCAAATAAAGCAAAAACTAAAAGTTACACAGAAGAAGAACAAGGTCTCAAAGTTAAAGACGGTGTTCATATGAAGAAAAAAAGATGTTACAACGACAAAAATAAAAAGCCTAACCGTGGTCCATAAATTAAGAATAAGAGATCGACAGTTAACAGTTTTCGCGGTTAATCAGACTTTAAGGTAACCGGCACCAACCGGTCATCAGTTTCTCTTGGATCACATAACCCTCATTTCATTGCACTCGTTTTGCACTGTCACTGATTCAAGCGGAACCAACGGTCTGATTAGACTGTAATTCGTGCTAGATGAACGTATTAAAGTCACCGCATGATTATATCAGTAATTGTTCGGCGCGGGAAACCGTTAATTGCGGTTAGATTCTCTTTAATAAAAATTATATATAATTATGACATGCGACCCTTTTTGACCAAACTTTTTATATTTTTCTTTTCTGTGTGTTTTATTTTCCCCAAATGAGGCGCCAAATCACTGTCTCTACATTTGAAAAAAATTACCAAACAATCACCTGATTCCATTTTGAATTTGCAGGTTTTGTTACACATTGTCGGTGCCTTTTTTTTCTTTTTAAAAAAGAGAGATGTCTGCATGTGTTGTATATATTATAAGAAGAAATAATAAAGGCCATGTAGATTATTGACTTATTGTTATATTATTTATAAAGATAAAGAGACCAAAATATGAGGGGGGCGAGTGGTGTATGTCGGATTGCGCATGCAAGGGGAAAATGTGAACTTTATCATGGAAACACTAATTTCAAATATATATGTAATGGTAGTCGAACACAAATGATGACATGCAACAACAATTAACATACAGTGACTTGGGATTGGGGCCTAATTTAGTTAATTTTTTGTTTTTGAGAATGGTAAGCATGTATTCTCAGTTTCATTTAAAATTAAGAGCATATATTCAAAACGATAAATAAAAAGTTGATGAGAGTCTATCAAAAGATACAAAACAAAAGTGCCCCTACTCCTCAATGGATAGTGTATAGTGTATCTCCGGAAAAACATACTTTGCTCGCTTTTGTGCAGGCAAGCTCTCAATCCTATATGAAATTAATCACTAGTCTAGTTTGTGTTAGATCACATGTTATACAAGTTCACTATTGAGAGTGACAAACTCACTAGATTTAGACCCGGTCAATTAATGTACTAGTTGATGGGTTCCTTGCTGAGAGGAGATGCTATCCTCACTTTCTGTTTTTTGTTTTTTGAAAAATGAGGTGCTATCCTCACTTGAAAGTGAAAAGGATAAAAAGGTATTGTTTTATTTATTTTATTTTTTGAATATCAGTAGCATTAACATTATCTTATATCTTTTATGTCCTATAAAGAATCAATATTTACAAAAACTAACATTTCTAAAATTGAGATTTTTTTGAATAATCATAGATTTTGATGAAATAGGGACAGACAAGTCACTTTAGAACATAAAATGTATCAAATGAGATTATATATATATTTTAAAAATTCAAATAATTGTTTTCGGTGGGGGGGGGGGGGGGGAGGGGGGGAATAAATTACAGGTCCCTCAAACCATCTCCTGCTTATTTTTAGGTCTCTGAAACTTCTAAAGTTATTTTAGATCCCTAGGTTAGTTAAGATATTTTTTTATGAGTCCCTCCATCCATTTAGAGTTATCTTTTTTCTTCTCTTTTTTTCATTTTTACCCTTGTGCACTATATATATTTGTGTGTGTTTTCATTTTTTTTTGTGCCCCATCTCTCTCATCCCTTCCGGACACTAACAAATCTCTCTCCCCTTCTCTCAATCATCCACCTCCCTAAGTTTTTCTCTCCCTCCAAGGTCGAATATAAATATTTATGATTAATGAAATTTTAATAGAATTTGAAAATTTAATGATATTCGTAACACAATTAATAATGTACTCAACACAGTTAACAATATTGTACCCAACACATTTAACAATGTACACTATCTACATAGTAGGAATTTTCGGTATACATAACGGCCCCCATAAGAGTGTAAAAATGGAAGGACTTAAAAATAATATGTACTAGGATTAGGGACCTAAAAATAACTTCCTAAGTATTAGGGATGTAAAAATAATAGGTATTTTTAGTTTTAAGTTCTAGTAAACTATAAAATTTAGCTATCGATCCCTCACTTTTTCATATTTATGTTTTAGTCCATACATTTAAATTATATGTTTTTTTTAGTCCCTGAGAGGAGGGACCTATTTCTAAATTATTTAGTTTGCTTTTTAGTCCCTGAAAGATACATATTCCTAAATTATCATTTAAATGTGAGGACTAAAATCTAAATATGAAAAAATGAAGGATCGATTGTTAAATCTTATAGTTTATGGAGACTTAAAATTAAAAATCATATATAATTAATTTTTCCTTTTTTTTTCTTCCCTTGGAAAAGAAATGGTTCTAACGGCGCATGCATAATTTTCCCCAAAATCAGGCTCAAAATAACTTGTGGGATAATATAAAATAATTATTATTAAAATGTCCGCCGAATTGCGACAAAGCAGTGAAATAAATTTATTAGTCCTAAATATCAACAAATTTAGGGTTTGCGCGATGAAAGCGGAGACTGTTGCGGCGCCGGATTTCTCCCGCTTTGGTATTCCAATTTTTTTGTTCCAAAACAAATCACCACCGTTGATAGAAAAAATCCATCGATCAATCGCCACCCATAAAAAGAGGTATGAGGGCCCACGATTCCGGCTTTAGTCAAGTAAATATAAATATAATTAAGAAAAATTCTTCCATAAGGTGCATATTTCAATTAATCAATCAATATATACTACAATAAATAATTAAACTTAATTTAAAAATAATCAATTACGTTATCATTTAATAATAAATATATCAAATTATCTAATTTCACATCTATGGAAAGCAAACATAGATTCTATGTATTAGATTCTAATTAGATTTGTCTAAACCTATCTATCTAAAGAAATGTATCTTGCAGTTACAGAATTTTTGGATTTTTTTTGGCAGGATAATAAGTAGTGAAATAAAAGTATAAATAAAAGGATACATAGTTAAAAATTATATAATCCCACCGGTTATAAAATAGAATAGAGATAAAATGTGGATAGCTAAAGAAAACGTGTATTTTTTTTACATTCAAATATTTAATATATGATTATTGTGATACACACATATAATATAATATAGGGATTTTTAGTTTTAAGTCCCGAAAACTATCAAATTTAGCGATCGATCCCTCACTTCTTCATATTTTGGTTTTAGTCCCTGCATTTAAATGATAATTTAGGAATAAGTCCCTCCCAGGGATTAAAAAATAAACTTAATAATTTAAGAATAAGTCCCTCCTAGGGACCTATTCCTAAATTATCATTTAAATGCAGGGACTAAAACCAAAATATGAAGAAGTGAGGGATCGATCGCTAAATTCGATAGTTTCCGGGGACTTAAAACTATAAATCCCTATAATATAATATAAAGATTTTTTTTTTTATTCAAAAAAATCTTCGAAGATCTATCCCATGACAAAGAAGCCCTAAGAGCATCTCCAATGTATATGTTAACCCACTAGTTAGTGTCATATGTTTACAAAAGATGTAAAAATAGTACTCCAATGGAAGTGTTAAGGGAATGTTAAATGTGGACCCCACCTGTCATATGTTATCTTCCATGTTAACTTTAGCTAGTGCTTTAGCCAATCAAATGTGGGCTCCACCATTTAAAATATTTTAAAAAATATTATTTTGAGTGAGTGGAGAGATTTGAGTGGGTGGAGAGGTGGGCCCACTATTATCTTAACTAGTTATTTAGCTAGTCCATTGGAATAACAACAACCAACTAAGAGCATCTCTAATGGACATGTTAACTAATTAAGATGTTAAAGTGACATGTAAGCACTTTATCCATCAATTAGACCTTCATTTACTACATTCTTATTTAGTTGGTGGTTGTTGCTTCAATGGACTAGCTAAATAACTAGTTAAAACAATAGTGGGTCCATCTCTCCACCCACTCAAAACTCTCCACCCCCCAAAATAATATTTTTTAAAATATTTTGAATGGTGGGACCCACATTTGGTTGGCTAAAGCACTAGCTAAAATTAACATGAAAACTAACATATGACAGGTGGGACCCACATTTAACATACCCTTAACACTTCCATTGGAGCACCATTTTTACATCTTTTATAAAAATATGACACCAACCAATGAGTAAACATGTCAATTGGAGATGCTCTAAATGAGAGAGTAGTAAATGAGTGTCTTGTAGAGGGTTAAAGTGCTGATATGGCACTTTAACATCTTGTTTAGTTAGCATATCCATTGGAGATGCTCTAAGGATCATTAATATATTTTTTGGGATGGTAAGTTAAGCGTAGGACAGAATTTGTAGTAACTTTTATTATATATATAAAATAAAAATAAAAAAGAAGAAGGAAGAGGTGAGGTTTTTTTGAGAAGAGGAAGAGGTGAAGTTAAAGAGAACCCCCATTAAATACCCAACCCTTCATATAATTTTTTTTTTTTTTGGGCTTGGCAGCTTTATTGGCAGCCAACGCAACGACCCTATCAACGGCTACAATTGCACCTATACCATACCCCATAATTCAATTCCCAAAAAAGTTATAACAAAAAAAAAAACATTTATTTCAGACAAACTAATAAAGCTGTTATACCGATCACAACCATCAACTCAGTAGACTCATGTTTTAGATACAATAAATGTATCACTTATTGAAAGCCTCCACCGACCACCCTTTAATAGAAAAAACCCAATTCACATGACAAGTCTCTTGCCCTTCCCAACTGTTTTTTTTCATAGGACTCCCCCACATTTACAAAATAAAAAAAAAAAAGGGACTGTCAAAAAAAGAAGAAAAAGTTACTCAAACATTGAATAATATCTGATACACGAGCAGAGCTGCTGCCCTGCCTTTCCTCCATATATAGTGGGGCTTCACCACCTCTGCCTCCTCCAATCTCTTTTGCTCTCTCACTCTTTCCAAGTGTTTTTGTGGGTTCATCAGGAGTTTTAGCTGATAAAACCCAAGACCCACATTGCACATTTTTTGTTTTTTTTTCCATTCTCCATTTTGGGTATTTGTGTTTTTGTTGTTTCAACTACAGATTTTGTGATGGGAGGAGGCGTAGTGGTTTTGATGGGGTTGGTGTTGATGATGCCATTGTTGGTGAGTGGAGGAGGGCATGACTATGGGAAGGCTCTCAGCAAGAGCCTTCTCTTCTTTGAGGCACAGAGATCTGGTGTGCTCCCCAGTACACAGAGAATCAACTGGAGGTCCAACTCTGGTTTACATGATGGCAAGGCCAGTGGGGTAAGTCTCTGTCTCTCTCAAATGGATTTGATAGAGGTGATTTTGATGGTTATTGTTTTAATTTATTTGTTTTACTTGTTGATCTCTCATTGGATTTTAAGGGTTTGGGTTGTCACTTTCTCTTACTTTTGTGTTGTGTTGGTTGGTGTGGGAAATGGGTGTTGAAATAACACTTTTTTGATGTGATTTTTGTTTTAATGATATGCTTTTGGTCTCTGTACCACACTCTCAATTTGATATCACTTATTAATCAGCAAAAAATTCAATTTGGGTCTAGTTGTTAGGATGTCATTTTCACTTCTTTTGTTGTTTTGTTATTGATTTTGATTAAATGGTACCATGTAATGCTAGTCATTTTCTCTGTTATCTGGTGTGTAAAACATGTTTGAAAATTTTGATACAAAAGATCATCGGATTGTGTGTTTTGAGAGATAACAATAGTCCTTGAAAAATGTTTCATATAACTAATTAAAATCCCTCCACACACATATATGGATCTAATAAGAAACAGATCTGACATTTTTTTTTCACTATTTTTTGTGTTGAACAGGTTGATCTTGTGGGAGGGTACTATGATGCAGGGGACAATGTGAAATTTGGGCTGCCCATGGCCTTCACCATAACAATGATGTCTTGGGGAATTCTTGAATATGGGAAACAAATGGCTGAGAGTGGTGAACTTGGTCATGCTCTTGATGCTGTCAAATGGGGCACTGATTATTTCATTAAAGCTCATCCCCAACCTTATGTCCTCTATGGAGAGGTTTGTTTTCACATTCATTAAATCACTCAAAAAGTGGTTAACTGGATTTTGTCAATTGTTCTCTTAACCTCAGATGGTCTTTGTATGTCCATTAGTGCAACTTGGCTTTCAAAAATTAGTGACAACCATATTAGTAATTATTTATTTTGATGTGTTTAAGCAAGCATTAGATTAAAAAAAAATGCCTTTTGGTTTATACAATATGGGCCATATTTGACCTCTGACATAATCACCCCCACTTCACATGTGGAGGAGATCAACAACCAGATCTTGTTTGGATGTTGTTTCCTTTTAATGTTTCTTTCAACTTGTGAATTTTTTTTATTGTGGTGTACTGTTCTGTCCCTGTTTGGTCCATGCCCTCCTTTACATATTAATAAATATAAATGACTCTGTTACAGTCTCATTTCACTAATTAGATATGTTTAGTAAGGATGAAAAAACATTCGTTTGAAAAAACAAAAACATACAAGGATGCTTCACACCTAGTTTAGTTAAACATAAGAGATTAATACATGTTATATGATATAGTTTAAACTTGTGTGTAATGCCTGTATTAACTTAGGTGGGAGATGGAAACACTGATCACTATTGCTGGCAAAGGCCGGAGGACATGACAACCGACCGCCGCGCCTATCGGATCGACCCCCAACACCCTGGTTCCGACCTTGCCGCCGAGACAGCCGCAGCCATGGCCGCCGCTTCCATGGTGTTCAGGAGGCATAACCCGGCTTATTCTGCAGAGTTACTTAACCATGCTTATCAGGTATAATAATACACAATTGACTTGTTTCACAAGAGAATAACTTTTAAGTATAAATTATTCTAATTTAGTGGATGAAAAAAATCTTTAGCGCTAGTTTGACAAGAGATTAAAGTTTTGATGATAAACTCTTATAATTTTAGATAAAAAGTAGGGATAATTGTTATTTTAGTCTTTAAGTGAAACAAAAAATTTCATTTTCATTTTAAAATCAAAACAACTATCCGCAATTAATTTCGATTATTTTTATATATTAAACAAGATAAGTTATCTCTCTCATTAACTTACTTATCCTCATAATTACCCATTGTCTCACTATTTATCTATTTACTAAACTAGTCATATGTTTTATCTTTATTCACTTTGTTGGGATTAGGATAAAAAGATGAAATAAATGTCATTCTATATTTTAATTGAAATCAAAATCTTCATTTTGTATCAAAATTTTATAACAAAAGCCATTCGGCACATGTTAGTGAATCCTGGTTGTATATGCTACAATGCGCCCATGGTCCACCATTGATTTGATCTTTATTGAAACATTATTTGTCGACCGTCATTTCCGGATCTTGCGGTCACGTGACAGTTATTGTCGGTCGAATAAACAATACCCCTATTAATACCTAGTTAATACGATTTTTACCAACCAATCCTCGAAAAATACTCTCCATTTATGAGGGGCACATCAGTCATTAAACATTATTAATTGCGATCACAGCTTTTCGACTTCGCGGACAAGTACCGGGGGAAGTACGACAGCAGCATCACCGTCGCTCAGAAATACTACAGATCTATCAGCGGATACGCGGTGAGTCCCAAAAATCCATTGATCGAGCGGTTGAGATCGTTGGAGGCCTGATCTAACGGTGGATGTATGTGGTGGTGCAGGATGAGCTTCTGTGGTCCGCAGCATGGCTGTACCAGGCGACGAACAACGAGTACTACTTGGACTACATGGGCCGAAACGGTGACTCAATGGGCGGGACTGGGTGGGCCATGACCGAGTTTGGGTGGGACGTCAAGTATGCCGGGGCCCAGGTCCTCGCATCCAAGGTATAATCTACACCGTCCAATCATCAGTGACATTTTTATTAAGAAAAAAACATAGTTTCATTTACTAGGTTGATGTCAGTAACTTTTTCACCAAGTTGAATAATCGATCCAATTTGAATAACTCAGACAAGGGGGAAAAAAAGCATACATGACCCACATAATTAAGAATACAAATGTTAAAGAGTTTTGCCCTGAAAATCGCTTCTGAATCATATGCAATTATATAATGCAGAAGAAAAGAAATACTTATAAATGCATATTAGATAATTTTTAGGATTGAGCTTTTCATTTTTCAATGTTAAGCAATGAAAAGGGGAAATATTTTGATATATTTGTTCTTTTTCTTGTGAAATTATCTCTTTTGAAATAAGTAACATATGTGATATTCTATGAGATGTTTGTATGTTTCTTTGAATTTGATTTATATTTTAATTTAGTAATATTTTTTTTTTGGAGTTTATTTTAGGTGGTGATATTATTGTAATAATGAATTTGTTAATATCCTCATATTGTAATTAGATTTTCCTATTTATAACATATATTTTAATAGTTTTCATATTTAATTGCTACTTGCTAGTAAGATCAGTTGATTCAGTGACTAATTCAGATAAGTGACTATCAAATCATACATTTTTTAAAGCTTTTTAAAACAATGCAAATTATCACATTCGAATTCTAATGCTGATTTTACATGCATTCCCTTATGCAACTTATGTTGTTGTTGTTGTTGTTATTGGTGTTGCAGTTTTTGATGCAGGGGAAGGCAGGGCGGCACACGGCGGTGCTGGAGAGGTATCAGCAGAAGGCAGACTACTTCATGTGCTCGTGCCTGGGCAAGAGCACGAGGAACGTCCGGCGGACCCCTGGTGGTCTCCTATTCAGGCAGAGGTGGAATAACATGCAGTTCGTCACCAGTGCATCCTTCCTCCTCACTGTCTACTCCGATTACCTCTCCTCCTCCCGTCAAAGGGCCGTTCGCTGCGCCTCCGGTTACGCCTCCCCCTCCGAACTCCTCAACTTCGCCAAGTCTCAGGTAAATAGCTCTTATTGTTAATGGTTGTTAAGAAACAATGTTTGAAAACTCGAAAAACTCAGGGATTCTGCGCTGAGAAAATATAAAAAAAACTTTGATGCACATATAAAGAATCTTAAAAAATAATAAATTGGAAAATCATTATAACAAGATATTTATCATATTTTGGGCTGATGACAAGTTAAAATATTCACATATGAACTTGAATGCAAAAATTGTGTTCTGAAATTAAAATATAAATTGATGATGTAAATGAAATAAATCTAAGAGGATTTTCAACATCTTACTCATTAATTATATATGAATTTAACACAAACTAAATAAAATAACAATCATATTCAACTTTAGTTAAACATAATCTAATATATAAACATTTTCAATTGCTAAAATTGTTTAATTGAAAATTGAATCATTAATTATGATTAACTAGACGAACTACATAGATTTTTTTTTGCTTGTCGAATTACTTAAGTTGGATTGATGGTCCTGATGAAAGATCACTCAATCAACTCGATCTGACTCAATCGATCAGAATCAATCAACATCCACCAAGTTGGATCACGAGTTTTTAAACAGAGCTAAGAAACTTCATATACTCAGATGGACTACATTCTCGGAGACAACCCGAGGGCCACAAGTTACATGGTCGGGTACGGGAGCACATACCCGCAGCAGGTCCACCACCGGGCGTCGTCGATCGTCTCGATCAAGGTGAACCCCTCTTTTGTGAGCTGCCGCGGTGGTTACGACATGTGGTACAACCGCAAAGCCAGCGATCCAAACCTCCTAGAGGGGGCCCTCGTCGGTGGGCCTGATGCGTATGACAACTTCGCCGACGAGCGGGACAATTACGAGCAGACGGAGCCCGCCACCTACAACAACGCGCCCATTCTAGGCATCTTGGCCAGGCTCAGCGGTGGAAGCCGTGGTTTCAACCAACTCTTGCCAGGTAATTCTACATAGAATAATGTCAGGAACAGTTTGCACATGTTTTTATAAAAAAATGTATATACTGTATTAAATGAACCAATTGAATTGAAGACATGAAAATCGAATCTCTAATTTGTGACTATGTGTATAACCAACGCTTTTCTACATAACATGTATGATTTGGATGATTTAATGATACATGTTCTTCTATGTGAGCTTGAATGCTAATCATCATGTATGGTTCATTCTTTTAACAGTGGTTCTTCCAAATCCAACCGCGCCTATGGTGAACAACACCGGGATGAGATCCTCGCCTCGCATCAAACCATCTCTTCCCGCTCCAGGTAATCTATTAAAACAATAGTGAAACTGATTTTGCTTCTGCTTCTGTAAAATCAGCTTTCAGATAATCAGTTGTTCCCAATGGGAGTTTTTTAAATCCTCTTCGCCTCCTTGTACAATGCAGTTAAGAAGACATTCTCTCCGATCACCGTCGAACAAAAGGCGACCTCTTCGTGGAGCTACAAGGGCAGAACTTACTACCGGTACTCGGTGTCGGTGACCAACGATTCGGGGAAAACTGTGACCGATCTGAAGCTCTCCCTCGCAAAACTCTATGGTCCTATATGGGGACTGTCGAAGTCTGGGGAGAGTTATGGATTCCCAAGGTGGCTGAAGTCCCTCCCAGCCGGGGAGAGCCTCGAATTCGTATACATCCATGCGGCTTCGCCTATCGATGTTGGTGTCTCGGGCTATAAACTGGTATAAGTGCTCTTCTTTGATGGCTTTGTGGTGTAGGAGTTGCATGTGCAGTTATACAGTACAATCTCTTCTTTATAGTAGGTTTGTTTTTAGGGAGTGTTTTAGTTGGTTTTGTTAATAAGGATTTGAGGAGAAAGAAGTGAAGAGACTCTGAAGAAAATGAAAGGGAAGTGCTCATCCTCTTATCTCCTCCAAAAGACCTATATTAGGTACTCTCTCTTTTTTATATGGAGAAGAATTGAGAGCAAGAGTTGTGACAGCTCAAGAAAGATTTGGGCTTCCAACCAGTTTTTTAATAGAGTATTTATGTTTTTTAAGTTTTTATTTTATTTTTGTTGTGTGTGTTTTACAACCTACTCTTTGTGGGTGTTAGTAGTGCTAATAGTGATAATGTTGTAAGGTTTGGAGAGATGTTTATGTAATGTTTTCACATGGTGTTTGGATTATGTTATTTTCCTTCCTCCTTTTTTTCATAATGATGATTTGGCGCCATATGGAAATTGAGTGTCTTTTGGCACTAAAAAATGTAATTGATATCCTTCTGGAGTTGGGGTTTTATTCCATGTATAACTTATCATATTTTTTAAAAGGATCTGGTTGATCTATCATGCGAGAGTCTGATATATATTGAAGAATCACTTGAAAATTTTAATAAACCATTTAATAGGAGATAGTATAAGGTTTTTACGGTTTTATGTCATCCATTTCATTCACATAAGTGATCAACTTCATTAATGAAAAATTTTAATTAACTATTTAATAGGAGATAGTACAAGGGTTTCACAGCCTATCTCATCCATTTCATTCACATTAGTGATCCTTTTCATTTTAAGAACCACTGAACTAATCAAAATTATTTTGAGCATTGATACACTCAGTCCATTTGCAGCTTGTTTTTGTAATATCATACATTATGATAACGTAGTATATACTTCATTATTATAGTGTGAGATTCTATCATTATGTATGACTTAAAAAATTATCATTTTTTTCAAAATAAAAAATACATTAATGTACCTCAGTATATATTTTATTTCATCTCAGTATATATTTTATTTCATATAATATGGTTTACTTCAATTGAGACTGCACAAAAAGCAGACATATTAATAAGACATATTTTATTAAAATTCTAACGAGATATATAAAATTATATTTTTTTATTATAAAAAAAATTAAATGTAAGAACACTCTTTTCAAATATTTTTCGTAGTGGACCCATTTCTGTACAATATGGCCTTACATTAATTAAAGCTTCAGATGCGTGTGCGCGGGTATGAGGCGCGTATGAGTTTTTTGTTGGAAAGACCCACTAGAGAGAGAGATACAGATAACAGTGCTCAAGACTCTAAAAACAGCCCACGAGGGGCACAAACTCCACATGGGAGTGACCGAGTTCGAACCCGTGACATTCCAACCACCTGGCTAAGCAAGGTGTGATGCTTTGTTGTTTCTGTTATGATTCTATTATTTGCTTCATCCTTCTAACTTAATTGAAATCTCGGTGTGTTTGAATTTTTTAGAGCCCGTTTGGTATCATTTACATAAAGTGATTTCCTTTTTGATTAAGCAGAAAGCTAAAAGTGTCACTAAACATATTCAGACTTAATTAAAAAGTTACTTATAACTTTTAATATAAAAATATTATTTTTTAAAAAGCGCAGAAAATGAGTTTTTCAAAAATCAATTCTATTTAAGCTACTTTATTCTAAATCTTATTTTTCAAATGTGTTTCTAAACAGACCCTAATGTTATTAGTCAAGCATATTGTCTTCTAGTGAATGGTATGGTGTGTGTTGGCATGTAGCAATATAGTATTCAAATGAAGACGTGCTAATGTGAAAAAGATACAGTATAGTATCTCAACACCCGTAGTATAATTAAGAGAATAAAATATCATACAAGAGAACACAGGTTTACCTAATCAATTGATCAGAGTATAAAACTTTTAACCTCTATCTCCTATCTCCTCTGCACTGTTAATTTCTCTTAGAGAGAAAACCCTAGAACGACCGTCTTTCACAGAAAAGTCTCTAAAATTAAACCCTAACAAGATAGAGATTAAAATAAATAGAATGTAATTAAACAAAATTACAAAAATGCCTTTATAAAAATTTGGCCCAACCTTAGGCCTTTGTAAACAGGCCCTTCATTCTAGAATGCAAGACATTTCACAACATAAAAGACTGGTGTACTTGGGCGTAAGTAAAGAACTGATTGCACCCATATGATATTCATTCAATTTGTATCCCTTTAGCCTTATTTTCCAGTTTTTCCCCTCAAACATTCCCTACACACAAATTATGTGCGTTATCATATCTTTACACATAATGATGGTTATCATTTCCAGATCATTAGCTAGTGCCTTATTTCCAGAAAGATCTTCAGAATTAATCAATTATTTTATTAAATTTCCCTTGTGGATTCAATGACTAATTTTAAAAGAAGACAACCCCCTTCTTCTCCCTCGTGGATTCAATAGTATTCTCCTAAGAGAAAAATGTCAATTTTCTTCTTGCTGTCGCCGCCACGTCAGTTTTGTAGCATACCAAGGTTTGGATTTATTTCTGACAATGTTTTAAAAATCTCATTTAAGCCCCCATTAATTCTCCACCTAAACCTAGGTGGGTTAGCGTGCAACACTTAGCGCTCAACTGCTTTTCTAACTAATCTCTAATTAACTAATAAGTTATTATATTATCTTATATATTATATATTTATTCTCTATTATACTTATATTATTAATTTTGTTTTGATATTACTTTGTTATTATATATGTATGTATGTATTATGTTTATTATTATAAAAAATGATTGATTAATCCTTAGTCCATTATCAACCCCAGATCGAGAGTTATACATTAGCTATATTTTAATCACATCTCACTTTTTATTCCACAAAAAGGTGAAATAATATGAACTGTTTTTCCTCCCAGTGCTTTGACTTTCGGTTTCTGGTGGGGGTTCCAATATTGCATGCCATCCGAGCTTTTTTTTCTTCTACCAATCATCTTATTTTGTTCTTTATTATAAAATTTATGAGCGGTCCCATATCAATTGGATGTCTGATAATGTAGCTATTATACGCTTGTTATTATATATGATCGTATATTGCTGCAATGATTCGGTTTATGGTTACCTGATTGGTTTAGCTAATGAGATATCATGTTTTCCACCTTGTTATTGGGATAGAATATTTCCACGAATTGATAAAGTTGTGATGCTACCAGAAAATCTATTATTAGTTTCATTCACCATGTCATTTACATAACAAAATTCCATGAAGTCTTGTCAGGCTAGAATTGTATCATCTTAATTGCAATTCGATTTGATTTTATTTAACCTTGAATTCTATGAAATATTTTCTCAGAGGCACATACGGTTGAAGGGCACATCTCATCAAATCGCGCGTATAGAAGGACTAATAAATAAACGTTGGGGGCGTCTGCAACTGTGGTAGGTTCTCTGTTTCTCTTCTACTGTTCTACATCACATAAGAGGCTGATGACATGTTTTTTTCACTGTCTGGGCATTTAAAAGTGTATTTACTCGCTGTCTGTCTTTGCTTCTTTACATTAGTGCATATACATAGTTTGTAGGAGTATGTACTATGTGCTTTAGTTTATGGGGCAGCAAATATTTTTGAAGTGCGCACACACACGGCTACATCTATTGAAGCAAAAAAAATTTTAATAAGAAATGAAGTACAAATTCATATGAATTGAATGCGTATATATTTTTATATTTTTCAATAAAAAAAGTATATATTATAATTGTAAAGTACATATATCTATTAATTATTTCATTTTCGTTTTTACCCCCCCTTAAATTTAGCAATTGCTAGTATATATTTATTAAAATTTAAGATATTAAATTAGATTTAGATAAATCATAAATATAATTAAGGTTTATAAATTCAAATATAAGTAAATCACATCAATATTCAAATTTTAATAATTCAAAATTAAAATATTTACTAAATCTATATCAATTAAATTCTATAAAATTTTACTGCAGATTTTTATTATTATATGAAAAATATGTATTACATGAAAAATATGTATTACATGGTTTATAAATCAATTACTTTTAACATTAAATATAAACATTTTGTCTGCATTTTATTATTAGTTATATCAATATTATAGATATGTCTTGAACATTTAGACTCACGTGAATTTGACACACCTATAAAACTAGTATCGCATTAAGGAGCGCCTGATATGTTCCTTCTTGGAGCCTAATTTTTCGATTTCTTGCTCACCATTCCAAAAGCCAAATAAAAGGGAGAACTGATAGTATTGTAACATGATGGTGATATATATTTGAATCATGGATACTGAGTGATGGGATCCTCTGTGTTTTTGTTAAGAGACACTGAGTCACTCACAGCACGTCATATAGGTGACATAAAAATATCTGCACATGCTTATTGAATCAGACAGAAACCTGTGTTATAAAAAACAGAGTATATACTATGCGTGGATTATACAATTTTTTTTTTGGCCATAAAATCAAATTATTTAAAAGTATAATTAAATCAAATTGAGAAGTAGAATAATCAAATACTCACTTGGTACGAACAAATGTGATTGTAATTTTTTATTTTTTATAGTTTTTGGTACACATAGTAAGGCAATTACAAAGACGCAGCCCAAAGGAATACGCCCACCTGCGGGCACCACAAGTATGGAAATGTCCATTATAGAGTATTCATAAAAAATAATTCACTAGAGTACAAAAAGCATCTCTTACAAATCATCAATGTTTTTTCTGAACAACCGATATGGGACTATATCATTTTCTTCCCCAACCACCAACCACTTTTACCATGTTATTGGCAGAATTTTAAATCTAATTTTCTCATTTATCCGAAAATGTTTTTGAGAATATAAATATATTACGTTCATTTTCTCAACGAGAAAAACGCAATTCAATGAGTTTTTACTAATTTTAAATTAGTGAAACCAAAACTCATTTTGACCAAAGTAAAACTCAAACCCAAAAAACCCTTCCAACAAGAACTAAAAACTCAAATTATTGGAAGCACTAGTCTATGGAAGATTGATGATTAAATTGATGATTATTTGTGTTGGGAATTTTTCGGATCTTGAGATGCAATTAATCAAAGGAAAAACAAACAAATCGAAATCAAAGACACAAAATTTACGTGGTTCGACAAAGCTTGCCTACGTCCACGGAGCACACCAGAGATCAATCCACTATTTCTGAGAAGTCAAATACACCGTAGATGAAAACCCTAGAACCTAATGAAAAATATGAGATGCCCTTTTATACTGACATCTCATTAAGGATAAAAAAGTCAATACACGAAAGACACCCTAGAACCTGCGTAGCGCCAACAATCATCTGCGCACATCATCAGGCTCCACAATATATAACAATTTGATCAGGCATCCTCTTCAACATGGTCGGTACAAGACATTGATAATAAAATATACATATACTTTTCGTATAATTGAGAGATTTCTCCACACGTCATGAAATAAAATATATAAAAAAAATCAAACAAAAAATTTCATCTCGTGTGGTTTATCGTGGTTTTAATTCTTCACTGTTTATATTCTCAGGTCTAACTTTCTCATCAGTGTCTACATCTAACATGAGTCACATGACAACTATAATATCTCCGGCTCTTCTTTACACCTTCCCATTGTTTTTGAATTATTCAGCAAAACATATTAAATTAGCATATCAGTGTGAGAGCTAAAAAAATCTACGCAATTGAAAGTGTCCGAATGGAATAGAGAAGAAAGGGAAAAGTCTCCGGTTAGTCGTCTGCGGTGGGACACTGATCTGGTGCTTCTCAAGGAACTTTCAATGCTCAAATTAGGAAAGCATCACTAAGCCCCAATTTGGATTTGAAAATAAGCAGTGCTTCTTATAGTTGTCGAGATGAATTACAGACTATCACGTAATGTGTTCATGAGTTCTTACATGACACACGAAATCGTGCACAATCTCATTAGTCATATGCATTTAAATTAGATCGATCACGACTCAGTGCAGGTCGTTTGATTAAGTCATCACACTCATCATTAATTACAATTTATAACTCATCACACTCATCATGTTTGAGACTAACTTTGACCCTGTCACAGTATTCTAAGTTGGACCCAACTTGTATTTGTCATTAGCTACGAAATTTATTGAACACGACACATGTCAACTTGTGAGAGCTCGATTTGATTTTTCTACATAGAGAACAAGCATAGATACATAGACTTCCATGGGAGCACGACACAGTGGTTTTTAGGCTCAATCAAACTCTTATTTATTTATTAATACCCCTACCAAGTCTCTTTCATTCCACCAGCTGTGATGCCAATTGTTTCAGTAGGTGTGCTGTCTCAGGAAAAAAAATCATGTATGGTGGTGGCACCAAATCTCCTGAGACAGGTGTTCATAATATCAAAATGATATGGTTTGTGCTACGAAAGTGACTAAAAAAGATATTATATATACACATATCAATTACTCGAGCTTTGTGTGACATGTAACACAGAAGTTCTGGTCTTTGTATGAAATTAAACAAAACATCCATTATGCACGTGTCAGTGGATTTTGGTGGGTGAGGCAATCTTTATTTTGAAATTTTTCTTCCTTTTGTTTTGTCATTCTTTTCTATGATGAACACCCCTTCTTTGTAAGGATATGATAGATGGGCTGTGCTTTGTAGCCATTAAATATCTGAAAAAGGAACTGAGAGTGCCACGCCATGAATTGTTTTCATAATTTCTTTGGTGAAAAGATGGTTCTCAATATTTAAGAACATCTCCAATGGAAATGTTAACTCACTAATTAGTGTTATATTTTTATAAAAGATGTAAAAATGGTGCTCCAATGGAAGTGTTAAGTGTATGTTAAATGTGGGTCCCACCTGTCATATGTTAGTTTTCATGTTAATTTTAGCTAGTGTTTTAGCCAACCAAATGTGAGTCCCACTATTCAAAATATTTAAAAAAAATATTATTTTGGGTGGGTGGAGATCTTTGAGTGGGTGGGGAGATAGACTCATCATTGTTTTAACTAGTTATTTAGCTAATCTATTGGAACAACAACCACCAACTAAATGAGAATGTAGTAAATGAGGGTCTAGTTGATGGATAAAGTGCTGACATGTCACTTTAACATTTTAATTAGTTAACATGTTCATTAGAAATGCTCTAATACTGATCAAAACTCATTTGGCAGACCAAACAACTCAAACTGACAATTTTGAAAGTTAATTAATGTACGTGTTTGGACAAGAGAGGTCTGTCTATAAATAAATTGTTTGAATGAAATCTAGGAATCTCAATAAAAAAAATCTTGGTCAACAATGCAAAGGAAGATATACACTTCTTTTTACTCCAACGGCCATATGGATATCTTATTCTAGAAATCTACTTGTTGGTGACAGTGCTCCTGTCCTAATGAACCACGTGATGAGCTCTTCGACTTGTAGATATTTTTATATACGTGTTATAAAATAGTGATTAAGAAAACAACAAATCAGTACTGTTTAAACCATACTGATACGAAGTACCCAATAATTACACTGGAATAAGTACTGCTTATACTTCATACAAGTAATGGAACTATGTTATATTCTGAGCCAGGCCTAATCTATAAACAAATCCTAACTGATATACACCCACCAAACTTTACAAATCCTCCAATGCGAAACTAAACATCTCCCAACCATCTAACCAAGTTTTCCATGTCTTTTCTTCTTTTTGTTTAATTTGTCATTCTTTTCTATGGTGAAGACACCCATCCTTTGCAAGGATATATGATAGGCTGTGCTTTGTAGCCATTAAAAATCTGGAAAAGGAACTGAAAGTGCCATGCCATGAATTGTTGTTTTCATCATTTATTTAGTGAAATTGAAAGATGGTTCTCAATCTTTAATACTGGGTCAAACTCATTTGGCAGACCAAACAACTCAAAACGACAATTTTGAAAGTTATAATTAATGTACGTGTTTGGACAAGAGAGGTCTCAGGTCTGTCTATAAATGAATAGATTGAATGAAATCTAGGAATCTAATAAGATTTAAATAAAATCTTCTGACAACAATACAGAGGAAGATATGAATACTTTGTTCAAGAAAATTTACTGGTTGGTGAATGGTGATAGTGCTCCTGTTTTATATGAGATATTTTTATATACGTGTTGGAAAATAGTGATTAAGAAAACAACAAAGCAGTACTGTGTAAACCATACTGATACTAAAGTACACAATAATTATACTGGAATAAGTACTGCTTATACTTAATACATGATAATGGAACTATGTTATATTCTGAGCCAGGCCTAACCTATAACTAAATCCCTTTTCAAATCCACCAGTGCGAGACTAAACGTCTCCCTACCATCTATAACCAAGTTTTCCATGTTCATGAGGGTTAACTTTTAATCCAGTTTCTGGGAAATTCATTTGAACATGTTCTCGCCGGATAAAGACAATAAGATAATATATCATTGTTTTAGCATGTAAAATTAGCACGTAAAAATCATCCATTTTTTATCCTCCAAATTATATGCATATATTTGAATGAGATATATACATTAAAAAATAAAAAATACTATACGAATATTATGTAACACAACATATAAAAAACCTATGTATAATATGTTAAAAATATAAAAAAAAATATATGTAAATGATGAGTTTATCATTCTTAATATATTATATAACCCTACCTGAATGAATCATCATTTATTATAAATTTTTTTAATTTTTAACACAATTTTTTTAGAGATTTTAGTATTCTATGTTTTCAAATAATATTTCATACATGACAATCAAAATTTAGTTTAAGAAGTTATTTAAATTTAAATAAATATTTTTAAAAAATTATATACACTTAAAAAAAAATTTACAGTTTGTACATGAATTTCGGATTTTTCACTGAAAAGTAATTTTGGATGGGATTAATAAATGAGGTGTATCTTAGGACCCGCGAAGCTCCTAGACTCACTGACAACTTTCGTCAGCTGAAAGTGAAACAGTTCAACGTATCGGGATTTCCTGCATCGGGACCTAATGCGAACCTCGCATATACGCTCGACACGTGTCCACTAACACAAAAAATGGAAAAACCCAAATATCCTAACCAGGTCAAACATTCTCACAACCCTCGATCGGCGTAACACCTTCATCCACCGTCCATTCCCATCAAACGGTCATCCACGCTTCCACTATTTAAAGACGAGGCATTGATTCAAAAAGGACTTAAAAAAAAGGGCGTACCTAACGTCAAGCCACGTGTGCTTTTTAACGAGATCTCCACCGTCCACGTCGGGATGGCATGGTTGTACGGGACTGAACCTCTCTCCATCACAGGTGTCTACCATCCCACGTCCATCGTTCATCCGACGGTCATGATACCTTGCTCACCCGTCTTATGTAATTCCGTCTCGAGCCCCTACCAACATAGATCATAAAAAAAAAAAAAAAAAATTTTCTCAAATGGCGGGAGAAATCGAGAGGGAGAAATTCAAGAAGGCGAAATCCGCCCGTCGAAGGCGGAGGCGTATGGAGATCCTACGGTTGAGATCCGACGATCTCGTCGAAGTCGAATCCGATGACCTATCGACGTCATCTTCGTCGCTGTCGCCGTCGTCGTCGTCATCGTCGACGGCGACCCTGTCGTCGCAGTCCCCGCCGTCCGATTTCGAGACGGACAACCTCGCCGGGGCGATCGGAACCATCACCGCCGGCGGCGACGTCCCCTGCCTCACGTACGGATCGGCGTCCGTCTGCGGGCGGCGGAGGGAGATGGAAGACACGGTCGCGGTGTCGCCGGCGCTGATCGGCGGCGGAGCCTCGTCGGTGACGTACGATTTCTTCGGCGTCTACGATGGACACGGCGGGGACGCGGTGGCGAAGGCCTGCGCGGAGAGGCTGCATCTGGTGTTGGCGGCGGAGGTGGAGAGGAGGCTGAGGTGGGCGGCGTCGCCGCCGGAGGCGGCGGAGGAGATGTGGAGGGAGGCGATCGGGGAGTGTTTTGCGAAGGTGGACGAGGAGGTGGTGATGAACGGGTCCCGGGCGGAGGCGGAGGGGACGGTGGGGTCGACGGCGGTGGTGGCGGTGGTCGGGACGAGGCGGATCGTCGTCGGAAACTGCGGCGATTCGAGGGCCGTGATTTCCCGCGGCGGAGTTGCGTTCCCTCTCTCTCGAGATCACAAGGTGAGCGAAATTTTTTGATTGAATTTTGAATTCAATTGAATGTTTGACACGTGTTTTTTGAAAATTTTGGAATGTATGATTTGTGTAACGTTTAATGCACGTAACGGTGATGAACTTAAGACGGGTACATAAAAGGGAAAATAATTGATGTCGGCGTGATTTGTTGTTATTGGAGGCCCCCACTTTTAGAAACTTTTTTGGGGGACGTTCATGTGTTGTTTTGGGTGTGTACATAAAATCTTATTTGATTTGTTTATAATTGTTATAAATAACTACGTATGGGAAATTGGGAAATAAAAAAAGATAGAATTAGATGAAAATAAATTGATATTTTTATTTTAAATCTCTCAATATAATAATATTATTCTTTCCCAGATGCAAGAAGAATCATTTATCGAATCACGTGATATCATTTTATATAAATCAATGAGGTCCACGTGTCAAATCAATTTTTTACATCTTATTTACGTTTTATTCTTCATCAACCAAACACATTAACATTTATTATTTTTTCAACGAGAATAACTAAAAATACAGCCAACAAGAAAATCATGTATTTCATTGATAAAATCAACCATTCCCGAAATAGCATGTCTCAATCCAAACGGTCCGTAAAGAATTATTAGACAATATAACATAATATACATATTATATATATATATATATACACACACACACACACGAGTGATTAGGTGCGGTGGCCGTACGGTGCGGTAGCTGTTTGATCGCGGGTCCATCGCATCCAACGGTCGACGTGAATCGCACCTGACCGTTCGATGCGATGGACCTGTGATCGACGGTCCGTGATCGCTGCCGCACTGTGCGGCCGTCGCACCTAATTATCCCTTTTATATATATATATATATATATATATATATATATATATAATAATAATAATAATTTTAGACAATAAATAATAATAAAATATAACATCAACATAATACAAACATAATAGTGATATAAAAAAAATAGATATATAACATATAAGGTAACTTGATAGTATATCAATTAAGTCAGACACTAATCATTGCAGTTGGCGTTAATCGGGGTTTATAAGAGATTTTTAAAACATTAATAAGTCTAAGGTGGTGCTGGGTTTTAGTGGTTTTTTGACATACGTCTTTAATGTGTGGAAGAAACAAAAATATTTGGTGAAGTTATATGAAGGTCAGATTTTATTAAATCTTTTGTTATGATAAAATGATGTGAACATGTTGATTGATGTGTGATACATGCATGCACCTATATACACATGTAACATTCAACTAAAATATTGTGGGAAGAAAGACTAGGCTGATTGATGATGGATAAAGCATTTTTGATAAATACCAAGTTTGTTCACTTTACTACCAGTTTGATATTGTTTAAAGTGGTAAATGAAAGTTAGGCTCTAAATAAAAATCAAGTGACCCTCAAAACACACGAATTAAAGATGTCATGCCTGTCTTAAAAATCGCCCCGGGTATGCATTTATTTAGAGGTTATATGAATATTAAAAATATAAAAATTATTCATTAAAGTGCGTGTGAACTTAAAACAAAGAATATATGACTTTTGGGGGGCAATATTAGGGGTCATATACTCATATGTATCATTTTTCTAACTATAACTTATCATGCTGGTTTTGCTATACATTCTAACTGATGAAGTTTTCTTTAACTTTGTTTGGATTGTGAGCTTACGCATTTGAAGAGTGAAAATGATCTAATGTAAGGCAATTATGTGCTTTTAATTTTTCAGCCCAACAGGCCAGATGAGTTGGAGAGAGTGGAAGCTGCAGGGGGGAGAGTCATTAATTGGGACGGCTACCGCATCTTGGGAGTGCTTGCAACTTCCAGATCCATAGGTATGCACATTTTGGATCTGCTTAACTTTTAATGTACGGATGACACATCACGATTAAATCAAATGATCGAGGAACAATAATAATTTATAACTATTTAAACTCTAAAGTCATCAAATGAATTATAGACCATATACATCTCATGATGAAATCCAAGTACACAAAAAATAAGTAAGGATTGAAACTAATATATCATGTTGTCTCTATCTCACGTGTGATTAAAAATGTCGTAAATTTTCACATGTTTGACATATGTAGTCACTCCCTTGTTTTGTTGAATGATTGAAACCTGACAGGTCCAGTATTTCAATAGATTTCCTTCGTGATGGAGATGTCTCATGCCTCTATTGGGTGCTAGTTCATATATAGTAATACAAGGATCATTCACAAACAAATTTGTTCTTCTCTAGCTCACCCACATGTGAATAAAATCAGTTTCTGACCGACATGTCAATTGTTACCATGTGGATCCCTTGGGATTTGCTGGATATCATTTAAAGGGCAACATACACCACTATTCCTTTGTCTTTTTATGAATCATGGTTGCCCTTTAAAATGACTTTGATCAATAAATTAGAATTTATGTCCACTGTAGATACGAAAACACATGCATGTACTAGATACATATTAAAACTCCTTGTCCTTTCTGTTTTTTATCCCGGGAAATATCATGTTGTACGTGATCATGCGCTTTATATTGTTAACTTGAATATTATTATAACATGTAATTTTTTTTTTAAATAGTATAAATTATCTAGCAGTTTAATCATATATTTTAATAAATTTTATGGATACATAAATAAAAAATGTAAAAAAATAATTTCTATTGAAACATATATCTCGTTTAATGTAAGTAAATCATTCGATAATTTTTAATCGACACATGAGACTGGAATTGTGTTGGAAAAAAACATTATGTAACACCAGGGGGTGATGCCACATATAATTCACCCCATCACATTTCAAAAAAAAAGTCAACCCAGCTCATAAGCCTACCAGTTGATCAGCACTATCCATATTTTATACTTAATATCCAAAAATTATATCTGGACCAATTTTAAAACTTTATATATTAAAAATTCTCTCCTTTATTTTTTTTTAATGCAAATTGTTATTCTATTTTTTAAAAAAAAGTTTATGTTTTTTAAAAATATATGATAATAATAAATTTTTCAAACCTAAAATATAATAATAGGAGGTTTTCTTCTGTGTGTATATGTATATATACATACACTAATAAAAGACAATGCCTTGTTTGCAGGTGATCACTACCTAAAGCCATACGTGACATGCGAGCCGGAGGTGACAGTGACCGACCGGACCATCCATGACGAGTTCCTCGTCCTGGCGAGCGATGGCCTGTGGGACGTCATCTCCAACGAGGACGCCTGCGCCGTCACCAAGCGATGCCTCGCAAGACACTCCGCCATCGATGGCGCAGCCTCCAAGGAGGCCGCCGCGGTGCTGGTGGAGCTCGCCATGTCCCGGGGGAGCAAGGACAACATAAGTGTCATCGTCGTCGAGCTTAAGAGAATCTGCGGCGGCAGCGGCGGTGGCGAGGGACACTGATTTGGGTGAATGTAACTGGGTGTTTGTTCTGTGTTTGATGTTGTTCTTTAGTTTCTTTCAAAACTGTTGTTTGATGCAAAATTAGGCTTCTATCCGATGTAGTTCAGTTTTTAAATCCCCCTGGTTGTGAGGACTCAATTAATGATGTTTCAAATGTCAAGTTTCTTTTGTTCCTCTTTGGGATTGCTTTTGTGTGGTTTGTTTAGGGATAGTTACCCACTCGGTTTGTTTTTGTTGTTTTTGCAGCATTGCGGTCTACTTTGACACGAGGATAAATGGTTAAAATGAAAAAATAATTTGGTTAAATTATATGTTATCTTGTATAGTATAAGAAAAAAAAAAAAGTATGGATAATTGTCTACATTTTTTATTTTAAAAATGAGGATATTTTATTCTGAATAAAAGATTGAGGATATTTTATTCTGAATAAAAGATTGAAGATATTTTATTCTGAATAAAAGATTGAATAAACTTTATTCATATTTTTTAATCTTATTTTATAAAAAACATACAACTTTTATGATTGTCCTTCCCATAAAAAAACGAAAACAAAAAAAAACTCTTTAAAACTAACAATATTAATGCCCAATTAATAGCAAGGATAGACATGATATTTTTATTTTTTATTTTTGAAGTTATTCTATATTTTAGACAATGTGATTCAAATACAAGATTTAGGATAAGAACACAAAAAAATAATAATAAAAAGCATTATCAAATGTAATTGTTAATAAAAATAATAGTTTTTTTCTTCTTAAATTAGACTAATTTATCTTAAATATTTATTCATTTGTCAAACTAGGCCTATGTTATCATAATGTTCTATTAGTCAAACTAGGCCTAAATATTTATCATTTGTCAAACTAAGACGTAACATTATCCGTTTTATTTTGTGAAAGGTAAAAAAATATATTATTGTATCTTACTATATATATCATTTTAATAGAAGAATATGTAATTTATTTTTTTTTAAAAAAATTATATGGGGCTCATAAGGAACGGGTCTTTAGGCCCATTAAATGGCCCGTTTGAAGCCTGTGCATTGTACATGGACTGGTTTGGGGAATGTTTGCGTTCAGCCCACTATTTGCAGGCTCTCTGTATAGTCCACTCTCATTTTTGAATTTTATACAGTTTGGAACACATTTCACATATAAGATTTTGAATAAATTGATTTAAATAGATTTTGATTCCTTAAAAATGCATATTTTACGTTTTTTTAAAAACAACATTTTTGCATTAAAAACTATAAATAATTTTTCAATTAAACTTCTTCTAGAAACCCGTTTGGTAACACATTTGAGTTTTCTACTCAATTAAAAAATAAAATCACCCTCCAATTACGTTACCAAACGGGTATATATACTTAGCATCACATAATTTATAAAAAATTTAAGTACATTCTCATATGAATTGAGCACTTATATTTTTATATTTTTCAGTAAGACAACATATATTCAGTCAGTTGAGCACTTATATTTTTATACTATCATAGACGATTTGATACATTGTTAGTGATTTTTTTTTTTGAAACTGGTAGACCAAAGCTACCCTGATTTGTATTGATCGAATAGCCTTGGGCCGAAAGAGATACAAAAGAGTGAAGACCTAAGAGAAATAAAGACAGGGAAAGAGAGGAAGTTGTCCTCGCAATGCTGGATGAAGAAGACTAGTTGTCTAGTTCATTCGGTATCGACACCGCCCCGCCTCCACGGCATCTCGAGCCTCGTTGCTCAAGACGGGAGCCTCAACCCGAAATGATTACGCCATGCATAGTAATTTCCACTCGCGCAGCTCCTCCAAGCTCCCGTCCCCATTCGCACACAAAATATGAGAACGCGTCCCATAAGTTGTCAAAGTAAAACCGCTGGCCACCAAAAATAATCGAATTCCTTGTTTTCCAAATAGCCCAGAGCCCGACAGGATGAGGCATCGGCGGACCTCAGCAGCCATCGATCTGTCATGCCGGTTGGCCACCTTCGCTGCCGTCCTACATACCTCCTCCACGGTCAGCCCGTCCATGTCGATTGACGCGATCCGAGCCACCGTAGTCCACAACATCCGAGCTACCGAGCATGCACCGAACAAGTGGTCTACATTGTTAAGTGATTGGACTGCAAAATAAATCGAGAACAATGGATCATGGAAGAGTTTACTTTGGATTTTATGAATGGATAATGTAGGTAGGGCGGGCCTAAGTGGGCTGGATGGGCTCGGGCATGCTATTTTATATATGGAAAAAGATATATCCAGCTCCATTACAACCCCAATTATAGTCTATATTATTTTTACTTTTTAAAAAATCACTCTTTTTGAAGTGTATACTGTTATATGAAATGATGTATATATTGAGATACAATAATGTATTTTTTTTTAGTTAAAAAAATGAAAAACAAAATCATGTCATACACTATGATAGAAGTTATACACTATGAAAATATAGTATATACTACACTATCAAGTGTATCGGACTGCAAACGGAGCTGCGTGTATTAACGCTCTTTATATGTATGGAAAATGTTAAGTCATTTTTATGGTTCAAAACTTAGATCACACACATTTTCATTTTTTTTAAAATACTTAACATTATTTAATGAAATATATGCTTTAATAAAAAAAAAGTGTATATCGCTCAATTTTAAGTTGATAAGTTGAATGGACTCATTTTTGATAAGTGTAATAAACAATTTAACGAGATATATAAAATCATTTAACAATGTACATGTTTCATTGAATTTCTAACTAGGTAAATAGTTTGTATTTTGAACTATAAAAAAATTGAGTGTAATAGCGCCCTATGTAGTCTTATGAATAATCTCATCTACATCCCTCCATTTTTTTAAAATATATACATTCACCCATTGAGATATATACTATTATAAAGTGAATTATACATTAAAATATATTGTTTTATTTTCTTTAAAAATTTTAAAAAAATTCATAACAGTGCAAATATATATTACGAATCACAATGTATAGAGTATTGAAGGATCGCTTCTGCTATTGCAAAATAGACTGAGTCTATCAGTGCTCATTCACCAAAGGAAAATAGTTTTTTTTTAATGAAATGGTCCTCATTAAATGAATAAAGCAAAATACCCAAAGAAATACAAACCACGTAATAGATAAATAAAAAACAAGACAAAAAACTCAAAAATAAAAAGAAACAATGAAAGTAGATCCTAAATAGAAAAGATTTCTATCCATAACCGAGCAGGCACCGACACAAAATCGAGCACCTCTCATTTTCAATAATTGAGAATACATGTGGAGAGGGAGGGCACCTCTCAAGTCATTTGTCATTTGAACCATGTGGAGAGGAAGAGAACACCTCTCTCTTTTTTTGTCATTTGAATTCATTAATGGATATATGAGGAGACCACCTCTCATTTTCATTGAATTTATACATCCAGAGAGGAAGAGAGACATGTGATCTAATTCATTAATTGGACCTTTCGATTCATTAAGGGGCCATTGTTGTTCACAGATTTTTAGAATTATTACAAGATAAACTCTTTATGTATATTGTACACAAGAAGGTTATAACTTGAAACTTCTGGTAAATTGTTCTGATTTTAATTTCAAATTATTTAGATAAAATCATTGATTAAAATGTGAAATTCATTATGTTATCGGTCTTACTCCCTCGGAGCCATAAAATTATTTTAGAGGAGAGAGCAATTTTTAAATTTCTTTCCTTATCGAATATAAGGTGATATTTTTTTTCAAATTTATTTAATAATGAAGAGAGAAACTATCCACATCATAAGGTTCATACCAACTAAAAAAAACAAACAAACTTTATACGGCCTCGTTTGCGATCCAAAAGTGGTCCCCTAACCATTTATGATTTTATACACTCCGATTTATCATACTATGGTAATGTATGAAAACTTTAAAAAAAATCACTTTTTTAAAGAAAAATTTACACTATTGTAAACCGATTGCATATTTTTCTAAAAAATGAAAAATGTTAAGAAATAAGGAAGAAACTGCATATGAGCCACAACATATCATTTTTCAAAATGATTACACGAGTGAATGAAGTGTTACTATTTAAGAAATCATTTATTTAAAATAAATTTTAATATATGGTCCTGATTTTAATTTGAAATAATTTAAACTAGTTGAGATTTTTAAAATTTGAATGAGATTACGACCGTTAAACTGCCTTTTGGCATTGATGGTAGATGCATTTCCACATCACACCTCTTTTTTTTTTCTTTTTTGAATTCTTCACCCCAGTCAATGGTCATTTAATTGTTCAACAAATTCATTGATTTAAAATAAATCTTAACATTTTTGATATGAAGATTCATCAAAAAAAAAAATCCTTTCAAGTTGAAATGATCTCAACAAGGGGCTCTGCTATGACCAACATTAATTTTTGACACAGACTCTCAACTAAACTATATAAATTTTGGGTTATTTTAATAAAGGAATAAGATAAGTGAGAAGAGTATAACTTGTCCAGCTGTTTATAAAAAATTATCAAGATAAATTACAGGTCTCCTACTTTGTTCCCATCCGACTTTCTTTTCTTACGATGCGTTTGTATTTTGCTTGGGCTTACGCTCTTATAATTTTTTTTTTTGAAAAATGAAATTGGTGGATCTGTTATTTCTTTAATTAAAAGGAGTACAGTTCCGGAGAGAGAAGAAGAAAATAAGCAGTATAAGGCAAGGAAGATAAATAATCAAAGAGGGGTGGGGTGGGGGGGGGGGATGCCAATGGTGTCTCATTAGGAGATCTAATCAAGACACCTACTCGTCTCTCTCCCCACTTCCGAAGTAAGAACTAAGGGGGCAACAATCAGAGCGTGTCTCTCCACCCGAATCACCGTCGCCCCACCACACAGACAGCCCCATGCTGAGATCATGTCATTGCTCCCACGCCAAATGGCCCATAGAACGGCCGAAATCAGGGAATGTAGAATTTTCCTGCAAACACTCTCATCTCCCCATAAAGACCGCTGCCACAGATCTAGAGATAGGGGACCAACGTCATGGAACCGAGCATCCCCCACACAGCTCGCAACCCGGACACAGCAGGTGGGTAGTGGCCATTTCGGTTCCAACGATACATATTGGTTCACCCGGGCGCCAAATGATAAGCCCTCGTAAGAAGCCTTTCGTTGTAGGCCAGTCATAGAAAGAAACGCACCTTTAATGGGACTTTGATATTCCATATCTAGGTGGACTTTCGGGCCACATGATGGTTGTATAGCTTGTCACAGCCCCACCATGCATACGCTCTTATACATTAAGGCACTCACCTATCGTTTCCTTTAAAATAAAAAAAAGAGGATAAATTATAGATAATTATCTTATTTAAAAAAAATTCTTTTTTTGTTTCAATTAGGCTAAGGCTGAATGTAATAACATCCATCCCTCACTTTTTGTTCTCATTTAATAAATGCAAATATTGACAAAATTTGATGAATATTTTTTTCTTTAAAATTAGAATAATTTATCATCAAATTCATATTTCATTGTCAAATTAAAATATTTGAAGGCTCATAATATATTGAAATTCTTGTATGTTTATTTAAAGTGGGTTAGCACCCTCTCTCAGTTTTACTTATATGAATTTAGAAAGAGAGAGATTATATAAAATTAGAGCGCTGTTACACCCAGTTCTTTTTTCAACCTTAATTTTAGCCCTACATGCGGCGATATAAAGTCATCAAAGCATATGCTCACGTTAAAGAGGTATATATTTCCATATAAATTTTTTATAATTTTTATAAATGCATCCATGCAATTCATTGAAATATAGTATATGCTTTACTTTTTATAAAAGCATGTACCTTATTAGATATATTATTTAAAAAAAATTCAAAACACATGTAGACTGGATGGAATTGGGGCTAGAAATAGGATTGTACGTAACATTATCCTTATTTATATGAGGATTACAATGTAAAAATAATAGTAATGTATTTATTATTATTTTTATTAAAATGATTATGGAATTGTTTTTCGTTAAAAGTGGAATATCCAGGGTCCATTTGGAAACACATTTGAAAAATAAGATTTTAAATAAAGTGGCTCAAATAGACTTGATTCCTCGAAAACGCATTTTCTACTCTTTTTAAAAAGTAATGTTTTTTAATAAAAAGTTGTAAGTAATTTTTTAATTAAGTCTACTTTTTAGAATGCGTTTGAAAAAACTCTTTAGCGGAATCATCTTTATAAGCATTACCAAACACCCCCTGAATCAAATTATCTTAATGTTAAAATGTGATTCTTAATTTGGAGTTTTCAATTGCTAAACAAATAAAAATCAATAGCATAATTTTTATATATTTCAATAATATAAAAATAAATAAATAGATAGTTTAGAGTGATATAAAAATAAATAGCATTTTAATAGTGGTATACATGAAAAAAAAAAAAAACTAAGATCATTTACTTCTCAATTAATTAAGTCTCCAACTGTTTTAAAAATCGTATTTTTAAACTTCCAATGAAGTAAAAACAGTTTTTTTTTTAATTTAGAAAAATATTTTTTATTAAACGTTAAATTTTTTAAAATTACATTCATGGAAGGGACCATTTCATTCCATCAATATCATCAAAATCCATATCATCCTTACAAAAAAGAAATCATCAATATCATGTTTTAAAATCACATTCATGCACGTGTTGTCGTGTTGGTGAAATGGATGATGTCAGTGTCAGTCTTAAGTGTCGATCTATCCGCACAATTGACAAATGAAATACACACTTTTAAAACTTTATGTTTTATATTAAGAATTTTAGTTTTAAGTACCCGTAAACTATCGAATTTAACGATCAATCACTTACTTATTCATATTTTGATTTTAATCTTAACATTTAATGATAATTGAGGAATAAGTCCATGAGAGGGACTTATTCTTCAATTATTAAGTTTGTTTTTTAGTCTTCAAAGGGATCTATTTCTAAATTATCATTTAAATGTAGGGACTAAAACTAAAATATGAAGAAACGAGGGATCGATCGCTAAATTCGATAATTTATGTGGATTTAAAACTAAAAATCCCTTTATAAAATCATATGTGACTGATTTTTAGTGATATTAGATTGGCTTAAAATAGTAGTTTGTGTTTATGTTAAAACATATTCTCCAATAGAAAAAAAAATAGAAAATAAGATATGTATGGTCCAAGGTCTTCCTCTGAACTTGGAAGCTTGGAAACCAGGTAACCTCGGCAACAAGGACTGCTGCGGTAATTTTGTCCATTCAATATTTTTTAATGGATAATATCGTTTAGACCCGCATTAATTTTATGAATAATGTTACGCCTAGTCCTATTTTTAACCTCATTTTTAGTCGTTTTAAATATTTTAGATGAAATATATGTTTTTATAAAAAATAAAACATATATTTTAATTAATTAAATTGATGTATTTATAAAAAATGTAAAAAAAAGTCTTTTGAAGCATATGTCTTATTAATGTGAGCATATGCATCGTTAATTAATCACCCCCGCGACATGTATAACCACACGCACAGGGTGAAACGGTGAAAAACTCCATCGTGACAATACATAAACTAGTAAGTGTGTCACGTTGGGGCACCGGGGTCAAACCAATCCCACGGGGTCAAAAGTAAAATTCTTTTTTTTAGGAGGTTATTTTCGAAAATTTCCCAAAAAAAAACTCTTCCGCCATTAGAAGGCAACTCAAGCACAGACAGTCACACACACAATCTCTCTCTCTCTCTCTCATTAAGTGAAACGCGATTCGCCTGACCAGCTTGAGAAAGACCAAAAGCAGGCCATCAGAGCTTTCATGTGAGGCCTCCTCTCGTTTCGTTTCGACTTTCTTTTCTACTCAATGCGCGCATAGAGGGGGTCGGTTTGTGCTTATGGAGTCGGGAATCAGTGGCCGGAGTCCGCTCGATTAGGTTTCTTGTGTTTCTCTTGAGAGAAAGACAGCTCGTGTTTTTTTTTGTGAGGGTCTTGAACGATTTGAGGTTAATATGGTTAGATGCATTGTTTTGATCGTTTGATTTCGCACGACCGCGATTTTTTCTGTGTTTGAAAAGGTGTTGAATCGATTTTTTTTTCCCTTACAAAAAAATATCTTTGAAGTGATTTTTAAGTAATCTATATTACAAGTGATCCCAAAACAGTAGTTTTTTTGAATTTTTGTAGTTCGGTTGTTTATGTATCTTCTACATTTCCAATTGTTGTCTTTTCGCACATTTCATACTGTTGTTTTGCCAGCATGTTTAGAGATCCTCTTCATGTTTACTGTATGTGGAATTGCAGGTATCTAGTTATGCCACTAGATGGGGTACAAATATATTAACATCCGTGTGTTGCATTATTGTTTTATATTTACACATATTTATGATTTAGATATCATAGTCTTGTTGACATGATTGTATTTATGTTCCCCAAAGCATAATTTAACCATTTATATAATTTGGGTTCAATGTAGGACCACGTTTACATGTTTCCTTCCTTGGTTGATTAAAAACTAGAAACAGCGAAAGAAAAGGAAACCCATGGAGGTGACAAAATCGGAGAAAATCAGTAATAATGGCTCTGTAAAGGCTATACCACCTTGTTGTTTGAAAGCTAGATCTTCGGCGGCAGAGTTTGGAGCCAAGTGCCATGCAACAGTCGTTTCAGGATGGTTTTCCGAATCTCAATCACGCTCTGGTCCTCATCTATAATCTCATTATCATTTTAATTTGGTTTATTCTGCTACAAAAATGTTTGGGTTGTTTGTTAACATGATATTCCAACACATTGTTTGCTTGGTTGATGTGGTTTTCTAATGTATTTTATATTGTTATTGCAGATAAGGCCAACAAGTTCCGCTATTACAACAACCCTATGTGGCCTGGTATCTCTGTTATTAGCCAAGGGTGATCATTAGACGCCATTGGTCTTTTTTCAATTTTATTATGTATCATGTCTCTTTGTTACTTTTTAAAGCTATACTAGTTTTTTTTATTATTATATATATATCTATCATCAAACATTTCCCCATATTTTATGCTTACTATATAGCTCCCATAGTCAAATCCACACTATTAAATTACAGGGGAGGCTCATTCGATAAAAGTGGAGAAGATTTTATATCAAGGGAAGTCAGAATACCAAGAGATCTTGGTTTTTGAGGTCAAGCATGCTTGCTTATATATGGTTGATTTACGTTGACGATTTGTATGTCAGTACTAGTAGTTCATGTTATTTTACTGTCAACGAATCTGATACATTCCATTTTTGCTACAGTCTTCAAGCTATGGAAAAGTGCTTGTACTCGATGGAATTGTCCAGCTGGCTGAGAATGATGAATGTGCCTACCAAGAGATGCTTGTCCATCTTCCTCTTTGTTCGATTCCATCACCACGAACTGTAATTTTCCCAATTTAAACATCTTAATTTTCTTTATGCCATCTTGACTGTACTGCATTTCCATGCTGAATATGTTGGGGGAGGGAAAGTGAAGGAGAAGACCGATGTGCGTTTGATCTACGTGTACCTCAAGAGCGTTAGATAAAAACATTGAAATGGCATTTAAAGGCATAAAGGATGGTGAAAAATGAAAATGGTTTCTCTCTGTAATAGTCTTGAATAAAAATTATAATCAGTACGACGTGGATCACTGCCTATTATAATAAGGATGACAGACTGCAATTGTCAATTTTTTTGAACCACCATTAATGTATGGATCTGTTTGAACGGTCCAGTGATTAAATGTCCACTTGCACTCCTGCTCCACATCTGTTTGGAAAGAGCTATTTTTCTGATGATTTCATTTCTTCATTCCTGAATTCAGATTTGCATATTCCTTAAATCTTTTACTGTTTACTTCTATACTAACTTATCTGCTTGTCACTCCATGAAGGTTCTGGTTGTAGGAGGGGGGGATGGTGGTGTGCTTCGAGAAATTTCTCGCCACACATCGGTGGAGAAAATTGATATATGTGAGATAGATAAGCTGGTCATAGATGTAAGGCGACTTTTATATCATTTTGCATAAATCTAACTGTTCATGCATATGTAGTATTTTGATGAGTTGCACTGACATCTTATTTCTTTATAGGTCTGTAAAGAGTATTTTCCAGATTTGGCCATTGGATTTGAGGATCCTCGTGTGCGACTTCATATTGGTGATGGTATGTTTGTGGATGGTATTTTACTTTGGGTATTGAGTTTATGCTTGTTGTATTGAATGTTAAATTGTTTAATGATTTATTGTGGCATCCTACTTCCTTGGTGTACAAGCAATTAGTTATTTGATTATTTGTTCTTTTTTATCTTTGTTATTCATGGAATTTACAGGAGCTGAGTTTCTTCGAAATGCATCCAAGGGGATGTATGATGCCATAATTGTCGATTCCTCTGACCCAATAGGTTTGTTGCGAATCTGCTTTTTTATCCGATCAAACATGTATGAATTTGTTTTATTACATGGTCATACCTGTACATACACACAAGTAAAATAAGAAATTGAAATGTATTTGTAAAATGCATTGGAGGATTATATAATTGAAATGTAATTGGAAAAAGCCGGGGACTGTGATCATGATGTTATCTCATTTCATGTTCTAAAGCCGTTTTTGTAAATTTTTCTCCTTTTCTTTGATATAAATATTTCTTCTTTATTAATGCAGGTCCAGCTAAAGAACTTGTTGAAAAACCATTTTTCGATACTATTTCTGAAGCATTGAGACCTGGTGGTGTTCTTTCTTGTATGGCAGAGAGCATGTGGCTCCATACACACCTCATACAGGATATGCTATCTATTTGTTGTGAAACATTTAAAGGATCCGTCCATTATGCCTGGACGAGTGTTCCGACATACCCAAGGTACAATTATGATCACCTTTCATTGAAATTTATGATAAGCTTCAATTAAATTGGGGTCATTGATGAAAGGCTCGATAACGACGACTACATCCCTGCATGATGTTCTTGTATCAGATTGCAACCCAAACCATGCATACATGCAAGAATTGATCTAGTTTGCTCGTAGGGGATTTGTTCTGGTGATTTCCAGATACAAACACTTGATTAAGACAAGATTGGCAATACATATGAACATGTCTTATTTGTAGGAAAAATAAGATAGGATTGTTATCGCGGAAGACCTGGAATATTATTGAGTGATTATAATGGCTCCATTAGTGGTGGCAACTTCTGCAGTTGAGCTGCAGTTGACATCCATCTTTCCATCTAATTGGACTTTTGGGAATCCGACGTACTCATAAAAAAATGTCGTTGCTTTATTTTGAACAGTTGTTAGATCTTTTTGAAAAGTATGGGAAAATTTACTCTTCCAATTCCGAAATACTCTGGATAAAATTGTTTATTGGTAATGGCTCTTATACATATTAAGTGCTTGATACAGATTAGGATTTCTAAGGTAAATGAAATAGGTGGTACTTGTACTCAATTGGTCATGATAAATTAATTTCATTTTATTCATACTTCATGATATTTTAATGACTGGATGGTACTGAAATGGTTTCTGCACATTCCGTCTTCCCAAAAAGTTCAGGCTGTTAGAAATTTGCAGTGAAAATAGTATGGTTAAGCTCTCATCTGGGCATTTGAGATACTATATTTGAAAGCTTTTCTTATTTCTATGCATGTTTAGAAAGTGGAAACACTGATGTGTGTATGACTATTATTTCATTGTAAAAGCATCTAAATTGATTTAGTTACTTATCTGGGGAGATTTATTGCTGACCAATCAAGGAATACACACTGCCTGTACTGCCTTTTAAAGGGTGCCAAATCACTACTAGCATGTACCTTGAGTAAAACAGAGGAATTGCTATATTTAAATTGTGTTTATGCAACTATATTTCTTATCACAGCGTGCTTTTGGTTGGACATGCAGCGGTGCAATTGGGTTCTTATTGTGCTCAACAAAAGGTCCACCTGTTAATTTCTTGAGCCCAATAAATCCTATTGAAAAGCAGAAAGAAGCACTTAAGCATGGGAGGGAACTCAGATTTTATAACTCAGAGGTACAGCTTTCCATTCATAATGACTGATTGAACGGATACCATTGTTTATTGATCATGTGGTTTTGAATGAAGAACTGGGATCTCCGTGGTGCATGGTTGATGATTTTTTTTACGCTCAGGACTTTAATAATGATCATAATCATTGACACAACAGTATTTCTTGGAATAGATATGAACCATATTGGAAATTTTATTTTCATCATTGAAAATGCTTTTTTTCAGATCAATTCATTTTATTTCATCAGGGCTGTTTGTGTGAGTTTTTTTAATAGAGTTGGACTTGAATTTTATGTCAGGCTGAGACTTGAGTCTTACAGATTGGATATAACACAGAAATACCAGATTGAGACTTTGTGATATTTGGCATATGGTGTTTGAACAACTTGCCATCATATATTCAAGATATAAATGGGCAGATTCATTGCAAATCGTGAACAGGGCAAGTTTTTATTTAATTTAACAGTTTTAAATTTTCAGTGTCAGGAGTTTAGCAGTTTTAACACATCTATATCAATTTCTAACTCCATGTGAACATGCGATGATAAAATACCTAATCTTTTTTTTATTCTGTTCCTAACTATTTTCATCAGTTTTATTATGCTGAATTCAATGTCTTCTATGTCTGGGTGACAGATCCATAGAGCCGCATTTGCCTTGCCATCCTTTGCAAAGAAGGAGCTGAAAGCTTATTGTGACTTCCCCCTTAAAGGTACAAAAAATCTGAAATGGCTCCCTCCTTCCCAACTATTTATTAAATTTTTTAATATAAAATGAGATGAATTACTTAATTGCTTGACATAAGCCATGGATTAACTTGGCCTCCTAAATAGGAATTTTCTATCTTATGTTTCTGATTTTTGTTGATATCCCTCATATTTGAGGTAAATTTTTGATAGTTTGTTTGGTAATAAATCTCTGTTTCAGGGTCCTTGGAATTAATATTCTCAGGAAGTGTGGATTATATATTCAAGCAAAATTGAATTTGATCTTGTTCCAATTAATCCAAATTTTGATATGAACCATTTGTCCATTTCAGGCTTCTCTGTGTGTTCCTGTGTATAATCAAGTAGATGTATCTACGCGTAGCTGGCAAGGTTCCTAATGTAAGGTGAACCTGTGGTCTCTCGTATAAATCAGCTTCACTTGTTATTTATTTAAATGCATATCATCAGAAGTGTCTAGATTCCTAGATAATATGATGTGATGCCTTGTAATATTGGCTGGGAAATAAGACTTGTACTCATATATATCCAGACAATTATTTATTGATCCTTAATTTCACATATGCAAAATCCATGCACAAATTATGTGTTGGCTCGTGCCATGGAGTGTTTTGTAAATTATAAAAGCCAACCATCCTTGAATTAAATGTTCTTTCAGTTCGATATTAAAACTATACTGTTAATATTGTGTTCTTAATGAGTTGTGTCATCTTGACTTGCTATTCATAATGGCGGATTTTTGGCTTTGACTATGATATGATTGGTCGAGCTAAATAAATTTGGTATTCTCATAGTCGTGCTAACAATTACAATTCAAAGGTTTTGATTGATTATAAAAAAAAAGCATAAAATGGAGTACTCTGTAATCTTCAGATTACATTTGGTGTTTTAAACAGTTGCTTTTGTGGTTTGGTTTGGATGGAATCCCAGGCCTGGAGGTTTGGGTGTTTTGAGAGTGTTGGGGGAGGGATTAGGTGGAGATGTTGATATTTTGCCCTCTTTTTGTACATCTGTATCAGGTTCTCTGTTTCTCTTTTTGTACATCTGTATCAGGTTCTCTGTTTCTCTTTTGCATTAATCCTAACTCAACCTACATTACTTAAATATAACCTATAATCATGAAATGATTAAATTATCTTTAAATTTTTAACTATTTTCAATCAATACCTCAATGGAAATGAAGAAATAAAAGTCTTATAAGGATAATATGATCTTTGTATGGACTAATTTTGTTTTTATGATTATTTATGGAGATTATAATGTTTACACAATTACATGGTAATAAAATATTATATTAAATTTGAATGAAATTTTAACCGGATGATGATAATTAAGTTTTTGTGAGTTTTCAGGGACTGGTGTATTGTTCAATTTTTATATGAACTTATATGAGATTATCTATGTTTGTAAGGATGAGATGTTTTAACCCTTTTTTTAAAAATTTATATGGGTTTAATTTCCACTGGTTCTTGTATTTCTGGATGACCACTTTGAAAGATTTGATAAATGTAATAATGAGTTTACGTGTTTTTTAAATGATGAGAGTTTTCTTTTAAAATGTTATGTAGAGGCTTGGAGGGCGAGATATGATGTGGTTATGCTATCAAGAATCCTTTCTTCATATATTAATTCAAGGTATGAACAAACCAGAACATAATTAACGATAATAATATATTTTATTTAATGAGATATAATACTTAAAAAAAATGAATTATATATTTTAATGAGTTGTATTAGACTCGTATATAAAACATGAAAAAAATTATGATGAGATATCTTCCTTGTTATGGTGTTCACATGTAATTTTTTTTATTAAGATATATTACTCGTTACAATGAGTTTACATATAAAAAAAATATTTAATAAGATATATTCTTTATTGTAGTGAATATAAGTCACTAATAAAATATATGAAACTATAGAATGGATTGAGTGCACCAGATAAAACAAGTGGGTCACACATTCACTTAGCTAATAAAATATATTATTTTATGAAAATGATGTAATTAAAACTATTTTTTATTTATATATTAAAATAGTGATATATAATGTGTGAAGTGATTTTTTTATTAGTAATCAGTCACTACAAACCGGGCCCTATTAAATGAACAAATGCCCGTCCAACGGGCCTAGAAACTAGAAAGAGAGAGAGAGAGAGATCGGGGACCTCAGTTCAGTCAGTATGGAATTAAACAATGTGTAAATTGAACTATATCACCTATAAATTTAATTGCACAACTAATTGTTTAGTATTATTTTACTTTTTTTTATTAGATATCGATGATATTTAAGAATTCATATTTTCTTTAATAACTGATTAAATTTAATAAAAAAATGAAATATATACTCAATTATACAATTCGATTTATAGGTGGTGCTGACCTATAATTCGACTTGCACTATGTCTAGTTCGATATTGATCGGCTGATCGGATCCGGTCATCCGATCACGAGAGATCGGTCCTTCCTCGAACTTGTCCAAACGTCAAAAGCAAAACTACTCTCTCTCTTTACACATCTGAAGAGGAAAAGAATCGATGGCGATGGCGATGTCGATGGCGGAGGAGGAGCGAAGTCTGGTGCGTCTGTGCATAGAATCGGCGACGGAGAGCGCCGAGAGCGTCGACAAGTGGCGGAGGCAGCGCCGGACTCTCGAGCGCATGCCCTCCCACCTCTCCTCCCCCCTCCTCCACCGCCTCCTCCACCGCCGCATCCTCTCTCCTTCCCTTCTCGAGTCAGTCTCTCTCTCTCTATATATAAATTTTTATTTTGATAAAAAGAGATGGTCTTGAGCGTCTACAGCTCAACATTTGATGATATTTGTGATCCCTATTTTCCCTTGAAGTGGAAAGTTGGTTGCTTTTATAGGTCTTTGGTTAGCTTTGATTGTGCTTCATATTCAAATTTTATTTAGCCATGGAAAAGTAAAAAAATTAATTTTTGATGATCATTTCATCAGATTTTCTGTTGCTTTGCTTTATCACCAATCAATGTGGATTTCTTGCTTCAATTTGGGGTCTAAATATGTGGAAACCCAATTTTTATTTGATATGATTATTTGAGGCTGATGCAGGGTTTTTCAGCACTCTGTGGAGGAGGTTGATCTGAAAGGAGAGAATTGTGTTGACGCAGAGTGGATGTCGTATATCGGTGGTTTCCGCCACTTGCGTGCTTTGAATCTGGCGGGTTGTCGGGGGATCACTAATTCTGCTCTTTGGCCGATCACTGGTATCTCCTCCTTTGAAATTCTATTGATGTGTTTATTGGTTTTGTTGCGTGTGTTACACTTTTGTTGCCCCATTTATATAATTCATGATCTTATCATGGATTGCATAGCTACATTATCTGGGAGATAGTGTGATATCGCGATTGATGATTGTTGGACTTGTTGTGAAGTGGAAATTTTGATGCCTTGTTAGTTGTAATAATGAAGTATGATTCAGTATTATATATGGGGAAGATGTTGGTAATGGAGATCAATGCCATTCCTATAGGGAAATTGTAACAGCACCTTTTTCTTTATTGTCAGATATGAAATTCCTAGCTTATTGCATTCCTCGATGACCGTCTAATCTAATTTAACATGGAATCAGGGTTCTTGAATATTGGCTCGCATTTCGTGATTGTTAACGAGTAAAGAAAAACATTGAAGAAGAGCTGGCTCTGCTTGCACGAGAATATATTTGCATCTTCTCAATCTGTGAATGTTCACCTTTAAAATATATCTGCTATACACGTCTATTTTATCAAGCAGTTTGAGATTCTAAAGAAACCCATATGCAGAACAATGAATGCGAGAACCATAACATATGTAAAGTGATGGATGCATGTGTAGAACTTCTCAAGGAAATTCATTTTTTTGTCAGATTAATGAACCAGGATGTTACTTATTCAATTACTCTCGTTCTGCCGGTTGTAGGTATGACAAATTTGGTAGACCTGGATTTGTCAAGATGCTCGAAGATCACTGATGCTTGCATTGGGCATCTGTTATCTATCTCAAATCTGAAGAAATTATATCTTTCAGAAACTAGTTTGACTACAGATGGAGTCAGGAATCTCTCTTGCCTTAAAAGCCTCTGTGTCCTTGACCTGGGAGGATTGCCTGTCACCGACACGGCACTATTTTGGTTTCAGGTATGAACTTTTCCATCATTCGATATTCATTTTCTGATCCTTGGTTAGAACTCAAAGATTTTTTATCAGATGCAATCACATGAAGTTGGTAAATGAACATTTGTTTTCAACTCTTTCTAGGAATTGACGGAACTAGAACACCTTGAACTATGGGGGAGTAAAATATCAAACAGAGGAGCAGCTGTTCTTGAAACTTTCCCTAAATTGAGTTTTTTGAACGTGGCTTGGACCGATGTCACACACTTGCCAATGCTTCCCTCTCTCACATGCTTGAACATCAGCAGATGCAACATCCATTCTATATATGGAGGGGAATTAAATGTGACAGTGCCTTTGTCCAAGCTCCTGGCTTCCGGAACAACTTTTCTCAACATTAATTTACAATTTGCACCTGTGGAGGCAGATGACCTGTCTTATATTGATTTATCTGGCTCTTCTGTTGACAACTTTCATTTTCTCGGTCACATGAAAGCGCTGGAGCATTTGAATCTAAGTTTTGGGGCTATGTCTGATGATTTAATGTGGCCACTATCGAGAATTGGAGAGAAATTGAGATATTTAAATCTGAACAATACAAGGGTTACTAAGATAGGTATGTGCATTATATCTAGTAATGTTCCGGTTCTGGAAACTCTATTGTTATCTCACACTTCTGTTGATGATGATGCTCTTTTGTATATCCATTCAATGCCTTCATTGAGGGAGATCGATCTAAGCAACACAAAGATCAAAGGTATATTTCTTTTCTCAAGAGAGTTTTGGTCCATTCTTATGGCATATATTATTCTCCTCCCCCTTGAAAATATACAATTTTTGTTTGGTTGCCAGGATTTACATTGTCTCTGCTACAAAATCTTACTCACCTGCAAAGTTTGAACCTAGAACAAACACTAGTAACAGATAAGGCATTGCATCTATTGTCTGTTCTACAAGAGCTGAAGTGTTTATACCTTAAGAGCGAGATTTTATCAGACGTTTCTTTGCATGTTCTATCATCTCTTCCAAAGTTAACATCCATTGGGTTTTGTGGTACCGTGTTAAGCAACGCGGACTGCAACTTTTTAGCCCACCACCAATGTTGCAGGTTTTGGATCTAAGGGGGTGTTGGCTATTAACCGAGGATGTGGTTCAATCTTTCCATATAAGCTACCCTCAAATTGATCTGAGGCACGAATTTGTTCATTCTCACTTGGCAACGGCAGGCCAATATGTGGTTCCCTCTAAACTGAAAGGGGGCAAATCATCTCAAGCTTCTCGTACTTTTCAGAGGCAGAATTTTGTAGGTAAAACATTATTGAATTTGCTTGTCAATCACTTTTGAAAATTCAGTTTTCTTGTCTTACGAATCCTGTTATCGTTGCAACTGTTGTGGACCAGATGAGAGACTGAAATACAACAGAGAGGAATTATTGGAACTGCAGTTTTCGCGCCTGTCGAGTCTTTCTCTCAGCAGTTCCAAGGCCGTTCTGCCCAAAATGCTGCTGAAAGAGTAAGCTAGTTATATTTTGATCCCTTGTTTGATATGTTATCCCATTTTGAGTACTTTTACCTCTTGAAATTTTGTAAACTTGTTTTGTAAAATGCATATGTAATGTCAGTTATTTATATATGAAGATTGTATCAATGCTTAATATATAAAACCCCAACCAGACTGATCAGCCACTACTAAAATTAACTTCCACCAATTCTACAAATAGATCAAACATCAATTACGGGTCGAAACATCAAATGAAAAAAACAAACTAAACAAAACAAAGTAACAAAAACAAATGGCACATCATTTTGAAAAACGTAAATAAAAGATGATGATCATGAAAGATTATTCGAACGCCCATTTGTACTTCTCACGGTACTCTGCCTCTTCTTCTGGGGTGAAGTCATTCTGGATGCCAAAAAATTCACGGATTTCTTCTGTTCTCTTTCCCTTTATCAGATCTGCTATCTGCTGAGTAGCCAAGTCCACTAGGCCTTTTATATTCAGATAGTTTGCTGCCTGCACCCCCACAATGAACATAAGTAGATCAGATGCAATTTTTTTTTTTGGTACACAAGGTTATATATACTCCGTCCCGGTCAGCTCCGCCTGTAGTCCAGGTGTACACTCCACTAGTGGAATATATATTGTCCTAGTACAATATATATTTCCTAATGTGGTTTATTTAAGTATATATATTATTTTTCGTAATAGTATGTGTTTTTTATTATATGAGTATATTTTTTAAAAATTTGAATGACGGTTAGGGAATGCAATTAGTGTTATACAAGTTTTTTTTTAGCCCTAATTTCAGTCTAATATGCGTCGATAGAAATCACCTGAGCTATACTCACATTAACGAGATATATGTTTTGATAAAAAATTTTCACATTTTTTTATAAATATATCTACACAATTTATTGAATATATATTTTATTTTTTTATAAAAACACATCTCACTGGAAAAAAAAATTATTTGTACTTAACAGTATCCCTGCTGTTCAAGTAGAGAGACCATTTAGCTGTCCAATCTGACCATTTTGTAATTATTTTTCTTTTCTAAATTATTTACACCTAAACACTAGTTTTAAGGGGAAATTTTTTAATAAGAATAAAAATAATGAAATTTAATCATTTAATTGAAAAATAGGATGATGGCTATTTAAAAAAAAAGGAATTCTAATCCCATGACAAAAAAAATAACAAATTTGATGACCCATATTAATAGTAAAAAAAACCTCATTGTATCACGTTTTGAAACATTTTCATTTTTCTAAATGCATAAATGCCGGTGCCATAAATCCCAGTTTCGTGTCATCTGTTAATCAAGTAAAATAAATTACATGCTTCATAGCATCTGGAATAAAATAAAGAAATTAAACTGATGTGGTGTTTACATGTTTTTGAGATGGCTATTTAGTCAATCACATTAATATTTCATTAATTTCTAGCCAATGGGAGGGCCTTTTCTTCCACCCCTGAGGGTGGAATCCCACCCCGTTTTCTGGGGTGGGGAGGGAGGGGAAGAGAGAGAAAAAAGGAAGAGATGGGGGGGGGGGGGGGGGGGGAGGGGGGGGGGGGGGGGGTGGGCAGAGGAGGTGGCGCCACGGGGTAGGTGGCGGTGATTGGAGGAGCACAGTGGGAGAAGAATGGGGACGAAGGGAGAGAGAGAGAAAAGAAAAGACAAGGAAGGGGAGGGCGTTTGATTGACCCTGAGAACCATCAAATTTACATTTTTTATTATTCAGTTTTAGAGTTTGTTATCCTAGGAAGATCAACAACTACATCTTAGTAATCAATAGGAATCAAGAGACTCGTTGAAGCCCTTCGTTCTGGTATTCTTAGGAATCAACAGCGTTGTTGGAGCTTGCAAACCTCGCATCCCTGAAGATTGATCGGATCAATAGAAGAGCGTGATCATCACGCTGCACCAGTTGACCCCATTAACCTTCATGTACGCGAGGTTTGCAAACTCCAACGACGCTGTCGATTCCTAAGAATATCAGTACGAAGAGATTCAATGAGTCTGTTGATTCTAAAGAATACCAGAAACGGATTTATTCAATGTAGTTGTTGATCCTCTTTGGATAACAAAATATAGTAAAGAAGATAAACAAATTCTCATAATCAATAATCTGAATTCATAATGTGATTTACAAGTCTATTTCATATAATTATCTAAATCTGTAAAATAGGAATTTAATCACAAACAAACTCATATATAATCCTAACTAATAAATCACAAACAAACTTCATATCTATGCTAACTAATATTCAAATTCGAATTCAAATAATTATTTGAAATTCAAATCTAAATAGAGTAACTAAAACAAATAAAATAAATCCTAACAAACTTTAAAACCGTCAAAAATAGTAAAAATAAAAAAAATGTAAATCATCTATAGTCTATAGTCATTCATTTGATTCCTTAATGTCAATCGAACGGTCCATGATCATCAGCATTAATGGTGGGCAGCGCCGAGTGGAGGTGTCTCCTTTTCTCTCTCCTCGTAGCCTTCCTCCCGAATCTCTCTCTGTCTCTCTCCTTTCTTTCTTCCCATCCTCACCCTAAAAAAGCGGGGTGGGGTTCCACCCTCAAGGAAGGGAGGAAAGGCCCCAATCAACTGATATTGTTTGGTTATTAAAATTTTCCTCAAGTTTATTAATTATTTCATGAATTTGTCTAAGAATACAACTATTTTACCATGAACATTAGCCATCCCTGACTGGGTTTAGTGTTAAAAAAAGAAATAAAGTTAAGACTCACTCTGAATCAAGCCCCAAATACAATAAACAAATTTTTTTTAATGTGATATATCATTTAATTAGATATGCTTTTTATAAAAATTAAATTATATATATTCTTATTAATTGTATACTCATATATATGATGTATAAAAAATAATAATAACCGGATTCAATGAGTTGATGGAATGATGGCTAAGAAAGTATATGTAACGAAAAGAAACAAAAGCTAAGATTACCATTATAATGCGGAAGAGATCATTGGTGGAGACACTAATGTATTTCTTCTCCCACTTCTTCATCCCCTCCTCCACCGCCTTCCGGTCGTCGCCATCAGTGACGGCGGCGGCGGCCACCGCCACGTGTTTGTTGCAGTAGTCCATGACCTTCTTCAAACACCTGGCATTGACATTCATGATGGGCACAGGTTCGTCGCCGTTGACGTCCTCCATGATGTCGCTAAGCACGCGACACATGGCGGCCGCCTCCACCCCGACGGTTATCTCCACCCCATCACAGCTCCTCAGGGTGACTGTTTTCTTGGTCTCTGAAGTGGAAGCCATTTTTGCTTTTGATTATTCAGAGAATTCGTTTGTGAATGTCTTTTTATAGGGGGTCTTAAGAAGATTAGTTATGGCATATGTTGTTAAGATTTTCAGTTTTTATGTTTTTGTTAGTTGGTGTAACACGTGTTATGCAAACCGATTTCATGATTTATACTATTTTTTAAAAAATTTATCTGTTAATGAATGATAAAATGGTTTTCTTTATAGTAGGTTCAGATATGTATCCGAACCGTCGATTTTGGATCATATCCGTATATGGGATTCGAAATGGGCCGGGTTTGAGATATTTGGATTCGGGTTTATGCTCGACCCGATCCTAATCATCCGAGAATTAATTATTTGTATATGCTTTTGAGTTCATACGTCAAAAAAAAACAAAAACAAAAGAGAAGAAAACGAAAAAAATTATCACACATTCAAATTAAATATGAGAATTTTTTTCCAGCCTCAATTTCAATCTCATATGTATCAATAGAAAATCACAAACGCATATACTTACTTTAACGAGGTATATGCATCGATATAAATTTTTCACATTTTTTTAAATACATTCATCCAATTCATTGGAACATATTCTTCATTTTCTATAAAAATGTGTATTTCATTAGATGATGTATATTATTTTTATGAAAAATTTAAAACACGTGTAGACTGAAATTGAAAATAGAAAATGAGTTGTACTTAACATTATCCATTAAATATAGAATCAATATAATTGGGCTCTTAGTTCTAAGTCTAAACCAACCCCACTCATAGACTCCACACTTGCTGGACCAAGAGACCAATATCTCAATAGGTCTAGCTGATGAAAGATGAGGATGGTGTCGGATCAAACTCATGATTTAGTGTTACATCACGTGACAAGGGAAAAATTTATGCGTGAGCACATAACTTACATGTGTGATGTCTTAAAAACCGTGCGGCAATAGATAAAATGGACAATATTACACATGTAAGTCTCAACATTATAATTAACATCAGAGCATGTCAGTTACGTTGTGGGTAAAACTCTGAAACTCACATGTAGATGTATGTCCCCACGAGGGGGATTAGGAGATCAAGAGCCCAATAGGCCCACCAAGTGGTTTACACCCTTTTCTAACCATTGAAACATGCTTATTAGCAACCAATACAATTAAATGAAAAATGATATGTCTAACTCCCATTGTAACCCGTTTACAATGCACATTGTATTTTAAAAAAAAAAATTTATTTACTCTCCAATTAAAATATAGAATCAATTGGACTCTTAGCTTCTAGGTCTAAACCAACCCCACTCATAGACCCACACTTGCTGGACCAAGAGATCATGATCTAATAGGTCTAATGAAGGATGAGGATGGCGTGAGATTGGACCATGATTTAGTGTCACATCACATGACAAAGGAAAAATCTTTACGTGAGCACATAGCACATAACTTATTATGTGATATGTCTTAAAATCGTGCGGCTACAGGCAAAATGTACAATGTAAGTCTCAACATTATAATTGACATCAGAGCAAGCCCGTTACGTTGTAGGTAAAACTCTGGAACTCACATGAGAATTTATGGCCCCATGAGGGGGATTAAATTGGACCAAGAAATCAAGAACCTAATAGGCCCACCAATTGGTTTACACCCTTTTGGAACCATGGAAGCATGCTTATTAGCAACTAAAGAAAATGATATGTTCAACCCCCAAGAAAAATGATATGTCCAACCCCATTGCAACCCCATTTACAGTGTAAATTGTTTTTCTTTTAAAAAATTATACACTCTCCAATTAAAATATATACTGTTAAATAAAATAAATTATATATTAAAATACAATAATGTATTTTTTAAAAATATATATAAATTTGTCAATAAACTATAATAGAATACCATATACTATGATAGCGTAGTATATAATATAATAATATCATAGTATATAAGGCAGTAAAACGGGCTGTAAAATGGATTGGGTGTATGAGCGCTCCGATTAAAAACCCCTAATCATAATCAGCTCGCAAAAAAAAAATCTCATTATATTCATCAACAAGAACAATCCACAAAATTATAATTAACAGAATTAACCACCCACCAACTCCATCTTCATATATAACAGATCCAATGCCAGTAAATGCATGGTTCCAACATTATCACAAGAAACCAAACAAAAAAACACAAACCAATTAAGCATTTGTTCTTAAGAGACAGCAGATCAGAAGAGACCAACCAACTCACTCAACAAAGTCTAAGCAAACTTAAAAGATGGTGATCATTATAGAAATGCCCAAGCATTCTTTTCATGGAGCTTCTCCTCTTCCTCAGCAGTGTAGTCATTGGTGATGCCAAACATGTCACGTATGTCTTCCACTTTCTTTCCTTTCATCAGATTTGCAGCTTGTTGTGCTGCCAATTCAAGAAGACCTTGTATATCCAGAAAGTTTGCTACCTGTATTTATATACCACATTAAAAATTAATTTAAAACATCATTTTTTTAGGTGCGTGTACAGGTTGATTATCTAACATTTTTTTTGCCAGGGCACAAGTTTTAATTTGTTCATGAATTTGTCCAAAACATAAGTAACAAAAAATACCAATTTTTTCGGTTTAGAGAGCTTGTCACGTAAACATTGAAAAAGCAACTACATGAAAATATCATAATTTTTTTTTTTAAAAAATCTTTATAAAATTTATTTAAAGATTTTCACTTAGCGTAAATACAATCGGATTGTTCTATCAAGATTCAAGACTCTTTATTTAATTATTTATACAATTAAATGAAAAACAATAAGCGGATTAATAGAAAAAATAATAAAAGATCTGAAGATATATACAATCTCAAAAAATCTTCATAATTTTTTTAATAAAAAACCCTCATCATTAAAAACTCCAAAACAATCTTTATTACGTCCAACATTTAAAGAAAAAAAGAACAAGAAAAAACAGAAACCCCAAATGAAGGTTTTTTTAAAAAAATGAAAAAGAATGAACGGATTAATAGAAAAAATAATAAAAGATCTATAAAAACAACCAGAAACACACGGAAATCTTATAAATAAATAAAAAACTCTCATAAAATTAACAATCTTTATTACGTTCAACATTTATAATAATAATAAAAGAAAACCCTAATGAAGAGATATGAAAGAAATAAAGAAAAGAAGTCTTGGGATTAGTGATTACCATCAAAATGTGTCCGCCGACAAGAGTCCCACTTCTTCAGCTCCTCCTCCGCCGCCTTCTTGTCTGCGGCTGTCCAGTCTGCGCTTGTCGAGGACACGTTGATCGACGACGTCACTGATTTGTCGGCCCAGTCGTCCCCCTCTGTGAGGTTGTTGAGCAGAACCGACGACATGGCGACCGCCCTCTCATCGACGACCAGATTCAAACCGTCAGAGCTGACGAGTGTCACTGTTTTTGATGGAGAAGAAGAAGAATAAGAAGAAGAAGAAGCCATCCTTTTTTGGATTCTTGAAAATGATTTTTCGGAGGGGTTTGTATTGGGAGTGCGTTTTTAACTTTTGAGTTTGCGACGAGCCCTCCTTAAAAATTGGGTGCTTATTTTTTTAAAAATCAGAGTGACCATAGCTGAGAATAATCAGATGGTGTGTTTGTGCACGAAGAAAAAATAAAAGAAAGTAATGAAATTTGGTCAAAGGAAAAGTAGTGAAAAGTAAAAAAAAAAATTTCATTTGATCAATTTTCATGGTGTTTGTACATATGGTGAAAAAAAATTTCATCATTTTCTCTTAAATTCTCATATATGAGAAAAGAAAAAAATTTCTCACTTTTTCTAATAAGATAAAATATGAGAGAGAAAGTGATGAATTTTTTTTTCTTTTTCTTTTTTGGCACAAATGATAGCTTTTTTAATGGTTAGAGAGAAAATTTTTACTTTTCCTTACTTTCCTTCATTTTCCGTCATGCACAAATGCACCCTAAAGATAAATCAGCGTAAGTCTCTAATCCAAGATATACTCTTAATAATGATAAATCATAAACAGTTGTATTATGGCAACTGAAAACAGTTGTATTTTGTAAAACCATGTGACATTGTAAATTAATGTATTAGCGAATGTTTGATTTTTTTAATAAAGGATATACGTGTATACTCACATTAACAAGATATATACATAAATAAAAATTATTAACTTTTTTTTATAAATGCATTCATATAATTCATTGGAATATATGTTTATTTTTTTATTATAAAAGCATGTATCTCATTATATGAAGTATAATATTTTTTAAAAATTCAAAACATGTATAACTGAAATTGAGACTGAAAAATAGGCATGTTCTAACATTATCCATACTTTTATAAATTAGTCAGTAAAAATTCAGGATTATATGTTTATTATATACTTTATTTTTACAAAATTACATGTTGTGATAGATACTCCCACCCCATAATTTGATGTTCCCATCTCGTTTTTAAGACCATATTTATCTCACCATTCATTTGGAAATGGGGTGAGCTAAGATGTATGGGGGTGGGATTGTCATATTTGGGTTGTGGAGTGGTCATGTAATTTTTAATTTTCTCTATAATTGAATCTTATACTGTTAAGTAATGTATATATTCATTTTCATGAAAATACATATTTTATTACATGGAATACACTTTCAAAAAACAAAAATAATTATTCAGAACTTCACATAAAATAACACGCGAGACGGTCTTAACATTATCTTTGACGAAAAGCTTCCAAATTTTCACCTCAGCATTTAATAGACGTTTTACATGTTACACGACACATCAGACATTATTATAGAATAGCTATTATATCAATCGATGTGATATTAATTTCAATTTCACATTATTTTCAGGAGAAAGGACTTGTGGCATAGCAGAGGAATAAAATTAAATTTTGTGTGAAGTATAGTAGTATCTTATGTACAAATAATCATACAGTACAGAAAGGCAATAATAAATTTCAATAAGATTTGAAAAGGAGAGAAAAGGTCCTCCCAACCAATCTCCAGTGGTTGAACATCTCAGATCCATCACTCACTTGGGGCTCTTGTATAAGCCATCAATGATACCCTGCATTAAACATTTCTTCTATCAGTATATGATTTTTCAAACTTTGGAATATAAAGAGAGATTCATAAACCAGAATTCAAAACCTGTAACTTCATTACAGTAGAAAAATATTTTAGCATTGTCATAAGAGAAAGGACTTATGGACTTTAACCATATCTCTTGAAAGAGCATTGTTACACGCAATTCTAACAAAGTACATATTTTATTAAATGACGTGACTTTTTTTGTGTGAGGAAATACAGTTAATTAATTGGAGTATATATTTCAATTTTTATTTTTATTTATAAATGTACATACTTACAACGAATTATATACCTTTAAAAAAAATCAAAGCTCGTGGAGGGACTGCATGTAACTTTATTCTTGTAGAAATATAGAATACCCACTATTTTTGCAATCATTTGATTCAAAACATTACAAATTATAACCATAATGGAGTCTGAGATATAAAGCCACTTCATAACATTTATATTGTAGGTTAACGTGTTTCAAAAAAACATGTTTTTGGTCTCATCATGGAGGGTGGATGAACCATTTTAATTCAAAAGTAGATGTGAAATTTCAAATGCGGTCACAAACATCATTCCTCAGGTTTTGTTTCTGTGCATATACTACAAACTTATATTAAAAAGTTGAACCATTTTAATTCAAAAGTAGATGTGAAATTTATAAAATATTTCAGTTTGCAGATGTCATGGAACCACATTCATCATCACAAATGCGGTAGCTATAGAAAACATTGTGTTGTTCTAAAGAAAAGATATCTACTAACCTGGTAATACTTGAGAAGCTGTGGCCGCTTCTTCTTATATGTTGGGGTTAGCAGGTCACGCTCCATGTCAAATGGCAATGGATCAAGGTGGACAGCTTTAATAACCTCGAAACCTTTCAACTGTTAACCATTATAAGTAAATAAGATAACCCAGATTAGCTTTCAGGATTTCAGAAAGTTCTGAGCGAATAATTCAGAACATCTCAAGTAGTGAATGAGCTAGAGAATGGATCGCTTATTACCTTTTTCTCTTTCGCAATCTTTGTCAGTTCGCCTAGGATATATGCTTTTGCTTTCGGATTCTCACACAGTGAGGTAAAGTCTCCGCTTTCCCCATTCTCTTCAGCCCAACGCTGAAGAGCTGCTTGATTAGGATTAACAATGGCTACGAGGAATGACTCAAAACTGTTCCCATATATCCATATCTGCAAAAAAAAAAAAAAATAAAATAATAATAATAATAATAATAATAATAATAATAATAATAATAATAAATCATTTAAATTGGCAGGATCAGAACCCTTTCTGTGGAAGTGATCTTAAAGTCGGCCATTTTGAGCTTCACTCTATTTCAATCCATTCATTTCTTTACTTCTCTTTTTTTTCACTCTCATTTCTTTCACTCACTGATATATATGAAAAAATGCTTGCAGGATTTTTTTTATCATCAATCTTACACAAAAAAGGCACCATAAAACTCTTTTCCAACATAATATGAATAGCAAAACAGTCTTAGAACTTACTGAATCAATGGCAGATACAAGACCATAAATGTTCTCGAGATTCTCAACAGCAACGTATTCTCCTTGTGAGAGCTTGAAAATATTCTTCTTCCGGTCAATGATTTTCAAACTTCCATTTGGTTGCCACTCACCGATATCCCCTGCACACAAAGAACATTGCAGCCATTTTGATGGAGAACTTTCATATAAAACAAATACATAATTTTCCTAACAGAAATTCAAAGAAGTGTGTCAACTATCCAGACTCTAGGACTCCTAAGTTTGGAAGTTCATTTTGACTGAATAGAAGTGCATAAGTGCTCTCTGAGTTCAATCACCGGATTATTTTTTTCTGTACAGAATGATTGTGAAGGTGGTAAAGCTACATTAGCCAAGCCATGTGGCAAAGAATTAGTTTAGTAAGAAATCTTCTAGTCTATATTACAGTGACGTCAAGTCATGAAATATTAGACAGTGTCACAGTTATAAAAGTGATACCAAGCCTCTCAAGACTTCAGAATGTGATGTATTAACTAATAGCTATGCAAACTTGTATAGATTATTAGACACAGATAAAGGAGCCCCAGACATGATATGTAAATTAAGATATTGACATGAAATGCAGCCTGGAGCACATGACAGACCTGTGTGAAACCACCCATCATCCATAACCTCTTTTGTGAGGTCCTCTCTTTTGTAGTAGCCTGAGAAGAGGGTATTTCCCTTTACACAGATTTCTCCACGTGGTACATTTGAAAGGGCATCATATCCCATTTCAGGGACAGACTCAAGGCGCACATCAACATTTGGTACAGGGGGGCCAACTGTACCAAGCATTGATGGTTCATTAGGCAATGACACAAATGTCCCAGCACAGGTTTCTGTCAGACCTGAATTGAAAGAAGAAAAAAAATCAAAAGTCATCAAGTATTCAATAATGCAACAGAAAGAGAGACATGAATCTCCCCGATGCATACCATAGCCTTGTACAACATGACAACATGCCACAACACGTAAGAAAGCTTCTACATGGGTGGCAAGGGGAGCAGCTCCTGATAGAATTAGTCGTACATTGCCACCTAGTCCTTGCTTCACCTGAAATAGAACAGGACAATCCAAAACTCAGGTTTCACAGATGAGGTCCCATGAACCCCAAGTCAACCAAAGATCAAGCTGTTATACTTCAGCACCTTATTGAAGACTACTTTATCACAAATTGGAGATGCTTCATCATGCTTTCGTCCCTTTTCCATATGATATTGTTTGCTGCAGGAAGTTTTCCAACTCATAAATTTGGATGATGAGAAGAGCAACAATAATGTATTGAGCAACAAGTTCACATATGGAACTCCATCCCCAGGGTTATAAAAAACAAGAAAAAAGAATAAGCAGAGGAAGAAAATAGGTAGAGTCAAGGGTTACTGGAGAACCACTAAATGTTCAAACATGTATGTTAGTGCCCTCCAAGATGCTGGTTACACAGTATTTCACACTATATTGAATTATTTTCATAGTAGGATGCATGTATAATATCTATAAAAAAAAAAACCTTCAACATTTTTTAACCCTAAAGGATGCTGCAAATCTCATGCCAAGCCAAACTCAAATACGCAGACCATATATAGATGCTTCAAACAATATCCAGTAGTCCCCTCACCCACCCAAAGTACACAAAATAACTCTTTGAATATTGTTTAAAATAAGGTCTGCAGATATTAAATGTTAATATTAAAAAAATACTGAAAACTAGAAATTGTGTTTGAACTTACTAAGAGAATGCAAGGTTAAACATTGTATTCTTCAAGAAGCCCCCTGCGGAGATCTTATCTTTAAGACCTGTAATAAGCACGCACACAAACTCCACGTGATGAATAAATAATAGCATGTAAATTACTATAATCAGGCAAATTACACTTCCTAGTAATGGTCAATCCTCATCACTAGTTCAAAATTCCGGAATGATTCAGAAGGACAAAATTTTGCAATTCAGTATAATTTAGGCTAAATTTGGGAAAAAATCAAGAAAGGTTCAGAAAATAATAATTATAAAGATAGAAAAATTACTCATGACATGCAAAATAATAAATAATAAATCAAATCCATGATCTTTCAATGATGTTATAACATTAACCATAACAAATGCTTTTGGATTCGAATTATAATATTTGAATGTAGACAAGATCATAAAAATCTACCTTAAAATCTCACAAGGCAAAGTCTAGTTGGGCAGTTTTTTATCTTTTATAATTTTAATTCCATTGCACAAGAAACATCGCAATTATGCAGTGATACATATTGAATTCATTTAATGTGTGAATTATTAAATAATATATGTTTTTTTAATGAAAAATGATTTCGAAGGGAAATTAAACTTTTATAGAAAAGTGTGTGCATTTAATACGCGAATTAATCAATAATTCTTGAATAAAATCATAATCGATATTTAAATAATGAGCTCGAAGTTAATACATGAATTAAGCAATTATTCAGTATTTAAAAAAACACAAATTAATCAATAATTTGGAGTGTTAGATAACAAGAGTAATGGTAAACAATAAATGGCATGATCAAAGGGCTCACATCCATTGAAGCTAAGGTACATAATTTATTTTACCGGATGCATTACATGGTTCAGATCCATGCACATTATTAATCTATTACAATAACTTATTTCGAAGAAATTTCATATTTTGCAGGTCTACATCCTGAAATGAACTCAGAATTTTACCTGCATAGATTCGATCCAGAACCCGTGGAACAGCACAGAACATGGTTGGTTTTAACACCCCAATGTCCTCAACCAACAATTTAACATCCTAAGGGGGGAACCAAAAATCAACAATGAATCAAATTTGACATGAACTTTTATTTGATGGGAAGGCACCCTGCACTTAACTTACTCACCCCACGCCAAAATCCAATTGAGGCACCAATAGAAATGAACAACTCCTCAATCACCCGGTCAAAGATGTGTGCCAATGGAAGATATGACAAGTAAACATCTTTGAAGTCCAACTGTAACAGTTTTCATAAACAAAAAAGAACATCAGATAAACGCGAACTAAAATAAATGAAAAAAATGATGTTACACTCATTGAGTACTCTGGAACATGCCACAGAACTTAAAAACACAAGGAATTCACCTGTTCATTTACAGAACTAAGCAACTGTTTAACACCGGCAATAAGAGTAATAATGCTCTCATGGGAAATCAGAACACCCTTGGGGTCTCCAGTTGTTCCACTTGTATACATTATAGTGGAAATTCCATCTTTCTTTGTCACTGGAAGGTCAAATTGTTGGTTATCACCCTGATGATGATGCCATGATCAAGAACTGAGTTAGTGATTGCTGTAGAAGCAAAAAATGGCAATGCGGATTACAAAAGGTGAGATATAGACTGAACACATTATGACAGAAAAGTATAACATCAAAGGTTTTAAAAACAATATATCATGGAATTCATTTGTTTTCCCATATTTAAATAATGCATCAAGTATAAAAACATGTGTATATCTCATGACAAAAGATATTATAACTAGTTTATCTAGTTTAAAAAATTATTAATTTGTGAATATAAGATTATTCAGATTTGTGTTACTTGGAGATTCCAATTAGATTGGTGTTACTTGGAGGCTGCAAGGTTTGTAGAATTATGTTGTTACGGTGCAGCCCTTGAAAAGGAATATGTACAGGTATGATTCAACCATTACAACTATGAAGCTTCCATAGTAATGTTCTTGATAAATTTGTTACCATAAGATTAAGCACGGTAAGAAAAGAAAAATCAGAAGTACTTGGCCTACCAATGTCAAAAATTCATCCCACGAATATATTGCCAAACCAAACTTCTCAGCCTCTTCCTTTTGTTCCGGAGCAACCTTGCCAAAACTTACAAGTGCTGCACAAAGAATGCTCACATCAAAACTTCCACTAAGCTGTGCACTACACATGGGAAAGATATTGACAAGTCACTTACTTTTCAAAAATTCAGTTGACTTGGGGCATGTTTTAAGCACCTGAATGCAAGAAAAAAATGAATTTGGTAAGGAAAATTCTATTGTGCACCATATGCAGAAAAGAACATTCATACAGTGCAAGAAATTATAATAATAATAATGTCAAATCCATGATCAGACACTTGCTAACTATAACTCATTGTACCATTAACTAGCCATTTTGACAAAGCTTAAATGCATGGGAATCCATTCTCGAGAGGATGCAAGTCCCTGCTTACTCCCAAACCTCAGTTTCTACTCAATTACGATTGAATATTAGGAGATATCTCTGATTTTATAAGGACCAAATGTCGAGGATCTGATGCACTGAAACCAGCTGAAATCAACTACTAGGGAAAGTAAAAGAACTGCTCACTGTTGGATGCATTGACCCAATTAAAGTTCATAACACATTAGCTACACAGAAGTATTTTTGAGGAACTGCTAGCCAGTCATCTCTTATTGGGATACACATTAATAACATCCCATTTCTACCCTGTTTAAAGGTATCTACACACTGTCATATATTTTTTCAGAAGAGTTTATTTATCACTAACATGCTCCTAAAAAACCCCGTCTTCTAACTTGCATCCAAAACTAAACAAAACCAAATAGGAGAGAAGGATATCAAATATTGCAAGCTTCCAATTGGAATGACTAACTATAGGAATAGTGGAATACAAAGAAAATCAGAACCTAAAAATAAAATGATTAAAAAAATGCTCTTGATAATGATTATGCTCACTGTCTAACATGATCTTTCTGATGGATAAAAGCTTACAAATGGAAAACGGGGCCCATTGAATGTTTGAACTACACATAGAAGATTATTGTTGTAAGTTGTAACTCAATAAAGTGTTCAAAAATTATGTGCACCCAAATTTTTAACAACATAGTGAATTAATACAAATTTTTAAACAAATATTACTTCCATAGGATTATAGGATGCCATCTCACATACCTCAGCAATCTTTTTCTCCTCCACAAAAGCTATTGAAACTTCTGCATGGCATATAATGAATTCAACCGCACCAGCACCTAGAACCACGGTAGAGAGACATTTCAGATGGGAAATTTTGTCAAAGCAAATGGGAAAGACTGCATTTTGAGCCATTAACCAATCATCATCACATTAGCAAAGGAGACATCTCAAGATCACGCATACAACACTGTCGTGCATAACCCTGCAATCAGTTATAATTATGACCTAGACTAATATCTGCCCACATATTTGCAAAACGCTGCATACCTAGGGTATCATACAAGGGAACACAGTAAATCCCATGAGCATTGCAGGCCTGCATAAATTGCAATTATACGAAATATGTCAAATTGTAACAGCAAAAGGAAAAGGAACACTTAGAATGATCAAGCTCAACACAAATACACGATATTAATCTAGGAAGCTTTTCTTCCTCAATAAAAGACCTATGTGCAAGTTATAGGAGATGGGATCAATCAACTGAGAGAGGAGGCATTTAAGAAAATAAGGATTACCTTAGACGGTCATGGTTTTAAAAATAGCAATCAACTCGAATAAAATTTGGTGGTAGAATCCCTACTAACTTTTTTTTTTAGTTAAGCAATCAACTTCCATATAGAATTTAGTCATTTACCTCCATGCTCATAATCCACTCAGTGCAATTGGCACCATAGATGCCACATCGTCCCCCCTACAAAGAAACAATTCTAACAAATGAATACACATAATAAACAATTAAACATAGGTAGGAAACTCTAAGGAAAGAAAAGATAAAAAGGTACACCCACAAGCAATGTCAATGTAACCAATCAAAGGCCATCAACGAATATAGAGAGTTAACCGTGGCCTCTAGCCATCCACGATTATGAAGAGTTAAACATTCCCATTAATTACAAAACCCACATGCAAGGCCAAACACTAGTCAAATGAGTGACGAACTCACAAAAAAGAAAGAAGGCTCACACATGCCTTTATGGGACTGAAAAGTAGATGGAAAGAGCAGCATAGACTCTTTTATCCCTCCCACATTAAATTATACCTCATAAGTTAAATAAACAATTCAATCTTGCTGTACATGCAATATATCAATCAATCGACCCGGAGGATTAGTCCTTGTCTCGAAGGGTTTGGGATACCTACGATAGCAAATATATATATATCAATCTTTGTGGGTGACTTTGCTATATGCAAAAACTCAGTTCAGCCTAAGAAAATAACAAATGGTGTCAAAGTAGTTACATACTAATTTTCACAGGATCATTCTAATAACCTATGATGTTTAAAGCCTATCTTTTGATCAATGAAGTAAACAAATGATGTCAATTCACACCAGCCAAGATATCATATAGCATATAGACAACATCACACACATCCAAATCCATGATTTACCTGACTAACACCACAACTACGGATGGAGTTCCCAAGCCTCATCACAACATCATACACTTGCTTGTAAGTCATCCAAATGTAACCACCCGGCTGCATAAAAAAAACACTTCAAAATCCAATCTTTGAGTTACTAACGCTAGCCTTTTTTTTTTGAAGCATAGTGTTCCCCATGATTTGATCGACATCTTTTACAAAGGTGGGAGGTGCTTACTGCTTGCCAACTTAACCAATGATCAGTTCGCTAATACTAGCCATGTTTGGAACCAATTGCCAAATTGATTCGGATTTAACAAAATCAGTTTTTCAGTTAAACAGATATCTTCGAATTCAACTTTTGGTTTCAAATTGTGGTTTTACATGTTAAAAGTCAATAAAAAAGCACATGTTTTTTTTTTGAAATAGCTGATCAATTTGACTTTTTTAGAATTGACTATTTTAATCAATCTAGAGCTATTTTTGAAAATTGGTTTCAAACGAGAAACCAAAACAATACAATTCAACAAAAACCGACCTTCCCATTAACGACCTCCCGCCGGCCAAGCATCCGATTCTCGGGACACCTCTCCACGGACATCCTGTAACAACCAACCCACACAAACACATCGATTTGTTTGTGATGCAATTAAAAAACTTCCAAACAAAACCTTCAAACAACACAAAATCCAAAAAAGGTCACCTGAAGACGTCCCAACAGGTCTCCATGCCTTCCACCGGCTGAGGGAACCCGTCCTTGGCGAAGAGGCTCCGGTAAGCCGGACCTGCTGAGGGTTTCCCTTCCCTCTCCGGCTCGGCCTTCTCAACTTCCACTATGTATCTCTTCGTCGCCATCGAAACCCTATTGAGATCGAGAAGAAGAGAAGACGAGATCCCTTTATATGCAAAAGCTTTGATTTTTCAAAAAGAGAACGGGTTGGATTCTCTCTGGTTGATAAATCTGATGTTGACTAATAAAAAAAATTAGGGTTTAATTAGGTTGACTTGATCTGGTGAGAGGTTATTGGATTAGGTGAGACCCTCATCACCTCACGTTCTTTCAGTGGGCTTTTATTCAAACCTACCCCACCAAAACGTTTTTTGATGAGTGATTTGATAGGGGGATTCTTTGATCAGGACCGTTCAATTTCATTTTTTTTTTATTGTGGTGATGGAGATTGATCCGACGGTTGTGATGATAGGATACGGTGCGTCCACGGAGTGGGTGGCGAGTGGATTTAATATAAATGTGACAGTGTGACGTGAATGTGAAATATGTTACATCTATTAAATTACTGATAAAGATATGCAACGACAAGCGTGGAAGGATAATATAATGTACAAGGGGATAAAAATATGGATGGGATGGTTTTTTTTATTGGTTTAGATATGTTAAATTAAAAAAATGATCATGATTTTTTTTTGTCACGGGAAACCTTAACCATAAATGAAAATTTGATAATTGCTTTCTATAAAAAAGGATTTTTTTTACTATATGATGAAAGCACATCCTTGCACATGATGCTTGCCTAGATGTTGGCATCCCTATTTATTTAGCTGTAAGCAATTTTAAAATATTTGTTTTGGTTATGTAGCAATCAACTAAACACATTGGGGGTGTGGACGGTGAAGTGGCATTTTTTATTATTATTATTAAAAGACATCTACGTACCTTGTAAATATGAATAAGCTTTTTATTAATCCCTCAAATAGAGACATACATGATACAAGTGACAAGTCTTCAAAAATTCAAATCTATATTATATTATTATATAAAAGTCTCTTCAATCAAAAATTTGCCATTTGACCTTTTTACCCCTATCAATTTATTCAATCCCATTACAATCTATTCACACCACTTTAATGACAACCATTTTTTTATTTTACCCCTACATTTCTATTCAAAACTCATTTATATCATTTTAATCTTATTTATATTACTTTAATGACAATCATTTTTTCATTTAACCACTACATTTCGATTCAATTCCAAGAAAATCCATTTACATCATTTTAATCTCATTTATAGTATTTTATAATACAATACATTCCATTATGTAACATATTCATTAACTTATAATTAAAATTGGCTATCATAATATTATTATGATACTCTTGCATTTCTACTCAATTCCATGAAATTCATTTACAACATTTTAGTTTCATTCATAGTTTATTATAATATTTACATTTTATCATGTAACATATTGATTAACTTATAGTTAGATTTGATTATCATAATATTATTAGGATAAGACATGATATATTACACATCAAAAATATAATTCACAAAAAAAAAAGGTATTCCCATTTCATATGCAAAAACATGATATACTAAAAAATGTATCAAATATTAATGTAATTCACATCTATTAGCATTTATTTAATTCACACATATTTGATTAGCATTTACTCTATTCTCTTGAATTTCTCTACTCTATTAATGCCCCAAATAATCAATAGTCCATAAGCTCTATCCAACAAAAAAATATATAATTCACAGTAATTAAAAATGCAATCCAATAAAAAAACAAACGTATAAAATACTGGTACAAAAAAAATATTGCTATAAAGATGGACAAATTCAGATTTGAGCTTTGTATGAACTCAACAATAGATTTATCCAATGAAAATTCATTCATATCATTGTAATATCATCCATAATTTATTCATATTTTCATCATATCATGCATAACATATTAAAATTTTAAGCTTCACATTTCATCATCCTTATATGATGACTATTATATATATATCATAAAATAATATTAATAATTTACATTATTTATGATAAAATTACATTCATATACCGACTTATCCATGAAAAATTCCTTTACATCAATTATGATTAAATTAAAATGTTACATCAATTATGAAAATATTATTGTAACTAAATTTTTTAACATTAATATTAATCAAAACATATATTACATTTTGCCTATGTGCATTTGCACATACACAACAACTAGAAACTTAAATCTCTCTTCTATCTATATACTAAGCAAAAATGTTTTTAATTAATGTAACACAAAATTACATCCTTCCCCTAATTTTTTTTATTAAAGTATATTATTATCCAAAATTCATATTTATTCTTTTAATTTATCTTAAGATTAAATCCGCGCTTGGGCACAGGAACTCGTCGGTGCGAGGGGAGTGCGCCTCAGTGATGGTGTGATCGAGATACATGCATAGGCATCTCCACACTGGGTGGCTTGATGTTCGGTGGGTAGACACCCTATCTACCCCGGGACTCTGTTTCATTTTCCCCTGAAATGTTTGTTTGTAATTTTGTTTATTTGTTAGCATATGTCTTTCTAGTCCTCTCATCCCCCATTTAAATATATACGTATCTGTTCATAATGAAAATGGTTGGTAGCGTGATCAGTCTATATTTCTTCAAAACAAAAATTATCTTAAGAATTTAAGGGTTTTTAAATGTATGTAACAGAATTTTAAGTCTTTACTCTTTAACAAATTTATTAAAATTCATTATTATCCAAAATCAATATTTCTTCTCTTAATCTTATATTCAGATTTAAGTAGATAACTACATTTTATAAATTTTAAATAAAACAAATTCTCTAATAATTAATAAAAAAAATGGAATTTTCTCAAATAAAATTAAATAATTTATGGGTGTATTTCATTTGAATTTATTTTTTTATTTGTTGGTGGGTTGTTCTTTGAGATTTATTAATCTATCATATTATTTGGTGGGTTAAATTATTGTGGATAAATCCATCTAATTTATTCTATTTTATATTATTTCATTATAAAACATTCATTATGATCAAAGGGATTTGTTCATCAAATTATCTTATTTTTATTTTATTGTTGGTAGATTTTTTTAAATTAATAATTTTTCAATTAAATAAATAAAATAATTCTTGAATAATCAAACGAACGATGATTTATTTAAAATCAATTATAAAATAATTTAATATTAGTCTCATTGTGAAGGTCTCGATGAGATCTTTCCAACTAAAAATGGATTAGCGCATCTAAATATATACATTATGTTGAATTAATTAGTGTACAAAGTAAAAAGTGAAAAAGATGATTTGGAGGTGGCCTCCAAATATGGAGGTGTCTCCAAATTTGGAGGGTCAAATCCAAATATCTAAATTTGCCCTCCAAATTTGAAGGTAAATATGAAGTGTGCTTTGAAAATATGGAATGTGGTTGGAGATATTCTTAGTTTTTTCAAACAAGATAAAAATATAGATTCAGATACAACCATATATTAGTTTGTTCAATGTATCTAAAAAAATTTTAGATACATAATCAGATACTACCCTCTATTAGTTTTTTCAGTTATCTGAATTTAAAACCAAATGGATTACATTGTGTCACTTCTTCAAAATGAATGTTTGATAAACTATATAACTATGTTAATTCAAATGATAAAAAATAAAAATAATAAAATAAAATACAGGCGAATGAAAAATAAAATATATTAAATAACATATTCGACTGAAAACAAAAAGAAATTCAGATCATTAGAAAAATCAACCAATCTCCCTAATAAATGTTCCAATCAAAACACCGCCGTCAATTATTCCTCACCATCTCAAGATCCGTCTCCATCAAGAGAACGCCCGCATGGATCGAGAGTCTCCGCACACAAAAAAAAAGAGGGGGTGGACGTTTTAAATGTATAACCCAATCTTCGAATTAAGGGAAGTCAAGAGGGGGTTGTTGTTTTGGTTTTAAAAAGTAGTCTACATGTGTCACCTCGTGGAATTTGTAACGAAATCCATAATTAAGGCTTGTAAGTCATTATTGTTCTTAGAAAATAGAAAAAGATACACATAGCGCCTCCTTTATTGCAGCCCCAATTGCAGTTTATCTCATTTTTATTTTCTTATAAAATTATGCATTCACCATTTGAAGCGTATGCTATTATATGAAATGAAATATATACTAAAATACATTAGTACATTTTTTTTTCATGATAAAAAAATAAAAAAAACAGTCTACAATATATACTATAATAATGTAGTATACATTATGATAACGCAATATATATTATATTATCATAGCATACACACTCTGTAAAACAGGCTGTAAAATCGGGTTGCGTGTATAAGCACCATAGAAAATATATGTTTGGGCTCGGTCAATAGAATTTTTAATCACCATGTGCTTTGATACAAGACGTGTAAGATTATATAAAATTTAGTCAAATAGGTTTTTATTTATATAAGCTGAATCAGATGTTTTGACTAGAATTCCAATACATTTGGGACAGGGAAGTCGGAATCCCAATTCTCCCTTTGGATGGGGAATGTCAAAGAATTCCACTTCTACATTACGACCAGGTAAATATTTTGTTAGATTAAAAATGTGATTCTTCTTTTTTTTCTTATATATACACAATCTACTGGAATATATATATATATATATATATATATCATGTTTTATTAATATATAAGTATACCTGGTTACATGAAATCTATACCATCAAAACAATAAGTTGAATTCGCTCTAATTTCCATCTTTATTCTCAATTAACCACCACATATCAAAGTTCCAGATGGAAAATGAAATCCCCTTTGAAAACCTTTGACACTATAATATTACATATCAACTCAACCTGCAAAAAACCTGAATCAACTCGAACCCGAGCCCGAACCCGGCCTCCCGAAGGGTTCAACCCGAACCCGACCTCAACCCGCGGGTTTGGGTCGGGTTCGGGTTGAATTCAAGCTCAAGTCGGGTTCGGGTCAGATCGGGTTCGGGTTTAACACCTAAAATATAATAAAAAATATTTAATAAACAACACAATAAATTCTAATTAATTATTAATTAAATCTTATATACAAATAATTAAAAATGAATATCTATGATAAATTAATTCGAACACAACAAACATAGTAATGCTCTAATTTGTGTAATTGTTTATTGTGTTTTAAGAATTTAAAGTTTTAGATATAGGTATGTTGTTATGACAGCATAACATTTGTTAACCTAGATGTCAGGTTCGGGTTGAGCCCGCAGGTTGAACCCCCAACCCGAACCCGACCCAAATTAGGTTCAGCTTAGTTCGGGTTCGGGTCGAGTTGAACCCGACAAAGAAAAACCCCAACCTAAACCCGCCCATGAACTGGGTTGAGTTGGGCTGGGTCGGGTTCAACCTGCCCAACTTGCACCCCTACAAATGCTAGAGATTCAGGTGTCATAACACTCTCCAATGCAAACCAAGTTGGTAATACTGTTGAGAAGGAGAATTCTTCCAATTCTGATAGATATCGTGTGAAAAATAAATGAATGTAATTTTGCATGTGTAGGAATGAATGATTCCAAACATGGTTTATCTAGGTACTCCAACCGAAGGAGAACAAAGATTTTCCAATAACACTAAAGTGGATGACTAACCGCGGTAAACTAATATTCAAATTTCAATGGCTATACAGACTGTACACATCTGCAATATCATCGTGAATCCTTTAGATTGGTCTTGGAATCGCTGCTGTGTTTCTCAAATAGAGAGCCCAAATTCGGGGTTTTGGTGGGAGCATGAGCCATTGTAGAGAGAGGATGGAAGCTGGTGTTCCCAATAAACCAGAACATCACCCATTTCAGATTGCAGAGCATGTACTTTAGAGCCTTCGTCCAGTGCTCCGGCTTGTTGAAACTATGAGTGATGCTATAGTTCCCCCCCACCTTGTCATTCTCAATCCTACAAAACAGAATATGTTGCATGACATTACTGGGAAGTTATATAGAAAAAAGTAAGAGATATCATATCATGCTATGCAAATTTCAAGGTTATGAGATACCATTAGCTACACATTTTACAAGACATAAAGCCATGAAGGCAAACAAAAACTTATTTGAACTTAATATATGGAATTTTGAGACACTGAGATAAATGTGTTATGATGTAAGTTATAGATTGCCTGGGATTGGGGATCATCAAGTCACTTGAAAAATATTGAATTAACACAGATATAACATTGATATGTAAAGTCCAGAAAGATATATTTGTGCCGATAAAGGCTTCAGCCACAAAACTCTACAAGGCAAAAAATAAATCTTCCATATCTGCCACTTACACACTGTATCATAGAAAAACATGCACAAAGGTATGGGCAGAGAGTAGCCTGATAATACCTTAATTCAATTATGTGATAAGTCACTTAAAATGATTATCATAGTGCAGAAAATCATATAAAAACAACAGTAACATTTCATTACTTAAATCTTCTGCATGCAGAAGCGACGAATTTTTTTTTTCTCAAATAAAATGGGCGAAAACAGGATTGGTATAACAAACCTTTAGACTAGCATAAAATAAAAAAAGAGTATGATCTTCAGCTGTAGAAGTTTTCCAATACTACTGAGTTAAACTAGGATGGGTTAAACTCACTTGTAAGGAAGATTGAAACATTTTTGTGGTGGCATGCCATTTGCTTGATCCATGGAATTTGCAAACACGGCAAATTCTTTAAGACAAGTCAGGAACAGGGTCATTGCTTTATCATAGCCAGTGCTCCAAAATAAATTTACAGGACCATGCCTGCATCACAGATAAACATTTTATCTCCTTTGTCACAGATTAAAAAAAAGAAAGGATATGCTTGATAAATTTGTTAAGAATAGCTGAGCTCCAAACAATAGGCGTCAATATGGACACAGGATTTTAAAACTGTATCGAAGGGTACAACAGACTAAAAAAAGATGATAAAGGGCATGTAAACAGCAGCACATAGATAGATACATAATATGTATGCGTGAGGGGAGGGGGGGATGTATGAATAAATCTCATACAAACTCATCAGGGAAATATACTGGGACAGACAAAATACCGGTGCGCTGTGAAGAAAAATTATAAAACTTCAGACCATAACAGATCCCACATTAAATTAATGAATAAGAAATTGTTCGAGGAACAAAGAGATATCTGTTCATCTTGCATGATATTCAAAAGAAAAGATCAAACAATTCAACAACAGGATACTCACAATTCATATTTGTTGTTGTTGCTGTCCATTATCTGTGGGTAGCTCCCCATCGGAAGAATCTTGATTTTACATCTAAAGGTTGCATTTGTCAAGGAAAGCAGTTACACACATTATAGTGAATATCAAGAGCCATATGCAACACCCAGCAATCCAGTCTAAATGTGCGATCATATGGGACCTTGAAGGTCAGGAGTCCCCTTTTTGAGGATTTTTCTAGATGATACAAAGGAAAATTATCAATGGGTTTACATCATTTTCTTCAAAAAGAAGGTACATTTCCTTCATATTCAGCACGAGAAAACACAAAATATGGGCAGATGATATTTATAATACCAAGATTATCTATTCTGCTAGAAATCAGGCATTTTTCAGATATGTCTGACTGCCTATGGACTGCTGTGGTTTAAACATAGAGGACCGCATGATATATTATAACAGCGTAATGTGATTGGTTGTATGCATTTGGAAAAGATAATACAATTCTGTTTTTTCAACTAAAGATATGGAATTTATGAGATTTGCATTACCGATGTTTGACATCATCAGTATTCGACACGTGTCTAAATTGACGCATCATACATACATGAAAGCAAACTTGATTTATCACCCTATTACAATATGATTACGGTTTGAACTTCTCATAATGACTTTAGCAAGCCACCCCCATTGATCTAGCACAATTCCTAAGAGCCGAGATGCCATTCAATTAATTGAAATGAAAATTTATGAGCAGTTCCTATCAACCATGTTATCAGGTGAAAAGGATATAAAAAAACATGGCATCAGTCGATATTAATAATCTTAATTCGAGTCTGAATAGATGTATCATACATGAGAAAGTCATGAAGAACTTGATCCATCATTCTGATGAAATATAATTGCATTCCTGATCCATTAATTATACTAATATATATTTATATATAAATTCTACAGGAAGTTTCCCGTAAGATCAGTAAATAAGTGTAAAGCACAAAACAATGTAATTTTCATAGAAGGATACGAAAACTTTGGATGAAGATATTGCATCATTGTATGCAAGAGAAGACATGCTTGCCCCCAAGCAGCATTTATCTCATCCCACTCGACCTATATTCAAATAAAAAATAGTCAGGCAAGTATCAAAAAATTCATATGGATGTGACAACATGATATAATCAAGATTATAAATTCATTATTATTTCAGATATTTTTATTATTAGGATTTATTTTTATGTATATTAGGTCTGTTAGGGATTCTTAATTATCTAGAGATATTTTTGTCATTCCAGTTTATGGTTCTTTTGCTAAAATTTCAGCTTTTGATGAAAAATAATATTGATTATTCATTCCACTAAATCTCTTGCTCTCTGTCTTCCTGATTTCTTCTTCACCCCTAATCTCTGCTTCTTAAGTTCACATTATTCAATCTATACAACATAATACACTAGAACAAATTTGGATTTAACTAGATCAGCTTCTTGAAAGATGGTTGAGGTTAAAATGACCGAGAAAATTAATATAGATCTTGAGTCTTTCCTGCCTGGGTTTGAAAATCATACTCGTATTTTAGGAAGACGGCCAAGTCGGAAGGTATTGATTGTACCAAACTCTCCATCATTAGAAATGAAAAAGGCATCATTTAGCACATTAGTGCGTTTCAGAGATTCCAAATGAGCTTGTGACACTTCAATCTTTGCCAATATTGCATCTCTCTCTTCCTGTCAAATAAAAAATTTAAGTGAATGGAGCAAATAACAAGCCGAGTACAAGAATTGGTAGGCAATAGGTAAACCAGTACTGAAGATAGATGATGTCAGAAGAAAAAAATTCATAAAAATGAATAATTTTAGCAAACCTGGTAAGAGGTAATTTGAAATTGGAAACTGTTAAAATCGTGCCAATACCTGTTAAATATTCATCACAAAGGCAAACACTTAGCAAAAATTTACTCGAAGCTAGTTGCATATAAATATCTGAATAATATCAGAAAAAAAACAATTTGAATTAGTCAGCCACCTTTCAAGTGATATATTAGCCCTTTAAGAAATACAACGAAAACTTAACTAATCAACATCCAAACATCTAAAATTTGCACATATACATTTGAAGCCATGGATTAGCCTGTCATCTCTATAAACATGAACTATAACCTTAATATTGATTATGAAACTTGTTGAATACTTTTACCAGGAGCAATATTAATAGATGCAGGGAGGCATGTGTCTATATCATTTCTGCACGGTCAAAGAGGTTGCATTACCAGGACTGCCACAGAAAGAAGAAGGCAACTTAGGGTGGGTAGTGTATATGGGAGAAGGAAAAAAACGCTGTCTGAACTCTACACTGAAAAGGAGGGAAGAACAGCTGTATATTAGGCAGTCCTTTCAGATATGATACTTAATTTATATTGCTCCATAAATGGAAAGGGCAGAGTGTCTAATCCTCCACGTCAAATAATATAGATTATAAATATCTATCCAGGTGATACCCACAGACAAAACACAGATAAGCAGAATACCCAAACAAGAACTGGAATTTAAACTAGTTCGGTCCATAATTACCAGGATACATGTTTCCATACAGCCATGGCTGGGATATGCATTAAGAAATGCAAGTTGATTTGGTTCCCCTGATTTAGGGACAGGAGAAAACATTATAAAACTTCCCATTTATGTATTCAAGACTCAAGAAAACCTAGTGGGACGGAACTGGTTAGTATTTACATTGCTTTCCTTGAGTTTCCCACAATTTCCGCCACTGGTTCACTCTCACTTAACCATATTTCCCATTTCCCTTTATAAGATGCTTTTTCAACTAGGATTTCCGCATGGTTTCCCAATCTAGAATTACAATCCAACGCCTGCAGGCTCCAGTCGGATTTTGATGATCTCCAAAATCTCATCTGCTAGTTCATTCAAATTATCAACTGTGACTAAGAATATAAAATTGTTAAACAAAAATACATCTGGCGAACCGAGCTTTGGTAAAGTCGGTAAGGAGATCAAATCTTGGGGAGCACCATTCTTAAGGAAAAAAAAAACATCTAACCCCATTTCTAGCCCCAGTTTTTGCATCCGGGGTATGTACCTTCATATGAAAGCATATTGATAATACAAGTACCTTCTTGATGAATGTACACATGCCCATATAGATGCATATACATTTGGTGGGGCTAAAAGTAGGCTAGATATAGGGCTTGGTGTAGCAAAGCTCAATATTTTCTCTCACAAAAGTAAATTTATAATCTCTCCTCCTCTTTCCTTGGCCTAATTCTACATTTTCTCCAAGCAAAGTGGCAAACTAACACCCTTCATTTTAAGCCAAGAATAACGATTGGTAAGGTCCACAATCACTTGAGAGTTACCTAGTACCATCAAATGAGTCCAAGGCCCAGAGTCATGAGGGACATCTGCCACCTATTTTAAACCTTTAGCAGTTCTTGAGTGAATTCATTGAAGCATGAGCATGATGAACCAGATATACCTTAAATAGCACCCTTTTATTCCCCAATTTCCATGCCAGAAAATCAGGAAATCTCTTCTGAAGAAGAAGAAAAAAATGAGAAACTTCAACAGCTTGACCCTTCACCAGCTCCATGATCATGGCTCCATTACACACTTTTTTCCACAAGGCCAGCAGACAAGTGGCTACCCTAGTACCAATGTTCGAAATATCGATTAAATCGATATATCGATTTGGGATCATATCGATATAATCGGCCCATGAAAAAAAAAGCAAAAAAATTCTTCTGAAGAAGATACGAAAAAAATGAGATAACTAATCAAATCAGTCTAGATCATAAAAAAAATAAATAACACTTGACCGAGTGAGAATACTTTTATCCCATCACCAGCTCCATGACTTCTCTCATGGCTCCATTACACACTTTTCTACAATCCACAAGGCCAGCAGACAAGTGGCTACCCTAGTACCCTGTCTCCATCTCCCATGTGATCTGACCTCAGCCTCAGATTTCTTTTTTTTTTATCTTTACCTCAGCCTCAGATTTCAGAGAGCTTCTTCGCATTGCTAAACATGGTAATCATCTACTTTAGCATCCTCATGCGCTGCTATTCTGCATATACCAGGACAAATTCCCTCAAAGCTGATTTCACTTATATGATTCTTCTATCTCTTCAGAGTATAAATCAAATCTACTGCTTCATGGTGGAATATACAAGAATAAAGAATCAATGTAACCATTCATAAGTGTTGGACGGAAGAATGTCAAATATCAAGTTTGATCTTTCTTTCTTTTCTTTTTTTTTTCCTTTTTTGAGGATACCCAATACAAAAGCGAGCCACAAGAAACCAAAAACGACCCAAAGAGAAACTCCAGGCTAGGTCATGGTAAAAGAGTTATCTCCTCACTCCCCACCCCCAGAAAAAACACATAAACATATCTCTACTCCTCAATCACAATTCACAAACCCCCCCCCCCCCCCCCACCAAAAAATTACCATAAAAAAAAATTGATACACTGTAGTTAAAAAAAATAAACTATACTGGCCTGCTTGATCTGTGGGAAAAGATCACATAGCCATACTCCACAAAAACAACTAGTTTGGGAATATTATGGCCAATGGTAATATACAATGAAACATTGTTGGAAAAAGTAAGATCACTAACAATTAATAAAATAGAAATGTCAATAATTAAGTGCAAAAAAAAAAAACTAAATAACAATACACAGGGCATAACAAATAATTTACACTCACTGTTCCTCTTCTTTGAAGAGCTTGGATTTTGATTCCAATTCCATCAGGTCAATATCGATCTTTGCAATCTGTTTCTCCGTTTCTGAAATAGCAGCTTCCATTCTTCTTTGTTCTTCTTCAACCTAAAATGGCAATGGATGGGACATATAAATGAATTTTATGATTCAGACAACTGACAAAACATACTAACAGATAGAAGCCAATAGGATATAAAATTTGACATTATCTATCCTGTGTCTGGATTGAAGTAAATAAGCACAATTTCAAAAGTAAAAAACAAAAAAATCATGATTCTAATGGATTCTCGTGACATGTGTAAAAGAGTAGCTCCACCCCTGAATAAGCTTATTGTACAATAGTTATTCTTTGCATGGCTCACCCAACAATAGCTTCTTAGAGTTCTAATTCAGCATTTCTAACCCTGGTTTGCCCACAACAGCATCATGTAGAATTTCTTGATTACACCATTAACATCATCATCAACCCTTAATTTGATCAAATTAACCAAAAGCGAGGCACGGAATTCAAACCTTTGATTTCTCCTTGAAGAAATCAGCCTCACTGAGGACTAAACTACGTTCCCCCTCCATCTGCCGAAGGCAACCTTCATACGCCCTGATGTCCCTGCTCACATCTTCAACTTCTTTATCGAACTCATCGCACAACACCCGCATGCACTCCAAACACAATGGCTGCTCAACCTTTAAAAAAAATATTTAAAACACTCAAAATTCAATCCCACGAAAACCAAATCAAATCACATCTCATGATTCAGTATACCTGTGTCTGACCAGTGGCGATCTCAGACGCCCGATTCAACATGGTCACGCACGAATGGAACCCAAAAGTGTTCGCCCGGGGAGACGGTGAGCGGGTCCTACCACTCTCGGTGGGAGAAGTCTCAGGCTTGTACACGGAAGCAGCAGGGGGAGGCAACACGACGAACGACTCCTCCATCGCCTTCGGAGGTCGCGGAGGGACACCCCCGTGACCTTGATTTCTCTGCCTGGGGAGCACGACGAACGAGTGGTCCATACGGCTCGAACCCATCAAGGACGACCCCTGCATCCCTGCAAAACCCTAGAAATCAAAATGTCGAATTGAAGTGGACGAGATCGAATGAAAAAACGATCAGATTAGGATCGGATGGAGATAATTGAGAGAGACGGAACCTGAACGGGAGGAGTCGTTGAGGAACTTGTCGGAGTGGGATTCGACGCCGCCGCCGACGACGCAGAGGGACTTCCTGCAGCGCTGGCAGACCCATATCGGAAGGTTCGGGTCGTCTCGGATGGTTCTGTTGTCCGTCGCCGGAGACGATGACGAGACTGACTTCATCTTCACAGCTCTCTCTCTCTCTCTCTCAATCGAAAAGGGGGGCTTTTATAGGGGAGGACGAGAGGTCTTTCGCTTGAACGCGCGCGCGCGCATCGACGCAAGCGAGAGGATTGTGGAATCGTCACCGCACGTTTATAAATTTGGAATTTAAGAACCGTTGGATTAAATTAATCTGGTTTAAGAAATAACTTGAGTTGATTTACTACGCGGATATTTCGGATCGTCCGTATCTGTGACTCTGTGTAGATGCAAGGTTACGTCAGTTTATGCACATCGCATCGCATGTATACCATTATCTCTTAATATATCTTGGATATCATAATAGACTTTGAAAAACAGTGGATATGGTAAAATAATAACAGAACTGTTTGGATGACAAAAATAATTGATATTAGAAAAAATCCATATAAACCACTGCAATCTTTATATATCCATATAACCCCCTCTAAACACACCTATAAATCCATATAACCCTTTCCGTATGTGAATCAAACGGATTGTTAACCACACCTAACCTCACATGGAATCTTTTAAACTCACATGAAAACATAAACTCTATCTGCATCTCTCTCTCTCTCTCTCTCACACACACATGTTCATTCGTTTTTGCACTGGCTAACCTCACCATCCCGACAGCACTTCTTCTCCAATCTGACATGACCTAGCTCGCGACATCACTTTGTTTCTCTCTAATGAATTCAATGCATTAGCCGAGTCCCTCCAACCCATCGTCAACGAGCACCCCCTGTAATCCCTTCAATTTCTGGTTGATTTGCGCAACAGATCCGTTGGTGTGACTTTTTTTCTTAATCTTGCATTTTGTGATGGTCTATTTTGTTTCCCCGTTTAATTTATCCATTATATATCTTTTAATTCATTCAAGGTGAACTAACAATAAAAATATCATTAACAAGAAAATTAATAAAATTTTTTTATTTTACACATATTGTATATATGGACCAATTAATTCAACGTCATGTCCCAAATAAGAAAGTGAATAAGATATATTTATATTATTATTCCACACAAATAAAATCGAGATGGGATTCTGAATTCTATAAATATTTGTTAGTCTTAATCAGATAATAACATGTGTTATATCATATTTTAAGATGATTTAAGACAATATGATTTAAAAAGACTGAGACAATAAACTATGATTTTCAAAATATTTGAAGGCCACGTAATTAATTTTAAACTCAACATACACAGAAAAAGATGGTAAATGAGCCGAGTTTTGATATGTTCAAGCTCAACTCGTTTATAAACGAGCCGAATCGAGCTGAGCTCACGAGCCTCAACGAGTCAAGCCTGAATGACTTGGTTCGTTTAGCAGCCGTACCTGTTACCAGGATCGGCTGCACTTCAATTTCTATTAAACAATATTTTCACTTTTTTTCTATTATAATAATTTTCTTCTATTATAAAATCATATTGTCAACCTACCGAATCAAAATTCGAGGCCAAACCACCCCCCCTACAAAACCAGAGCCCCCCCCCCAAACGTAACCGTAGATCCTCCAATCCAACCAAAAAATGGCGACTCAGGTCCTCGTCCGCCTAATCAACGGCCACACCCGGTGCGTCTCCTTCCCCTCCCCCTCCATATCCGGCGAAATCCTAAAGCGCCGCCTCTCCGACATCACCGACATCCCCCCCTCCTCCCAGCGCCTCGTCTCCGGAACCCTAGAAATCCACGACGAAACCCTAATATCCGCCTCGGGATTCCCTCCGACCTTCCACCTCCTCCTCCGCCTCCGCGGCGGGAAGGGCGGATTCGGGTCCCTCCTCCGCGGGGCGGGGACCAAGGCGGGGCAGAAGAAGACGAGCAACTTCGACGCGTGCAGGGACATGAGCGGGAGGCGGATCCGCCATGTCAACGTGGAGAAGAGGCTCGAGGAGTGGCGGGCGGGGGCCGGGGAGAGGAAGCTGGAGAGGATCGCGGAGGAGTACCTGAAGAAGAGGGCGAAGGAGGCGGTGCGTAAGGGGGCCGCGACGGGGTCCGCCGGGAGGTACGTGGAGCGGTACAGGGAGGAGTCGGAGAGGTGCGCGGGGGGCGTGGAGGAGGCGGTGAGGGAGTCGTTCAAACTGTACGAGGAGCAGAAGCGGAAGGCGCTCCCAGCATCGGGGTCTGCGTCGAAGCGGCTGAAATTATGGTGGGTTTTTCTCTGTTTCTGATTTACATGCGAATTTTGGGTGGTTATATACTTATATGTTGATTCGGGTAGAGTTTCTTTGTTTTCTTTCAATTGGTTGCTTCGATGAACTTTATTTGGTTGTATGTGGCTTCTTTGTCTGTCCAACTTGATTCCTTTCACATGATCTCTTTCTCTTCATTGCTTTTTCTATTGCAAAATTTGTTTATCTCTCTCTCTATTGTGGGTTTCTCTGTTTAGATTTACATTGAAATTTGGTTGGTTATAGGTTGATCCGTTATTGAGTTTTCTTTGAATTGATTGTTTCAGTGAACTTTGTTGTGTCGTACATGGCTTCTTTCTCTTTGAAGTTGATTCCTTCATTTTATCTCTTCATTTTTTTTGGGTAGTTCTTATTGGTGTAGGTTATAATTTAAGATCGATAGGTTCCCATTGAGAATAAATTAGGGATGGAGTGGGCAAGATTATAATCGTCTCCCTTAATGTTCATGCAAGATAGGAGTTTTAGATTCTCTTTTGGTTATTTATTATAAGTTTGTTATTTTTGAAGGTTGGGGAAACAAAAGTTGGAGGAGACTGATAGTGAAGAAGAAGATGAGGATGCTGATAGAAAGTCTGTAGTGACTGATGGAGAAGGGACGTCAGGATCTGGACTGGAGGGACCAAAATCATGGTGAGTTGTTTGGAGCTTGATTTCTATCTTCCATTTGATTAGTTACTTTCTTTCTTTTTGACCATTTTGTTTGTTTAATATGAATTGCAGCTCTGAATATTTTGCGATTTTGATTATGCTCGTATTTTAATGTAGGCTGGGGGAGCAAAATTTGGATGAGAATGGTAACAATAAAGACGAGGATAGTGATGAAGGAAATGGGAAATCTGTGCTAACCTGTAGTTGGAAGTCCACAATCCAGAGTAATGAAAGAGAGGGGTGCTCAGGTTTGGTTTCTGGGAGTAATTCGGGTGGCATATCTTTGGGTAAGGGTTCATCACAGAGTGATCTAGATGATTGTGTAGGCTCAGTGGCAGAGGAAACTAAGGTTTTCATCAGTGGAGATGTTGTTCTTGAGGTTCATGGTCTGGTTGGGACCCAATCAAATGTCCATGATGAAAACCCAGTTGGGAAGATTACCCATGTCTCTGATCCAGAGAGGTCATTGGATTCCACCGTAAATGATGTGGCAGGAAACTGTTCCATTGCACCTCAACCAGAGATCCAGGATGAGCAAGTCATGGAGAGCGCGAGTGTTCTGGATGCTGAGAAGCCATTGAATTTTGACGAGTACAACTCTGCCGCTGAATTGGAGGTATGCTGTACTTTAATTGCTAATGCACAGTTTTATGAAATGGTCATTCCCAGCATTCGCACATAAATGAATTATGAGCAGTTTAATCAAATTTTGCCATGGAGAAATTTGCATTTTGCATAGCTTTGGCTATGGTAAAATAAAATCCAGAACCATGTGTAGTTTTTCTTTCCTAAAATTGATAATTTTTAATGTCGAGTTAGGATTGTTTACAGTATTGCAAACAACCCCATTGTGGGTGGGCACGACAGAACCTTTTTCTATATATCTAATTGTGATTGTTGCAGTTCATAACTCCTGATTGGTTATGTCGTCATACAGTACCTGTGTAACTTATAATAGTTGTCTGACTCCACAGCGGGAAAAGATGGTTGTAAATCATGTGTAATACATATGTTTATGTGCATTGGAGCACACACATGCATGCACAGCAGTACAGCGCACACCCCCCCCCCACCCAGTCAGCCAGTTGTTTGCATGGAGATTCTGCTGTGGTGCCAATCTCGGATGTGGATTTATTGCTTTTCAAGTCTATTTTCTTGCACTGCAGTGATGCATGCAATCATTTCTTGGTTTGTTTATCCCTCTTGTACATTATGCCAGCCACCCATCCCATTGTGTTTACATCTTGCAGGATCTTGGAATGGAAAGGCTAAAAAAAGAGTTGCAAACACGAGGATTGAAATGCGGGGGCACCCTCCATGAGCGTGCTGAGAGACTCGTCCTGCTGAAGACGACCCCCATCGATATGCTGCCGAAGAAGGTGCTCGCAAATCCCAGATGCTGAGCAAGCTTCTTCTTTTCACATGATGACTCATTTCTCCCCTTTTGCTTAAAATCTTGTGTTGCAAACATGAGCAGGCAGCAAGTAGCAGCTGAACTATGCTTTGAACCCCATGAGCTGAAAAAACAATATGTATGCAAAACCCCTGTTGTGATTTTGTCTAGTCACAAATGATGGGACATTATTAGAATCTTTGAATCATTTGATTGATTTCTTGTTCTAAAGGATTATTTGATTTACCTGAGCTAGGAAGAAGCATATGAGCTATGGAATAGTCTATTCATCATTGACATAATAGATTATTCAATGATGAATAGATTATAGTCTCTCTTCAAATTATTATCAGTGTTCATTCTCTCTTTCCAGACAATACTATAAAAAAATTTATTTTGACAAATCTAACTTGTATTATAAACATTATTCGACAGAGCCAAACAAGTGTGCCTCCTTTTGAACTAATCCTTAATCCTCATGTGACACATAATCCTTGAATATGCAAAACATTTCATATAACTTATTCAAATTTCATCACTTACCCAACTGTAAGGAACTTTAGGATCATACAATCTCAACATATTTATATTTTTGTTGTGAACTAAGTAGAATATAAACACAAGAATACACAAACAATATAGAGAAGAGAAGTAGAGAGATGATTTATTCTTCACTTGTTGGTTGTGGAATACATGAGAGACCCCTCTATTTATAGGGTGCATGGAGGAATTCCAAAGGTGAGAAGTTACAAGTTCATAGAGGTGAGGGGGTACATAGTGGGGTGATTAATAGTGGAGGTTATGGAGTTGAATGAGAGGGGTTATAGAGTTGAAGAGTGGGGGAGGTTATGGTTAGGAGGAGTGGTGGGTATCCACTATATTCACAACACTCCCCCTTGGATGACCACCACGTTAAGATAATTGCCTCATTAAAACCTTGCTTGGAAAACCCAGTGGGAAAAAACCAAAGCGAAGGAAAAAGAGTACAATGTAACTTAATCGTATAATGGTGTATGCGTTTAACACTGCCTCATTAAAACCTTGCCAGGAAAACCCATTGGGACAAAACCTAGGCGAAGGAAAAAGAGTACAGTTCGCAAAATGTCATCAAAAAAATTACTCCCCCTCATAAGTACAAGATTTCAAGAATTTTGGTCGCTAACTCGTCGCATCCCAATGTTATACACCAGCTTCTTGAATGTTGACGTCGACAAAGCTTTAGTGAACAAATCTGCAAGATTGTCCTTTGACTGAATTTGTTGCATGTCAAGTCCTTCTGAGACTACAAGACTAATTAAATACCGAAATGTGATTGTGTCCATCACAGGAGAATATGTCTCTTCAAAATCGATCCCAGGTCTCTGCAGGAAACCCTGTGCCACAAGACGAGCTTTGTATCTAACAATCTCGTTTCTTTCATTTTGTTTTCTTGCGAACACCCATTTACATCCTACTGGTTTAACACCTTCAGAGGTTAGGACTACTGGTCCAAATACTTGGTGTTTTGCAAGTGAATCCAATTCTGTTTGAATAGCAGCTTTCCATTGTGACCAACAATTTTTTCGTCTGCATTCATCCACTGAACGTGGTTCTGAATCATCATATGAAATGATTTCTGTAGCTACTGCAAAAGAGAATATATCATCAACAAGCACTTGCTTTCGATCCCACAATATTTGTGAATTTGCGTAATTTATGGAAATTTCTTCATTTCCATGTACTTGATCTTCATGTACGGGTATCACTTCAGGGACGTCAGTCTCTTCGGGGACTTGTGTCACTTCAGGGACTTCTTCTGTAGGATTTATTATTGTGAGTCTTTCAAGTGTTTCATGCTCTTCTAGAGAATTATTCTTCATTGTTTTTCTCCTTCGAGGAGCCGAATCTTTTGAGCCTATAGGTCTTCCACGCTTCAGGCGTGTCTTTGTTGATTCATTAGCCGGCATATTAACAGTTTTTCCTATTGGAATATCAATCCGAGCTGGAGTATTAGCAGCTGGAATATGTGATTTCATCACTTTTGCTGCATCATTAAATGCATCTGGCAATTGATGCGCAATTCTTTGAAGATGAGTGATTCTTTGCACTTCAGTTTCACATTGATTAGTGCGAGGATCAAGATGATCCAAAGATGGAGTTTTCCAAGTAAGTTCACGTCGTTCTTCTGGCGACGGATTTTCTCCCCCTAACGACGGGAATATTGTCTCATCAAAATGACAATCCGCAAATCGAGCGGTAAAAACATCTCCTGTCAATGGTTCAAGATATCTTATAATAGAAGGAGAATCAAATCCTACATAAATTCCCAATCGACGTTGAGGGCCCATTTTAGTTCGTTGTGTAGGGGCAATAGGAACTTGTACAGCACAACCAAAAATACGAAGATGTGAAATATTTGGTTGATGACCCAATACAAGCTGTAAAGGGGAATATTGATGATAAGCAGTTGGCCGAAGGCGAACTAATGCTGCTGCATGCAATATAGCATGACCCCAAGCTGAAAGGGGTAATTTTGTCCTCAAAAGCATAGGACGTGCAATTAGCTGAAGATGCTTAATAAATGATTCAGCTAATCCATTTTGGGTGTGCACATGAGCAACAGGGTGTTCAACATCGATGCCATGCGACATACAATAGTCGTTAAAAGTTTTCGATGTGAATTCACCAGCTCCATCAAGGCGTATTGACTTTATAGGATAATCCGAAAAATGAGACTGTAATCGGATTATTTGAGCAAGTAGTCTTGCAAATGCAGCATTCCGAGTGGATAATAGACAAACATGCGACCATCTAGCAGATGCGTCTATTAATACCATAAAATACTTGAATGGTCCACATGGGGGGTGGATTGGGCCACATATATCCCCTTGAATTCTTTGCAAAAATGTTGGTGACTCAACATTGACTTTTGTAGGGGATGGTCTAACTATCAATTTTCCTTGTGAGCACGAAGTGCATTGATAGTGATTAGGTAAAAGAATCTTCTGGTTCTTTAACGGATGCCCAAATGAATTATCAATTATTCGACGCATCATTGTAGACCCTGGATGCCCGAGACGATCATGCCAAAGCGTAAAAATATCTGAATCATAGAACTTCTGGTTCATTACAGTGTATGATTCGATTGTTTTTATGGTTGTATAATACAACCCGGATGAGAGAGCATGAAGTTTCTCTAATATATGCTTTTGGCCTGAAATAATTGAAGTAATGCATAAATACTCCATATTATTTTCACTTATAGTCTCAATATGATATCCATTAAGACGGATATCCTTAAAACTTAGCAGATTTCTTCTGGATCTTGCTGAATATAATGCATCATTAATACAAAATTTTGTACCTCCTGGTAATATTATATTTGCTCTTCCGGAGCCTTCAATTAATTTTGTAGTACCAGAGATGGTATTAACATTTGCATTGATTAATGTCAATGTCGAGAAATATGTTTTATTTCGTAGGATCGTATGCGTTGTTGCGCTGTCTGTCAGACAGATGTCACCAACCATAGCCATTCTTGTAAAAAGAAAAATGAAATAGATAAAAAAAAATAAAAATAGGAAAATGCATTTCAGATAACAAAGAAAAATGATATAAAAAAAATACATAAATGACAAAATTTGATCGTACATCAGGTACGTGACCATATTTTAAGCACCAAATTGATAACAATCATTTTCCTTGTGTTAGGGGTTTGTTCTGCAAACTTTTTCCCTTCAATTATGCTTTTGTTTAATAGCAAATCACTTCCAGTGGTTTGAGATGATTTACAAACTCTATGATTGTTGTGCTATTGACTATATAAATCATGATCTCATCATTCTTGACCACAACTTCCATGACGAACATAAAATAAAATGCATTTACTTCAGGTAATGATGCTATGCCATTGAGTTGGGTTACATGAGAAAAAAAAATCGTTGTTCGGCAACGAGAATATATAAAATTGATGCTCTCAATATTGCTACAAATGGAGCATATTTGAGGCATAATGGCCGGTGGACCTTTGTCAATGAGGAATTAATCTTTAAATCCTCTTCATTATGATGATAATGGTGAATGCTAATCATAATTTACATGTTCCTGCTGGGATACATGAATCTTTTTTTTTCATTTGGTCCTTCAAGGACCTAAAAAAAATATATCATATAACTTTTATTTTATCCTACAGGGATACGAGCAATCATGATTTATGTATATATATATCCTTCAGGTATATAAAAATTATATGGTCCTTCAGGGATACATTTTAATCATATCTTTCACATGATCCTGCAAGGATCCATGTAATAATGTTTTTTTTTTTAGTCCTTCAGGGATAAAATAAAATAAAATTTGCATATGGTCTTATTGGGACACATAATTCATAACTTCTACATGGTCCTTCGGGGATCCATGTAAATACAATTTTTGTATGGTCCTATAGGGACACATGACATTGTAACATTAAAATAAATCTCAAATCAAATATTTATAAATATGAAATTAATTGATACAAGGAATAAGGGCTGATGTTAGCACAAATCTAAGCAATAAGTGAAACATCAAAATATAATTCCATAGTCAAATAGAAAAAATTTTAAGCCACAAATTTTAATCATCAAAACACCTGTGCTTAGAAATTTGTAATTTTTTTTTTTGTCATTTACCTTTCTCAACTACAATTAATACATGCTACTATGAATGTGGGAGAGTCTAACTACACCAACATGTGAAATATATATATATACAGTTGCATGCATATATCAATCCAGTTGCAAATTTTTTTTTTTTACTTTAATCATTTTTATTTAACAAAAGTTGATAACAATATCAACAATACCATAATACAAAACCGTGAATAATCATCAAAAATATAAACCAATAAAAGGATTTTTTTTTTGTTGAGATAAATAAGAACCCATAAGATGTGATTTTATTATAAACCATGGATTTATATATGCATATAGAAAATGCATAAAGAAATGCACTCTTAAAAAATATATAAAAAGAATATAACGAATGAGAATATTTAATTATGTAGCATAAAGTAAGAAAACATTTTTTCTTTATCAAAAAGAAAATCATAAAATTCTCTACCATGTTGTACACAATATATAAAATATAGTCATGATTATTTGAGCATCATAAACTCACCAAAATACAAACCTCTTTAGCGAATTAGACAAGAGCGTCGTCGTGCTGATAACGTGTTGTGAACTAAGTAGAATATAAACACAAGAATACACAAACAATATAGAGAAGAGAAGTAGAGAGAGATTTATTCTTCACTTGTTGGTTGTGGAATACATGAGAGACCCCTCTATTTATAGGGTGCATGGAGGAATTCCAAAGGTGAGAAGTTACAAGTTCATAGAGGTGAGGGGGTACATAGTGGGGTGATTAATAGTGGAGGTTATGGAGTTGAATGAGAGGGGTTATAGAGTTGAAGAGTGGGGGAGGTTATGGTTAGGAGGAGTGGTGGGTATCCACTATATTCACAACACTCCCCCTTGGATGACCACCACGTTAAGATAATTGCCTCATTAAAACCTTGCTTGGAAAACCCAGTGGGAAAAAACCAAAGCGAAGGAAAAAGAGTACAATGTAACTTAATCGTATAATGGTGTATGCGTTTAACACTGCCTCATTAAAACCTTGCCAGGAAAACCCATTGGGACAAAACCTAGGCGAAGGAAAAAGAGTACAGTTCGCAAAATGTCATCAAAAAAATTACTCCCCCTCATAAGTACAAGATTTCAAGAATTTTGGTCGCTAACTCGTCGCATCCCAATGTTATACACCAGCTTCTTGAATGTTGACGTCGACAAAGCTTTAGTGAACAAATCTGCAAGATTGTCCTTTGACTGAATTTGTTGAACATCAATTTCATGTCTCTGCTGGAGCTCATGAGTGAATTTTAAAATTATATAATGGTTTTAAAAAATTATTACTTTCATAATTTTTTTGAAGTTAATAATTATAAATTGCATGATATATGATTACATAAAGAGCGCTGATACATGCAGCCTGTCGTTGTAGCCCGTTTTACAACCCGTACGCTATGATAAAACAGTATATACCGTTTTATCGTATATGTTTCTAACATAGTATATGACTCAAATTTTTTTTTATTTTTTACCATGAAAAAAATACATTAATATATCTCAGTATATACATTATTTCATATAATAACATACACTTTAAATAATAAATATATAATTTTATAAAAAATAAAAAACAGATGGAATTGCAAAACGGCTACAATGGTTACATATATCTTTTTCCTTACATAAATGCACGAGCAGTTAAGGCCAAATGATGGCGCGTGAAGGCCGATTTGTGGCGGGAAAGGGAAAATAAAAATAAACTAAAAAAAAAAAAAAAAAGAGAAACCAAACTCTCAGAACTCGTAAAGACACACGAAGTCCCACCCAGACACCTCACCTTAAAAGCCCAACCCCCCCCTTTTCAGGGCATCCAATCAAGGGTTTCGGATTCCTTCCTTCTCTCGGGCTCATCAGACCTAGGGTTTCGTCGTCGCTTCCATCCCGATCACCGGAAACTAACTCAACATGGCGGATGCTTTCGAGGACGAAACGGAGCAGACGATGACGATGAACGAGTACATCGAGAAGGTCGAGGCGGAGGAGCTGGTAATTGAAGCCTCTTCTCCATCTGTCCCTAACTTTTATGCGTTTTCTTTAGGGTTCACGGCTTTTCCTTTTGTGGATCATCATATGTACGGTGATTTCATTGTTCCTGAATGTTACGAGTACCATTTTGTCCTCCGAAATCCGAAATGCTTCCTTTCAAGATTCAATTTTTGTGAATCTTTTGAGGAATCCGAAACGCTTCATATGATGTTGCGCTGATAATGTGTTTTATGTTTGAAGATGGTTTTGTTCAACAAAGGGAAAATTTATGAAGCAATTGGAGTCCTTATTAATGTGGTCCTTGTGATTGAACCCTATGTGTATGTTACCTCCATGGACCATGAAACCTAGGGCACAAATGATTAAATTTTTGTGGGATGCATCGCTGAAAATTTAGATACTGATTGAATGACTGAAGAATAACTGTGTGCATTGTGATAGTGTGTCCATAGTATATTACCGAACCACCGTTTGGTAGGTTGGTAGAGGCATCCCTCTTCACCGTGGGGTCCTAGGATCGAGTCGTACTTCTCCTGATAGGAGAAGATCTAGTCATTTAACCAGAAAAAAAAAACACTTCAATACCACAAAAATGTGGCACAATAGCTCACCACCTAGGATGATCCTGCATATAGCACAGGGTGCTGGGAGGAAAGAGATTTGATATGATTCTACTTAGGGATCATAGCCAGTATAAATCATGTTGGCGCCAAGACTATACCATTGTTCAGAGAAATGGCCCTTATTTCTCTATCACCAAACTCATGAATTTCAGGAGTCTTAAATCGCATTAGTTTCTCTGCTTCTGTTCTCACTATGGCGATGTCATATTTGACATCAGTCTGATCCAAGATATTACAATTGTAGACCTCCTTTTGTTGCATATTTGCCCATACTTTTTTTTTCTGCTTGAAACTTGTACTTCATTTATATGTCTTTTTTTTTTGCTTGAAACTTGTACTTCATTTATATGTCTTTTGTTCACTTTTTTTTGGGTTGATTCTTCCATTCAAATTATATCTTGTGTTGTTTTGAGGTTATTCAGGAAGCTGATTTGGTTTTGGGAGGAGATGAAGGGAAGGAGTGCACGTATGTGAAGGGTTACATGAAGAGGCAGGCGATCTTTTCATGCCTGACATGTGTCCCTGAAGGTGTTGCTGGAGTGTGCACTGCCTGCTCTTTGACCTGTCATGATGGTCATGAGGTAATCTATTGATCTCCTCTTACGAGTGCATGAGTTATCTCATTTAAAATTTCTATGTATTTGTTTACGTTTTTACTCTTCTATTCTCAACCTATTTCAGTCATGTTCTTTATCAATCATGAAATAGAAATGATTACATTCTCGTTCAAAAAATTTATTGATCTCACTCTTACGATTATCTCTATAACGATGTAAATAGCTACCTCAAGTTGGGGAATATTGAAAATAGAATGCTTGGGAAATCAGACTATGATTACAATCTTCAAACTCTCATTGGAAAAGTCCAGTGATATGGAATAGGATCTGATATTGTTATTCACCAGTTGAAATTGGTAAAGATTTCATTTCCGAAGCATGAATGAATCAATTTATCGTTTCTTGTTGTTTGTTCTCTGACCAATTTTTACATGTTAACTATGTAGCTTTGGGAAATATAGCATGATGATTTTACACATATATGTATCTCAAAAAAATAAATAATACATGTTTAAGTGGGCATGATGACACGTTGGGCATTTTGAATGTCATATATCCGTTGTTGACTACCCATTGCATGTAATATTTCACTGATGTGGTGGTCCAGACTCCAGATAGATGACCATGCTTATCCATTTACTTTCAAATTGGTAGTGTGATTAAACCTTAAACACATTCTTGTGCTTCGTTGATTTATCTGAATCAATGAATCTTGTACCTTGGCATTGTGGAAAATATCTGACCTGGGGTCCATATTCAGTCATTCATGTGCTCTCTTGCATAACACATTAGCTTCTTTGTGAGGCAAATAATTGCTCACGGCATGTGATTTATATGTGCAAGTATATTCACCAGTGTTGCTGAGGAGCCCAGGATGAAGTGACAGGACATATCTTGGTTACATGAAGCAATTAATCAGATGCCTACAACTCATGATTTCATGTTAAAGCATTTATTTCCTAAAAAAATCAGAGACCTAAAACTCATAAATTCAAATTAAGGCTGCATGATGGAAAGTGATTTGAATGTATGATGTAAATGATGAAAAGCTACTCCAGAAACTATATTGACATTGATCTTCCAATTCTTTTCTCCAGAAAAAAAAGAGAGTAGAAAACAAAAAAATGGTTTTTTGTTAAGTTATCAAATGAGGTCCAATAACTTCCTTCCCCTTCTTGACCCTGTTCCTCCAAATAGCTTGAAGAATCTTACCTTAGATTTTATTTATTCTTGTCTGTTTGATAACTTTTATGATAAAAAACCATCATTTGCTTATAGGTTTGCCAAGTCTTGTGTTGTATGATGCATAGAAAGTTCTGCCATACTTGGGTCCGTTTTCTAATTTGCTGATATAGTTGCATACTTCTTCCATCTCCTAATAACTTGTGCCTTTTCCTCTTAAAGGACACTGCATCTTATTTCTTATCAACTTTCTTATAACTGATGGTGATGCTGCTTCATTAAGGTTGTAGAATTATGGACCAAGAGAAATTTCAAGTGCGATTGTGGAAATTCAAAGTTCGGGGAGTCATTTTGCAAGCTTTTTGATAATAAAGACCCTGAAAATCTGGAGAACTCATACAACCAGAATTTTAAAGGTGCTTATTGCACATGTGCTCGCCCATATCCTGACCCAGATATTGAAGAGCAGGTGGAAATGATACAATGCTGCATCTGTGAAGATTGGTTTCATGAGGACCATCTTGGTCTTGATACTTCTGAGGAGGTTGGCTTGGTCCTGCACTTTCAAAGCACTTTGAATTATTAATTTATATGGTATAGGGTTGTTCTTAGGCATCTTTCTGTTTGTTCCATTGTCACATGGCTATGATGAGAATTCAACTTGTCTATTTATTTGTAATCGTAACAAATATGTTATGTGCCAATTGGACCCTCATTGCATGCCATGTATGTGAGTTCAACTTGGGGTATGGGTCCAAATGTTAAATACCTAGCTTTCGTCCCTACCAACACCTAGGTGCTTTTGGTGCATCAGTTATGTATGTAATAATCAATATTCAGAGCCAGTGCCACATCTCGAATTCTAATCCTGAAAAAAATGACCTAGGAAAAGGCTAGTTGAATAGTGCTATCTGGTAGAAACAGAATAAGAACCTCTTAGAGAGTGAGCCACCTTAAAAAGAGATAAAGAAAGAAAGAAAAAAAGAAAACAGAGGAATTGGCTACCTATGAAAGGGTGCCTGGCCAGAGTTAGAGCTAGAGTGGGGCACTGATCATGGCTGCTGAAGCATGGTGGTATAGTAGATGCAAATTGGGTCCCTTATAGTATGAGATGTAGATGAGTGTGATTTGAGGCCTGAGATTCAAATAGCTAAATAACTAGCCTTTTGCACCACTATCACTTGGGTGTGTTTGGTGTATTGGCCAGATACATAACTAAATGCAAATGTGCTTTTCAATTCACTTACTTTATCTAGGACATCTCTTAGATGCTCCCTATATCTTTAGAATCGGAAATATATTGTTCTAATTTATCTATCTAGGCCTTTGCAAAATTTGGTTTTTCAAATATCTTACTAATTTTATCATAAAAAGGAGAAAACTTCCATTGTTATATCGGTAGGTCTCATTTATGTGTTATTGTTAACAGTGGAGAATCAGAAACTTAAGATCTCAACTTTTTTACCTATTTTAACTTTGTTTATTTATTCTCCTTTCAAATATTGATGTTCTACAGATACCGAGAGATGAAGAAGGAGAACCTGTGTATGAGGATTTTATCTGTCAAGAATGTTCAGTTCTGTGTCCTTTCGTGAAGTTGTATCCTCCTTCTATTTGGGTATCACCAGTACATATCAAGTCAGAAAATATCACCAAGGCAGAAGGAAATGTGTTGGAGAATGGACCCCCAACTTGTTTTCCTGAGAAGATTGAAAAGGGAGCCTCTAATTCTGAGGCTCTTACAGATCCCACAACAGTTAATTCTGAATCTGTTGCTGGACATAGTGGGAAAGATTCATCAGTCCTAGAAAACTCTGAAAACAATAAGAAATGTAAACTTGGGGTGGAATTAAATTCATCTTTGTATGCCCTCGATAAGAAGAAACCCATGTTTCTTTCAAAAGGATGGAGAGGTCTCCTTTGCAGATGCGAAGCTTGTCAAGAGTTTTATACCCAAAAAAAGGTTGGATTCTTAATCGATAAGGACGACACCATTGAGGAATACGAAAGGATTGCAAAACAGAAGAGGGAAGAGAGTAAGCAGAAACAGGTTGGAGATCTTCTCAATAACTTCAATCATGTCCAGAAGATCGAGTTTTTGAGTGGTATCGCAGATTTTCAGAATGAGATGCATTCCTTCTGGTATGTCATATGTGCAGTAAAATTTATTGTGGCTTTCAACTTCTTTTTTTGTTCCTTTTTTTCTTCTTCTTTATGATAAAGTGCTCACCCTCACAGTTTGCAGGATGATTAAATGATTGTTTTTCAATCATTTGGAAGTCTGCATGTTAAGTTTCGTCACTTCAGATAGAACTGCCAACCATTAAATCATGTGTGCTTCATTCTACAGATGTTATATTGATTTGATTGAACCTTGCTTCTTAGTTTGATTCTTAAATCTAATGGTTAGAAAATGCAATAACTATATATTCATCATGATTTATCCCTCATGTGATGAGGATCATGAACTTCAACTCTAGCAGATAGCTATTAAGTTCACTGGTCTATTATTATAACCATCTCATGTTGAATAGGTGGTAAGATCCTTTATTGCAAATGGAAAAAAAATTTAACATCTTCAGTGTCAACAGCATAGAATGTTTCCTAAATGGGGGTGTTATAAGCAATATATAAATCTCTTGGTATTTTGTAGTGAGTATATTTTCTGCCAAATTATTCATGGCATTGGTCGTGTTATTTAATGGGTACAACACATGGAATCCCTTCTTGTTGATTACCACAATGCAGGTGAAACCATTTAAAACAACTGAATATAATTGCAGGAGAACCATTTAAGCAAGTTATAGAAATTGCATTTCTCCCTTGTATTTAGGAATATGTTAGAATGCATAATTCCTTTATTGTCATGCTAATGTTTCTTTGCAATGGGTGTTTTATTTTCTTCATGATTCATTAATAATTTTGATCTGCTATTGCAGTCTATGATAAATTTATAAAATATATATTTTTGTTTTAGAACTATATGTTGAGTTATTTTCCCACTTCCTTTTAAAGAAAAAGAAAATTCCATTTGGTCTCTATCAAAACTCGTTAAAATCTTGAGTTTCAATTTATGTTAGTGTTAGATAGCATTGCTTATCCATGTAATCGCTTTTATCTTGAGCTTCTCTTGGCGTTAGTCCACTCATCAATGAATTCACCTCAGTGGAACTTTTTAGCATCATGATACTAACTGTAAATACTCCAGTGTGTCAGTAGATGAAGTTTAAGTGGCATTGGGTAGCAGCATTTCTACATATCTTTCTTGTAGCTCATAAGATTGCACTTTTTTTTTTCCTTTTTTAATTTTTTTATGGTTAGTTGACACCAATGAATTACTGTTGTCCTTTACATTCCTGTTGTTGAATAACCTTGTGGTTATGCAGGAATCCTTTGACAATTCTAGGCCAATAACATCTGCTGATGTTCACCAGATTTTCGACAACCTTGCTAAGAAGCGCCAAAGGACTCTGTAAGTATCTCCTGGTTTCTCCAACTGAGCTGATCTTAGGTTGTGTAAGCAAACTACTAACAGTTTTGGATCAGCTCTTGCTCAAGAAAAATGTATGTAAAAGACTAGATTTTAAGCTAAATATCTTTACATGCATGACAATTATGTCTTATGGATTATGTTTGGCAAGTTGATCTTGCCCCTTCCAAGTTGTGGGATTAATTATATATGTTTAATGGGAAGTAAGGCTTCTGTTGTATGATAGCTTTCTCTGAGTTAGTGGCATCTAATTCCTGGTGATCAGGGCCATGGTTAATTTGTGGTTTCTTGCTGACTCAAAACTCCCAGATGTATATTCCCCCTGTTTGTGAAGAGGCCTGATAGTTATGGTCTGAATAGCAGTAATGCTAATTGGATCAGTTTTATATCTAAATCCTAAATGATCCATTATGTTAATTGGATCATTTAGGAGCTCAGTTTTTTTATTCAATTTGAATTGTAGAATTCTTCATTAGTGGCACCAGTAGTGATGGCACATCTTCTCTTGCATTTATAAATACTGAACTTTAATATTTAAACATAAAAAAATTATTTGGCATTTCACTTCTATAAAATGTACTCCCAATTAATACAAAACTTTCTCATCTGCATATTGTTTGCAAACATTTCCACTGTAAATTGGTTTTTAGATTTCAGTTATATTGATTTACAAGTCTTGTGAACTTGCACATTAATACTCTGCCATTGTTTAGTCTATCTATTTCTACTTAGCCCATTCTTATATTTTTTTTTATATTTTAACCTATATAAAACTGATTGAGGTTTTTAAGTAAAGTCCAAACAGAGCTTCAAGTTCCTTCTAGGTGAAAGTATTGCTCCACACATGAGCGAGTTTCATTCTCTGTACTCCACAACCCCCCCTAGATATACCTTTCAGTGTTGTTCCCAACTTTGCTTTCATAAATAATCCATCTTTTGTTTTCTAGTTAAAGTATGCCTGTTTATTCTCTCTTTATGAATGAAGTCTCTTCAGAGTTCAGATGCTATGACAGATTTTTCCGAGCTTCTGAGTTTGTATGGTAGGAGATGCTTTGGGCCCTTTGCACTAAAATGCTTTCATACAAATCTACAAACTGTAATCTCAATCAATGGAGATATAAGCACATATTAAGGAATGAAAATTGGTCACTTTGTCAATCAACAGGTGCCACCCTCCATTTTTTGTGTGGGAACTTGGAATATTGTTAATTCTTGATTGTTTTGATGAAATGTGGTATGTAGCAGTAACAACATGTTTCCTTGAGTGATTTTTATGGGAATGTTGCCAAATATTGATGCTTCGCAGAATTTTTGGTGTTATTACTGATTGCTGATTACGTAGAGGTTGCATCATGACTATGTAAGCTGACTGGTAATTCTGAAGGTAGCTCATCCTTATGATTTTGATGAACTCATTGATATTAGGGGGTGTGAATTAGGGTTAAAACTGGGGTTATATCTATCAGCATCCTTTAAAGTTTGATGGGACTTGTATTGTTACTAATATGCTCATTGTATCTCTATTAAAACTATGTCAAATTGTGCTTGCATCTGTGCATCCATATTTTGTTGGAGGTTAGTGAAACAGCACAAAATTTGTCTGATATGGCTCCCCATGTAAAATATTGAGATTATGAAAACAATTTTCATCCATGTTTTAAGGCACTCACATGTTGCCTGCCTTTGTCTTCATCGTCCATCCAATTCCATGGAAGCTGTTTCAATTTATAAAATTATTTTTTGACAAACTTTTTATTCAAATAACTAAATAAATAAAAAATATGTGGTCTCTAATAATGCTTGCTCTTAGACCCGTGACTCGTCTTGTTTCTCTTGAACCGCTTGAAATTTTTTCATTTTGTTTTATGAGTTTATTATAGTCCCACCATATATAGTTTAGTCTATATATCTGTATTGTTATCTACATGGTTTTTATTAGGATTTCTATTCAGTTTGACATAAATATCTCTCTGTCCTGTTTGTGGGGGGGAATGAGTTAAAAACTTTTTTTTTGTTTGTAAGATTATTTTATTCAATTTATTTCATTATTATAAAGAGGTTTACATGTTAAATTACATGTTATTATATTTTATAAACAAATGTATCTATATGTTAAATCTTTTTTTATCTTTTACAAATCTTTATTAAAATCTTATTTATTTTTTTATTTATAACTTATTTATGATTAATTAAATAATAAAAAATTTATAATTATATTTTTTGAACGAGAATAATTAAAATACAATCAAATAAAAAATGTTTATTCTTATATCTATTAAATAATTATTTATTTTAAAATATCTTATGCTGCCATCAAACGTGGTTAGAGTTTTGGTATTTGTTATCTCAAGAAAAAATTAAAATATTTATAATGTAACTAACATTTTCCAAAGTTAGAACATGTACTCGCATATTTTGACTTTCATGCCTAACATTATTGTCTTATCTCTCTTTCTTTTTAACACCTCGTGACAGATAACAAGCCAGAAACCCATGCACGATATGTATAGAATCAGTCAAATTATGGGTACTATATAAGTATGTATTTTTTTAAATATTAATAACCCTCATCTTCTATACACCTGTTCATAGATAACTCATGATCAATGAGTGGTTAGGATTGAAGATCAGATCAATATTGTCCCCATATGAGCAACATGTACAGATGGATGGATGAGAAACTAGGGACAGGAGTCAATACAAAGTTGTCATAAAAAAATATGGAGTTTGATTATTTTTTTAACAAATGAATAAATTTTTGAGTGTTTTCAACAATTTTATGTTTGTAAATCTATAATAATTTGTTAGAATGTGGGGTTAATGATCAACTTTGCAATGAAAATTGACTTCCCTGATATACAAAGTTTATATATATATTTTTAAATTATAGCCTATTTTTTTAATATACAAAGAATAAAAAATGGAATAGAATATGAGAATTTAATTAGAAGAGCAGGTGAAGCACGCAACGGTTTTATGTGACGTCAATCTCAACCCCCTCGTGACATGTCGGTTAGGCCCATTTCAATGATGTGTTTATACCCATGTTTTTCTCCGAAATTTCGGTAAAGCCACTGTTGGTTCTGCTTTTAAAATGACCTGATTAGCAATGCCTGATGTCATTACTCATCAGTGAGAGACTGTTTGATTAGACTTTAAATATTTTTTTTGGTAATAATTTTTTATTTTTTGGGATATAGATTTTATATGAGATCACTCATCCTTGCATTATTTTGAACTTATAATATTTTGACAAAATTGACATTTTGCTTTTTATGTAAGCTGAAATATTTGATAATCTATATTGAACTCTTAAGGGTCCGTTTGAAAACACATATTGAAAAGTAGATTTTGGAATAAAGCTGTTTTTTAAGATGATTTTAGACCTTTGACTTTTTTGGGATGTTTTTTTTTAATTCAGGAATCAATATTTGGAAGGAATTTAATGTTTGGTAGAAAAAGTTGCTTTTCAATTCAAAAAATCGATTCCGATCAAAAAGCGTTCTTTTTGAGATTTTAAAAACACGGATTTCGAGAGAGAAATTAAAAGAAATCCAGCTTTTGATTCCGCCGGAATCCGACCCGTTTGGTTGCGCGTTTGGGCGGAATCCGCTTTTTAAAAAGCGGAATCGCCCCCAAACGCGCTACCAAACGGTAGTTTTTTTTAAAAGCTAAAATCATCTCAAATACACATTTGGTTTTGATGGATTAAGACAAGAATAAAGTATCATAACAATTATAATTTATTCATGTTAAATAAACATGTTTTTTTAATTCTTTTCTTACATATTTCTTTATTCATGAAATAATCAAAGGAACAAAATGTAGAACAAGACCCAAGCTAATTCTAGAGGAACTTAACTTATTAATGTTTTCTGTACACCAATTCCTAAATTTTGTGATTTTTTTTAACTAGAGTTGGAGGAAGGATGTAAAAGGTTACTTAAGCTTTACAGGAAATATTTTGAAATAAGACAGAACTTTATAAAAAAATTTGAGTAAAACTTATTATTAAAATCACATGCATGATTAGAATACACTAATATCAAAGTTGAGTAAGGACCTGAGATACTCTAAGGGGCGTTTGAGTAGTGGAATTAGGGTGGAATAAGGGTGGAATAAGGATGGAATAGGTAAAATAGGTGTTTGGGTAGGCGGAATAAATGGATATAGCTATGCAGAATAAGGAGAGAATAAGCTGGTATTTGTATTCCAAGTCCACCCATGGAATTGTGTTATTCTTCCACTGGAATAAGGAAACTCACCTATCAAATCATATATTTTCACATCAAATCACCTGTCATCACCTCTTATACATCAATGGGGTCCACATGTCGAATCAATTTTTTACACCTTATTCACATCTTATTCTTTATTAACCAAACACCTCAACATTTATTATTACGTTTCCCAATGAGAATAACTGGAAAACATAACCAAACACAAAATCTCTTATTCCATTTATAAAGTCAACAATTCCTGGAATAGGTATAAACCCTAAAATAGCTTATTCCTCTATCCAAACGAGCCCTAATAGATAGGCCATTAAATGCATTCCCATTAATGGCTGCTCTGAAAGGGAAAAAAAGCCACTGTTAACAACCTCACAATAGGCTGCTCCATCTATTCCTTCCCAATTTATTACATCAGATCTGATCCCATCCTGTACTCTCGATTGTAATTATAATATTAATTGTTTAACAAATAATGTCAATATAATACAACAACTAACACTCATCACATGTTGTCGGCTCCCACTCCATGGAGATTCTATCTACTCTCGAGTGGATTGTACTACCACCAAACCAAGATCCATCCATGTGACCATCACTTCCAAATCTCAACCAAACCAAACCTAGCTACACAAATTATATTTATAGGGCTTTGTTTCATGCGTTTATACATACGCATGTCATTTAACACATTATTATTTTTATAAAAAAATAAAAATTACATGTAATAGAATATGTGACTAGAAGGTTATGGGTTCAAATTCTAGCTATTACTATAAAAAAGAAAAAGAAAAAAAGTATAGCTTGTTCCACATATTTATTTTCCTAGCTTGCACATCCATCTTGAAACCCAATCTCTCTCCCCCCACCTCCCTCTCACTCAACAAAAGTCCCTCTCCATGGGAAACTGCTTGAAAACATGCAAACATGGAAAACAACAACAACAAGAGGAGGAGGACCCATCAAAGGTGAGTGGATTTGATGAGAAGGGTGGCAGTGGTGGTGGTGGTGGTCTAAAGGTGAAGATAGTGTTGACAAAGGCAGAGTTGGAGTGGTTGATGTTTGAGTTGGAAGGGAAGGAGAAGGGAGGGAAGAGGTTGGAGGAGGTGCTTGAGGAGATTGAAAAGGGGAGGGAGAAGGGCAAGGTTCATGGTTGGAAGCCTTCGCTTCAGAGCATCATGGAGAGTCCATGAAAGTAATTCAGAGTCCAACTGACATATGGCCTTCTCCTTCTCCTTCTCCTTCTTCTTCTTCTTCTTCTTCTTCTTCTTCTTCTTGATATCTCATTTTCTTCCCTTTTTTTTTGGGGTAGTTGTATGGAGTTTCATCTAGGTCATGGAATTTGATCTATGTAAGCACATTAACATATGAGGTGGAATTTGTAATCATGGCTTCTTCTCCTGTTTTTGGAGTTGAAAGAGCTATAGCATGGTGTTAGTAATTGATGTATATGGAGCTTTAGTTCTGTATCAGTTTATTAATACTTTGTGTTTTATTCATGGACTTGGAGCTTGTAGTAGATTGCATGAATATAATTTAGAGTTTTGTATTTATGTGTATATATGTGATCAATAGATCTAGGAGAGAATGACCAAAAAATTGTGTGTATTGGTTGTTTAGTATCTGTTGTCACATGTTTTATATTCTAGTAGGAGTTCCATTGCAGTTCCAATACTTGTGGGATGGGGATAAAAAAGATAGCCCACTCATGGTATTTCAGGGGCAGTGCATCTCAATTGGTTGTTACAGTGAATTTATTTTTTCTTCATTGTTCTACAGATGTTAAGATTAAATCATAGGAGTCGTTGCTGCTTCAACTTTTATGTTTATCTTGACTACCCAAACTAATAGTATTCTTAGATCTTTGATTATATGTATTTATTAGTTTTATTTTTTAAAACATTATATTAATGCAAATTTATTTTATGTATGCATGTATAGTTGAAAACATTAAATACACTCACAAGTCCAGTTTGGCATGCCACATGCGTCCAATTAGAGTATCGAAAACCAATCTTTTTTATTAGGTAAAGCTAAGGCAAAAGACGGAGAAAAGCTGAAGCTTTATTTGGAAAAAGTGCTGTTTCTCTTACTAGGTCATTATCATTATTCTCACTGGAGACTAACAAGAGTCCTTTATTCAACGATGGAAGAAGTTCACCACAAAAAAAAAAAAAAAAAAAAAAAAAAAAAAAAAAAAAAAAACACTATGGGCAAAGTTCAAAAAAGCTCTAAAAATTTGACCAAACATTATTATTGAATGATATGATCAACCCATCACATCCAAGTGCACATGGTGGTTAGAAGAGCTTGAAAAGAACATGACTTGAATATTTTTTTTAGCTTTAAAAGCTTTCAATTATCTAACTAATAGGCCTTCTTTTTTTTTCTTCTATAAAAGAGAGAGTTAGAGATGGAACGGAGACATGGGTTCATAGAGTGGTAGATGCATGTGTTTTTGCAGAGGAGGACAAATGAGTGGGGACTCGTAACTCATTTGCTAAATTGGGGAGGCTATGAATCTAACATGTAGATATTAATGGAGAATGGAATACCTTTTGTAAAAAAAAAAATGTTAGTTAGTAATGTCACCCCACTTTAGTAAAATGTGCTGCCTGCACAACCTTTAATATTGGTCATAAAAAGCACAAATAAATTAAAATAAGTTGATGAAAATGGTACACCGTAGTTATTTTTGCGATCAATTTTGCATTCGTAATATGTTTTAATTTTTTTTAAATACATAATTGACTAGTGGAAATATATATGTATTTTAAAAAAATGAAACATATAATCCTGGCTCTTTTCCAACACCATTTCTATTCCGCCATGTCATGATTTTTGTTTTTAAATGTGTATATTTCTTTTAATGAAGCATACACATTTACAAAAAAAAATAAAAAAATATATATACACTTCAATTAATTGTATTAACTCACTTAATAATAACGAGAAAATTACATGTCTCGTTTAATAAAATATATATATTTTGTTGGAAGCTGGATGAATTAACAATAAGACTGTATAACAGTGTAGGAATATATGATTCAAATATTTTTGCCATGTATATCCACTAAGCCCGGGCAACAACACTCCCACCTGCGTGGACGCACAAATGTGTGAAGCCCAGGCCCAATCACCATGTGGAGCTGGATCACTTGCAAATAATGACAATGTCACGTAAAGCCTCAATTTATACTCTGTCATGTTTACAGATTAAGTCATTAACTCAATATACAAAATAACATACCATAGTTTATGCTCTAGAAAAATATAAAAATATATGTATTATATTCAAATGAGTATATACTTTGTTTTTCTCTGTATATAAGAATATATTTTCATTAGTCAAGTAAATATTTTTTCTTAAAAAAAAGTAGATCCATTTTCCTCTCACTGTTGACACAAGTCCCCATCAAATCGGGGCCTGATTTTGAATTTTCTGTGATCCATTTGGTACTCTTTTTTTTTGGTCCCCCTTGTAACCTTGTTCGTCACTTCATAATTTAAATATATGAAATCATTGAATGTTGATTAGTCTAAAGTCATATATTATAGGTGCAGTCTCTTAGTCATGCAGTGAATCATTTGAGAATTGAGACTCAATCAACTGTCTTTTAAGAAGCCGAGCAGAAATTGTGTGCTGAAAATGAAAGAAAGAGGTGCCAATGAAGCTGAGGGTCAATTCTGTATCACTAAATCTGTGTCATCTATGGGGCATTTTCAAGCATATAAAATCTAAAGAATTCAAAAGAGGGCGTTGTTACACTCATAATGCTTTTGTAATAGTTATTCTACACCAACCAAACGTGATCATTAGAATGACTAAGATAGTGTTTGGAAACACGTTTAAAAAATAAGATTTTGAATAAACTGATTTAAATAAACTTGATTTTAGTAAGCGCACTTTCTGTACTTTTTAAAAAATAACATTTTTGTATTGTAAGTAATTTTTTGATTAAGTCTATTTTTTAAAGGAACATGTTGGCACTTTCTGCTTTCTTACAAAGCAAAATCACGTCTAAATGTGCTATCAAATGGAGACTAAGCATAACATTTTTCCGTAGCATTTTGATTTTTTCTTAAAGATTACACTTATCTAGTAAAATTATTATTTTTTTATTTTTCAACGAAAAATATAGCAGTGCATCTAGCTCAGTGTATCTATATATATATATATTTAAATAAATGAGAGACTACGGATGGAACTGTACATGAGATTGGACATATCATTTTCCTTACTTATATGATGTATTACTTGATATAATAAAAAATCCAGTCTGATGGGCCGAAAAAGAGGAGAAGATGTCGGGCCATATTTAGCCTAATCTTTATATTTAGTCAAATAATTCAACTGTGTTGGGAAAAGAAAAACCAAAAGAAATAAAATAAAGTGCTCTACTCTGATGATGTCGAAGTCTACTTTGGAAGATTTCTTACCTAATAACCCAATTCAAAGGTAAAGAAGGTCAACTTATCATATTAACCTAAAACCAATATGAAGAGATTTTTATATTTCATTTTATGTTGCGTACTTATGTAATCACATAGCCCCGTTTGGGTAGCGCGCAGAACAGAGAAGGAACATGGAAGGAATAGAGAAGAGTATGTAATCACATAGCCCCGTTTCATTTTATATTGCATAAATAACGTAGCCCCGTACCCTTGAACATGGAAGGAATAGAGAAGAGCATGCAAGAGAGAATAAAATTAAAAATTGTGTATTTGCAAAGAATAAATATGTATGAATATGTCAGAATATGTGAGAATAAGTTGATATTAATATTTTAACCCCCCTTAGAATTGTACCCAATTTATGTCAAGATATGAAAGGGTCTACATGTCAAATCACATGTCATTATCTTTTATAAATTAAGAGATTCAATGCATATCAAATCAATTTTTACATTTTATAAATCCTTATCCATATCTTATTTAAATTTTATCTACAACTAAAAACACAAATAAACATAAATTAACTTATTCTTGATTTATATTTACATAGACGTCTATTCCAAAATATAACTTATGTTTAAACACATGCGTAAAATACAACTTAAAAAAGAAAAATCAAAACTCGTAATGATTGCATGCATGCATGTGAAAAAAAACTTTCATTTTGATATAAATAAATAAATAAAACTAGTTACTAAGAATTCGGGGCTGGGGCCTGGGTGGGGTTGGGCTCGGGCTGGGTCGTTGAGCCCGTCATAGTTGTCGTAGTTGTTGCACCAAATACATTTTTTTAATTAATTTATAATTTATTTGTTATGTACGTTAAGTTATGATTTCTATCAGTCAATCCGTCAAAGTACATATATAATTTTGTATAAATGCTTACCAAGTCTGCCCCCGTCCCATCACAAATAAAGCAACGTTTTATTCTCCACACAAACTGATTATTTATATATTTAATAATCTTCATTTAGTTTAACAAAAAGAATGAGATATCGTAAATTCCATTCCTCAATTCTTATTTGGTTGGAGAATAAGATTCAGAATAAGTAAGAATTAATTAGAATAGTATCAAAATCGGTGTTTGAAAGACTGAAATAAATGAAAATATATGTGTTAGAATTAACTGATATCCCTTGAATTAAGTTATTCAAAATTATTCAATCCAAAATGATACGTGGATTTATTGTCAAATCAACTGTCATTATTTTTTCACCATTTATAAATTTTTATTCACATCTTATTCGCATTTTATTCAAACAACAAAATATTTATTATTATGTTTCTTAAGAAAAATAATTTAAAACACACTCAAACAAAAAAAATCACTTTATCATTATTTACGTTAGAATATTCAAACTTCAAAATAACTTAATTCAATTCTCTATTCAAAAGGGGCGTGGTCGTCATTGTTCAGATCAAATAAGACCATAAATAAAGAAAATTCATACAAAAGAATGTGCCAGAACCTGTCTGTGAAAGCCACATAAAATTCAATGTAAAAAAAAAACCTCAAGAAAAAAAAAAGTCCCAATAAAAAAGTCTCTATTTCATCGGTGCCACATGATTCTCTATTAGTACTTTTCACATAAAGGATTGGATCTCACAATATAGTCCAGAACTTAGAGACTGCTCGATGTAATGAAATAACTAATACAAGATGTATATATAATTAACAGGCCCGGCCCTGGGCAGAGGCCACCAAGGCCACTGCCTAGGGCCGCTACCCAGGGAGGGCTTATGGGTTTAAGCCCATCCGCCCAGGCCCAACAACGTACATTATATATCCCCAAGTAACTAAAATGGACCCTATAATCCCAACCAATTTTTTTCTAACTGTCCCCATTAAAAACCTTGATACTCATCCCCTATTAAATCCCTAAAAACCTCCCACCCTATTAACAATGTCTACCATTTCACATTTACAAATCTCTCCAACATTTTTCTCTTCCACAATTTCAATTTTTTATATATCTTTCTCTCTCTTATCTCTTTGTTTATATGCTTATTTGTATTCTCTTTCAAACTCATAGACATCTCTCTCTCTACATCTCTCCCTCTTAAAGCCCCAAATTTTTTTATTGTTGTAGTAGTGAATGGTTGAACAAATAAAGTCATCTTTTAAGGTATTTTTAGATTTTTTTTTCATTCTATAAAGATCTTTTTTTTTTGTTGCTTTTCAAGTTTTATTTAGGATTGTATCTTTTTTTAGAACAGCTGATGTGTTTTTCTTAATTAGGTACATAATTTTTTTTTAAAGGGATATACATTAAAAAAATGTGAATGTACATGGGGCCCCACTTTAAAAGTTTGTCTAGGGCCCCGCTAAAAAAAATAATCCTCAGGACCGGCCCTGATAATTAATTATACACAAGACCAAATACAATAAATTAACCTAACCAACTAACCCTAACAATCTTCTGGGATGCTATCAAGAGCAGGCCTCCAAGAATCAGTACAAATACTTCTCAAATCATCGGCAGCGGCGATGATTTTCTTCTCCTTGATCTCTCTCGCGATGCTCTCTAAAATCTCTCCATTGTTCTTGTCACACTTTGACAGCAGCAGAGCCAGCTCTTGTTTGGTGACCAGTATTTTCACTCTCACAAGCCCTCTCTTATCACCACCTTCTTTGTCCATGCATTCCTTCGTGCACCCACTCTTTTCCTCCTTAGAACCTTTAGAGAATCTCTTCTGCTTTGGATGTTTGGACACTCTCTGTGCTTCTCTACAATAGTACAGTCTCTTTCAAGCACTCTACAGCTGTTCCCCATGTAGTAGTTATATTTAAGGATTCAAAAGTGGTTTGTGTTTTTGTTGAAAGAGAAGAGAGATGCAAAAGCAGGGATTGAAGATTTGAAGATGGGTTTAACAAAAAATGTATGATCTGAGTCAGTTTTTTATGTCTGTTCATATAAGGGGGTTGTGGTGGGTGGATTGAGCACTTGAGAAGAACCAATGTAATAACAGTGGGTCCCTCGGGAACCTAAGAAGTCCACATGAGAACTCGTCAATTATGAAAGTCTTATGAGGATATATATTTTTATGATTTTTGCTTACACAGGTTGCTTTTACCAATACTGTAACTTGCTTTTCGTCTCAACTGGTGCATATATGGATGTATGGAATTTTCGGGAGTCTGATGTTCTTGTTTTTTTTTATATCATAACTTTCACTTGCCCAAGCTAGCAATATTTGAAACATTGGAGTATATAAAAAATCAATGCATCTTTCAATTCGGGCATAGATAGAATTTCCGAGCATTTCAATTGTGTAGCAAAATTTGAAAAAAATTATACACCTTCTTAAGGACGTTGGGTTGGTTAATGTTATATATGCCTTAATATTCAAATGAGTTCGGCGTGGGATCTGGTTTTCTGAATGTTTTGTGCGGAAGATTAATTAAGTAAAATAAAGATGGTCAACAGTATGTGATATGCTTTAGGCTGTCTTTGGTTACACAGTTGCAAAACTGATTTTAGGCTAAAGCTGAGTTTAAGACTGATTTTGTAGAATATGCTTCTCCACAATTTCTGAAAAATTTACTTTTAGTATTTTTTTTATAAAAATATGTATATGACTTTTGATTTTAGTTTTCTCTTTGTAATGGATTGAAAAAAAAAGTTCATGTAAACAAAAGAAAACTATTCAATTTCATTTCTAAAGGGGCCCTTACTCTGCGATGTGTGTGGGTTTGTTAGTGAGCTCATGATTTAAGAGTCTTCTGAAACTGATCCATTTAAACGAGTTTTTATTGTTGCATAAATCGAAAAAATAAAATTATTTTCAAACTATATAATATTTTTGAAGAATCATGTTTCCAGGATTTGATCCATTATCCGCGTTTCTAAACTACTTTAAAAAATATTTATAATTTAAAAAAAATATTTCAATTTTTTAGATAAAAAATATGTTTTTTTTTAAATAAAAAAAATGTAATTCATGTGATTCAAAAAGCTTATTCATTTGGCTTTTGGAATCTCCTCCAGCACATCCACTTGAAGTTTTTGATTGGCTTCATCGAAGTATTCAATTGACCACTTGACTTGATACAATTATTTCCATATAAGTTCGTGTGGAATCTGGGTCATGCATGTACCTTTTTCCATATTTTTCAATATATTGAAAAACAAAATCTAAAGACGACCAACTCCATCAGAGTCACATTCAATACATAGAATGAGAAAATAAAATCTGAATTAAATGGTAAACATACAGCAGTTCCTAGTCACGTATACACTACGATATTATAATATATATTGTACAATTATAGTGTATGAAAATATATTTTTTCAAAGGAAAAAAATATTGAAGTGTATTTTGGTGTACATGTACTTCACATTTTATAGTAATATGTATTTTAATTAAGAAGTATATAATTTTTTTTTATAATAAAAACTAGTGAGTAGTAAGGACACGACTGCACATTACAATGCTGGACATATCATTTTCTATTTAATTGAGATTGCTCGATGATCCAGTTGCAATGGAATGGGTAAAAGTCCTATTTGTAATTCATTTAATATTTTAATTTGTCCAAATTAATTTTTTTAACATTTATCATTTATAGTAATTTATTATTTTTGATAAATTTAGTTATTTAAAGTTTTATTAGTATGTTTTTATTAATATTTTGGCAGAAATTTGGCAATTAAGAATAGGAAAAGGATATACACAGCCCCAATTGCAGTCCGTTTTGCAGCCCATGATTTTTTAAAAATCATACACTGACCTTTTGAAGTGCATACTATTATATGAAATGAAGTATATACTAAGATACATTAGTGTATTTTTTTTCAAAATGAAAAAATAAAAAAAAAATTGAGTTATATACTATGATAGGACCTATATGCTATGATAACGTAGTATATACTACCTTATCATAGTATAACGGTCTGCAAAACAGACTGCGTGTTCAGCGCTCTTAAGAATAATACTAGTTTTTTTTCTAACCAATCTCTCTTTTTAAAAAGTTCTATATTTCTATCACTAAAAGTTTAATGTAATATTTTTGGGGGAATTGTCTAGATGCCTCTTGACCAGGGGTTTTTTTTTTGCCCCTGGACCTTTTTTTATTTTTTATTACCCCTGAAATCTGGTCCTATTTTTTTTTTGCCCCTGACCAGTTACATAAATATTACATTTCTGTAATTGATTGTTAAATATATGTAATTGGTTATTATATTTCTGTAATTTATATGTGATACCCGAACTACCCCTTACAGACAGTTACATAAATACAAAAATATAATGTGATACATACAAAAATTATACAAATGTTTAATAGTTGTCTACAAAAAATATTAAAATACGCAAATATGTTTAAACACAAAATGGTTATATATACATTTTCAATGTCATTACAATATCATCTGTAAATGCATTTAATGTACGCAAAATTTTTATAGATACAATCCTAAAGTTTCATTAAAATAGATACATCAATTATTTGAATTATGATGTTTTCTTCATATCTTAATGATCAGTTGTAGTCTCCCCCTTAATCCTCTTCATTTCCTTTTGAATGAAATGAAACCCACTGAAATATCATTGAACTAGAAATTCAGTGTATTTCATAACGAAAAATGGCTTTCCAAGTAACATAAAAAATACAACAAACTGTCAAACACCTAAATAAATTTATGAACAATTGTAATATTTTAGTAGAATTACTTCTTGATCTTGATCCATGTATTAAACAATTATAGAAACTAACATTTATATAACAACTACAACAAAAACTACAAATGTAATACCCAACGACATAATCTACCATTTACAGATAATTATAAATTACAGAAATGTAATAACCAATTACATATATTTAACAATCAATTATAGAAATGTAATATTAATATACGAATGAGAATCGTGGCACTGGTCAGGGGCAAAATAAAAATATGACTAGATTTCAGGGATAAATAAAAAATAAAAAAAGTCCACGGGCAAAAAAAAAAACTAAACCCCTGGTCAAGGGACAAGGGGCATCTGGACAATTCCCCCAATTTTTTTTTTATCTAAAAACGCATGCCACTACTCTTTCATTGTCAACTATTTAAATTATCTTTAGTTTGTAATTTCTTCCTTACGAAATTAAAATAGTCTTTTAGTTTTATTTTCTATCCTATTGATCAATATATATTTTGAAGAAAAAGATCTGATCTAATTATTCTTCTCCTGCAATATGGCTAGCAACTTCTTCAGTGACACTGTCTTATGTTATTTATATCGGGGCTATGATATATATACCCAGTCATTCATATTACCAATATTATTATGCAATCTTACTCAAGTATGATTTTTCTAATTTAGTATACGATAGGTCGGGCAAATATATACTTGCATATGTTCAATTATTTAAAATACATGAATGTATTGATTCAATATTAAAATATGTTCAATTAAGGCTTGAACTTATAACTTAGTGGTTGACAAGAGTATTTTCAATTAAAATGGATCATGTATTCTAGCTCAAGAATATATCTACCAAAAAATGCATGTACAATTTTTTTTATATAATATCAATACATTAGATAAATATTTTTTAAACAGAATACGCAAAAATGTGTTTGAATGTAAGAATTGCAGTCTCCCACTCTCCATAACATTTTCCTATGATAAGCTGGATTCGGTAGCCCGAATCTCAGTGGGCTGAGTCAGGTTGGGTTCGGGCTGGGTTGGGTTGAACCTGTCTTAGTTTTACTGGTTATCAGTTATTACCAAACATGTTTGTTTGCATGTGGAGATCATGACATATACCAGTCAATCAGTCAAAGACATGAACAGAAATTTAATATCAATTCCTGCCAATTAAGTCACCTTCATCTGCGTTTCCACCACACATTAGTAATAAAGAAATTGAACATGTTGATGGTCTTTAATATTCAAATATAAATTAAATTAAATTTGATCGTCATTCACAGTCAACTAAATAACCATTCGCTAGGTTTGAATGCTGTTTGTTCATCACGTTGATCAAATGGTATACGTAGTACCATGACCAAAGAATTAAAGGAGCCATGTATAAAGAATTTCTGTGCTTTCATGTATACCATACTGTACATGTATAAACAACAACCAACCTTGATATACGACTAAAATACAAGACATATATACCACTAAATACAATAAATTAACCTACCCAACCCACCCTAACAATCTTCATTCAGGGATGCTATCAAGAGCTGGCCTCCAAGAATCATAACAAGTACTTCTCAAATCGTCGGCGGCGGCGAAGGTTTTCTTGTCTTTGATCTCTCTCGCGATGCTCTCCAAAATCCCTCCATTGTTCTTGTCACACTTTGACAACAGCAGAGCCAGCTCTTGTTTGGTGAGCAATATTTTCACTCTCACAAGCCCTCTCTGATCACCACCTTCTTTGTCCATGTATTCCTTCATGCACCCACTCTTTTCTTCCTTAGAACCATTAGAGAATCTCTTCTGCTTTGGATGTTTGGGCACTCTGTGAGTTTCTTCTACAATATGACAGTCTCTTTCAAGCACTCTACAGCTGTTCCCCATGTGGTTTGTGGATTCAAAGTGGTTTGTGTTTATGTTGAAATAGAGATGCAAAAGCAGCTATTGAAGATGAGTTTAACAAAAAAATGTAAGATTTGAGCAATCGTTCATGTATGTTTATATAGGGGTTTTGTGGTGGAGCACTTGAAAATAACCAATGAAATAAAAGTGGGGCCCTTGGAACCTAAGAATTCCACATGAGAACCCGTCAAATACGTGAAAATTTGACCATATATTATATATATAAATATAATATAACTTATGAAAGTGACTGATCATGAGGACATTTAATATTTATGGTTTGCTTACACATGTTGCTTACACCAATATAGCATTTATTTATATATATATATGGTCTCCGTCTCAATTGGTGTGTGGAAGAGTCATGTCTTCGTTTTTTTTTATTATATATATCTTTCACTTGACTAGCTAACAATATTTGAAACATTGAAGAGAGAGCAAAATCAATGTCTCCCTCCTTTTCGGGTATAGAATTTGCAAGTATGTTACATTTCAATAATGTAGCAAATTGGAAAGTATACCAAAATCAACACATCTTTCAATTCCGGTATAGAATTTCATTACATTTCAATTGTGTAGCAAACTTGGAAAAAAATTAATTATACACCTTCTTAAGGACGTTGGGTTGGATAATATCATGCCTCAATATTCAAATGAGTTTGGTTATCTAATTTTCAGAGTGGGTGTGAGAAAGATGAAAACATTATGTTAGTAAGCATTATGAAAACATGTCCTAACAGTTTTCTAATGTAATTTCATTTGCATCTCTCACCTTTTTCTTTTTAATATTTTTTGTACAAAATGATTTATCCTGGAATATGCTCCTTGCACTGATGCAATGTTAACTTAAAGACTAAAATCATTAACTAGGACAAAAGATATGAACCTAATATAATTTATTGATTTCAAAGATATTTTTTCTTATTTTCATAAATTTCCATAGAGTTATAACAATTTTTTTCCTTTAAAAAAAAGTTATGATGCCCCAAACATTTTTAGTAAAAAATATCTTCATTATTCCATACGAGCTAGAGATCAGAGATCCCATTAAATATGGAAATTTTACTTCTTGACTCATGAGAATATATACATTTGCATGCATGGGACAAAACAACGTGTTGAAATGTTTAATTATTTGCTTCATTGATTCCCTTGACCACTTGATATTTGAATTCTTGTATTGAATTTCTAGGTCTTCCACTTATGTCCTTACATATGTTTTTCAATTGCCATGCAAAATCTGAAGACCGGCCAACTCGATGATATTTTGTTTTTTTGGGTAAAAAGATTTGGGCAGGGCCATACAATCCTAATATACATTGACAAATCTACTACTACTAATACATAACCTATAGGTCCGATCCAGAACAAATTGTGAATCATTCCCTCTTGAAAGGTAGTGCCCTTACCAGTTACCACACACCCAAGCTGTTGGGACAACTTGATCAAGTTTGAGTACTAGGTCAGGATCAAAGATTATCTTGATGAAATATGACTTACATAGTAATGCTAGTTGGTTGGGACTGTGTGGCCTTGTCCAGAATTTAAATTTTTTTTAATTTTCATTAAATTTATGTCTTTCTTATTGGTTCAATATATTATTTCAGGAAAAACACAATCTTTTATTCTTCTCTTGGGAAGTCTCTACTTCAATGAAAAATCTTATGTTATATTGTGGGGCTCCAATATACTCAGTCATTCATGCTGTCCTTATGCACAATTATATAATTAAAACATTATATATACTCGACTATTAAGCATATCTTAAATTAGGACTTAGACTCATTACTGATGGTTGAGAAAAGAATTTGCAATCAAATAGGTCATGGATTCGAATTTCAATAGATATATATCTTTAAAAAAAAATTATGCAAAAATGTGTCTTACAGCTAGTATTTTCCTGAAATAAGCTGGATTTGGGTCTTAGCCCGAACCTCAGCGGGCTGGTTCGGGTTGGGTTCGGGCTGGGTCGGGCTAAATCAGTCCCAGTTTATACCAAACGTATCTTTTTCCTGCATGTTGAGTATGACATACCAACAGTCGATCCGTCAAAGATGAACAGAAATATAATATCAATACCTATCAATTCACTTTCATCAGCCTTCCCTTTTGACGGTCTTTAATAATATTCAAATATAAATTAAATTTGATCAGTCATTCTCAGTCAAATAAACAACAACCATTTTGAATGTTGTTTATTCATCACATTGATCAAATTAAATGGTACCATGACCAAAGAAGCCTTGTGCTTTCATGTATACCATACTGCGTATTGTATAAACAACAACCATCCTTGATATATATAGGACTAATACAAGACACATATATATACCACTTGATACAAATAAATTAACCTACCCCACTAACCCTAACAATCTTCAGGGATGCTATCAAGAGCAGGCCTCCAAGAATCAGTACAAGTACTTCCTAAATCATAGTCGGCGCGATGGCTTTCTTCTCTTTGATCTCTCTGGCGATGCTCTCCAAGATCCCTCCATTGTTTTTGTCACACTTTGACAGCAGCAGAGCCAGTTTGTTTGGTGACCAATATTTTCACTAAGTGAGGTTCACAAGCCCTCTCTTATCACCACCTTCTTTGTTCATGCATTCCTTCATGCACCCACTCTTCTCTTCCTTCTGGTGCCTGCTCTGCTTTGGATGTTTGGGAAAATTAATACACTCTCAATAAAAAAATGTATTAATTAGCTTCTTCTACAAATTACAGTCTCTTTCAAGCACTCTACAGCTGTTCCCCATGTTAGTTGTAATATTTGAGGATTCAAAAGTAGTGGTTTGTGTTTATGTTGAAAGACAGATGCAAAAGCAGCAATTGAAGATGGGTTTAACAGAAAATGTATGATTTGAGTTATCATTTATGTATGTTTATATAGCACATCATAAGCACAAATGGAAGTATAAAGTAGGATCCACGGAACCTAAGAATTCCACGTGAGAACCCGTCAAATACGAAAAATTGATTTAATTAATTTGACCCGTCACATACTCACTTCGTATAAACTTATACGATACGATGCATGCATGTGACACATGGAGGACGTTTTTGCATGTACAAGACAAAAATGCACGAATTTTATCAATATACGTCTTCTCTCAATTGGTGAATGAAATTTCCCGAGTCCTCTTCCTTTTGTTTTATATACGATCTTTCACTTACTAGCAAACTTTGAAACATTACATAGCACACCAAAAGTGGAAAATAAGCATCTATTAGAATGATCATTTAAAATGAACATTTTTTTTTATTTGAGTGTTTATTTTGAGTACTTATTTTAAGTATTTATTGATGAATAAATGTTTTTTTAATAAGTAAAAAATTTGACATTTGTTTTAAAAAAAATTTATTTATTGATCGTTGAAATATTATTGCCTCTAATTTTTTCATTTTATAAAAAGCAGTGAACAAAATATTAATAAAATAATATTGGATAAAATGAACATAAATTAAATACTCTTCTATAAGCATAAAAAAGTAAGAATTCATTTTTCTTGTAGAATCAAACAAATTTTTATTTAAAATATCAACACTTGTATTATTAGCCTTATAAATCATCAACAACCCCCGGGACCAAACGCTCCTTAAGTATCCTTTTTTTACTTGACACACAATAATTTGTCTTTCGATTTGTGTATGGAATTGTTGTGAAAAACATTTGAATTCGTGTTTGATATTTCTCTCACATAATCCACTTAAACACGGATGCAAAGAGAGCCTTAATTTCATGTTAAAAAAACACAAGAATAGAAATGGGTATTTAGTTATCTAAATAATAGATTAGTGAGAAATGGATTGGATCAAAGTCTATGCACTAATGGGCTTGGGCTAATGAGCTTATATTTTAAGACATTTAATTTTTATCATTTGAAATGTCTTAAGATTTGTGAAAGAATATATATTCTGAATTTCAATAAATATATGATGAAATTAAAACTGAGGTACAATTTCATATAATTAAGATGCCGATATCTTGTAAACATGTTTGTTGATAAATATCCAAAGACATCAAAATTTAAAATAAATTTGAAATGCTATTGACAAACACAAATAGAGACATCCATTGAGAGAGATGTACATGGAGTGCCGTTTCCGAGAAGTCTGTAGATAGGGTTTTGAATCTAGATCTTGCATGTGAAGAACACAATCCTGCATCATCCAATAGAAAAATATCACGCAAGTGACAATAAAAATAATCTTATATGAAAATATATGATATTCATGGAAAAAAAGCATGCACAATTTTGTTGATTCTTCTTTTGTTGGACACGTTGAAGCAAGTTTATATCTAAACCGCTTCTCTTTTATTGTTGTTTGACAAGGTGATAAATGGTGGGATAAGTAAAAACATGTATGTTATAATAAATAAGGGGATAACCACTTATCTCATTTGATATTAAAAAGAATTGGGATAAAATGCATATAGTTGTTTGGATTTTAAAAAGAAAATGAGGATATTTTGTTCTATTTAAAAGCTGTGATACATTTATCTCTATTTTTTGTTTTGATTATGACATTTGTAAATATTGATAGAATTGATAGATTTTTCATCTCTCAAAATTAACACAACTTATCCTCATAATTGTATAATTCATCGTCAAATTAGTCCTATAAAGTAATAACAAGGATACGTACGTGTTACATTTTTCTCAAAGCCATCAATTTCGATTCTTTATGTAACTTGCCATTTACAACATGAATCTTGAGTAACATAGAAACTTTTTCGGAAAAAAAAAATAGTCGCTCAAGTCAACATCACATGGGCCCTTGACTCAATAATAAATATGTAATTTAAGTTTGTTACGCCTAATCTTTTTAACAGTCTTAAAAGCATCTTCAATGGACATGTTAACTAACTAACATGTTAAAGTGACATGTCAATACTTTATCCATCAACTAGACCCTCATTTACTATTTCTTATTTAGTTGGTAGTTGTTGCTCCAATGGACTAGTTAAATAACTAGTTAAAATAATAGTGGGTCCATCTCTCCACCCACTCAAAGCTCTCCACCCACCCAAAATAATATTTTTTTGAATATTTGAATGGTGGGACCCACATTTAGTTGGCTAAAGCACTAGCTAAAATTAACAGGACAACTAACATATGACAGGTGAGATCCACATTTAACATACCCTTAACACTTCCATTGGAGTACCATTTTTACATCTTTTATAAAAATATGACACTAACTAGTGAGTTAACATGTCCATTGGAGATGCTTCTAAATGCAGTTATATATATCTTGTTAGTCCCATATCCACCGACTCTAACAAGATTTATATCTCGTTAAGTTTTTTTTATATTATCTATAAATGATATTAGTCAATTAATTAGAATATATATGTAATCCAACTTCTATAAAAATATATACATCATTAAATAAAGTATAATTTTAAAAAAAATTAAAAACACATGCGGTTAGTGTTTGGACTGTGACATCACTTGAATGCAACATTTTCCACAGGTATATATGTACATACCTGCTTCAAAGTACAAGGTATTTATGGAAGGCTGAGTTTCCTGTTATTCAGGGTTTTATGTGACTGCTAGCTCTACCTGGATAGACCATTGGGTTGTTCTCTATAGGTGTGTTTACTTTCAAAGAGAAAGTAAGGGAACATTATGGAAAATGAAAATTGTGCGTGGTGTGTGTGTGTGTGTGTGTGTGTGAGTGAGAGAGAGAGAGAGAGATGTTGGGTTTGTGGGCCCAATAGTGGGTCGAACCCACATGAGGGCATGCTCGAGAAGCCTGTCCAGGTGACATACATGGGCCCATTGGCCCATTAGGTTTTTTAAGTGCTATGCATTGGCCCATCCATTTGCCTCTTCACTCAATCACACGGTCAAGAAGAAAGAAAAGTCTGCTGTTATACATTTTTTTTTGTCTCAATTCTATCTCATATGCGTCGATAGAAAATCATCAAAGCATATACTCACATTAACAAAACACATACATCTATGAAATTTTTTTAAATGGGCTGTACGTAACATTATCAAAAAAAAAATGTTGCGGCATGTGTTTGGTGCGGCAATAGTAGAGAGAGAAAAGGAGAGAGGAGTGAAAGAAAGTATTTACATCGAAGTTGAATTTCCAATATTGTTTGAAAAATAATTTAGGGTTTATTTAGATAACCCTCTATTCTCCTTCCATTTCTGTATATTCTTCAAATTTGGGTAAAATTTAAGAAGATATTATTTACATCATATTTTGACATAGTGAATTATTGTTGGAGTGTTACGTGGATGTAGGCTTAAACCGAAGCACATTAAATTAAGTGTTTATTTATGATTTACTTGTTTTTATAATTTTCTGATTGCATTGGTGATTAATTCGGGTTGTCTATATTTGTCAATATTTTTCACGGTAGTATTATCTATTTGACACAAATAAAATTGCTCAGGAATCCAATGAGAGAAAGAGTTATAATTTATCAGGGTATAACAAATAGTCAAACATCTATTTAGAATTAAATAATAAAATCGCGATAGCAATATCTAACTTTATTACAAAAAAAAAAAAAACCTAATAGCATGAGATTTGTTGTTTTAACAATTCTCACGTATGCTACCAAGTTGAGGTCTCCATGAATCGTCGCTGCGCTTCAAAATTTCAGCTGATGGAACACTGATGATGTGACCACCCTTGGCCTTCACCTTGAGCTCTCTTGCGACGTTCTCCAACATCGCTCCGATATCGTCGTCGTCGCACTTTGAGAGCAGTAGAACCAGCTCTTGTTTGGTGAGCATTATTTTCACTCTCGTGCAGCCACTCTCATCTTCACTTTTTAGGCCTTCATGACATTCTTCACAGAATTCCTTGATGTTTTGATGTTGGGTGTCTCAGCTTCTTCAAAAAAATATAGATCTTTTTTTTTTGTTGAGAATTTAGATCATTTTATAACTATACAACTTGAGTTACAAAAATATAGATCTTCTTAACTCTGAAGCAGTTACTCAAACGTGTCTGTGTGTGACAGAGATTAAAAGCAACTAAAATTTGGTTCACATAACATATAATTCAGATATATATATTTATGTATTATTATCTATGTATGGGGTTTATACAGTGGGGCATGTGGGGGATGTTCAAGTAATTATACTCTGCATATGGAAGTCAATCTCTTATGGAACTCGTCAAATACGAAATTTTGACTATTCAATTTTGATTTGCTTCTCAGTGTATAAGAACTCGAATTGTTATTTAATTTTGTACCAAATTTTTAAAAGAAAAAATACAGGACGACTTTCAATCATCAATTGATTCGTGAGTTTTATATATACCGGCAGTACTGCTGGTCTCTACTGATCTCTTCATTTAATTTATCGTCTTCAATCAAGAAAATGATATGTGTGATACCGTGTGTGCAACTCTGTCTGCAGTTTAACCATTTTGAAGTTTTTTTAAATATATATTTATTTAATCAACTGTATATGTTTAAATAAATCATTACTCATTGAAAAAAATAAAATTCTTAATTTTTCATACATTTCACCAGTGGAGTATATCATGCATAGGCGGTTGAGAACCGTATTCGAACTGCTGACGAGGTTGTATGAGGGGACTTCCTTTGAACCACCCACCCCATGTATGTATCAATTCACAAAGACCTCATTTGGTCTTCTAAATTAGTTTATTCGGGGTAAACCATAAGGAATTTCAAAGTCTATCAATATGGAGTCATGAATTTCTATTCAAATGTATTTGGAGGAACTGATGGTTTAATATATAAAAATTTTACAAGTTGGGCATCTCACTGTTTATTTAGAGTTTAGACATGCCAGGAGAGCAATGGACCAGGTAAATGGCTAATGAATTCATGTATGGTGGGTCAAGTTTTTGATTTGTATAAGATAATAAGATTGGCATACTTTAGACACCCTCAGCTGGTCTGCCAAAGATTTAATTTTTGGTCGTGGAGGTTTTATTTTGATAAGATACATGTTTTAATTTTTGGGGCTTATGATCTCATGAGCCATGGCCCAAATAAATATCTCCATCATGCCAAAAAAAAAAGTGATGCTAAACAGGTGATTAATGCGTTCTTGGTCTTGGAGCGATCAAACGATCAAAAGATGGCTAGGGAAAAAAATTATAAAAATAATAACTATTGGTAATAATAATGACCATCTTAGATAGGGGTGGTAAACGAGCTGAACGAGTCGATCTTTGATCTGTTCACGCACGGCTTATTTAGTATCAGGCTCGGCTCGGCTCGGGATCGAGCTTCATTTTGTATTCAAGCTCGGTTCGTTGGGCTCGTGAAAAGCTCGGTTGAAGCTCGGCTTGGCTCGTTTATTAAATAAGCCAAGACAAAGTTCGAATCAAGGCTCGGCTCGGACTCATTTAGTCAAGAAAAATCTTGTTTAGCATTTGAGAAGTCACATTTCACAAATCATAACACCTTATTCATGTGAAAGTAACATAAGCTCGGACTCGACTCGTTTACCTTTTTTCTGTTAAGTAAACGAGTTCGTCTAGACTCGGGCTTGACTCGTTTAGAAATCGAACTTTAAAAATTGTTAAAGCTCGGCTCATTTGTCTAAATGGACGAGCTTGAGTGAATTTTAACCGAGCTGAGCCCGAGTTGCTCAACTCATTTACCAGCCCTAATCCTAGAATCCCACAAAATTTAACATAATGAAATATTCTATGAAAATATTTTGGTCCGCTAATAACGCTAATAACTGGCAATAATTATTTTGCAATTATTCACATATATGTTTCTCGAACCATATTTCTATGCCTCAAAATAATTGAATATAATGCCCATTTAATATTTTTTATATTTTTAGTCATTTTTTTATTTAATTAAGTTTCTAATTGAGTATGCTCGAGTCATTATTTAAGACGTAATCTCAGAGCATATTCAATGTTGTTGAATGTTATTTAGTGTTTGTTCTGCTTTTGTGATTTGTGTTGTAAAATCATGACATATATATATATATAGATAAAATTCTTTTTTCATTTTCTGTTGCATTAACAAAAAGTCCACCTCCTCAATTGGAATGATAAATACAAAAATTTACTTTTGTTTATGACCTTATTGGTATTCCAAATATATATAGACGTGAATATTCATTCCAAAAAAAATATATAGGCATGGATTTGAAGGTGGATCGACATGTTTAGGATAAATAAAAAAAATTTAAACAAATTTTTTAACTAAAAGTGGTTAACTAGCTAATTGTTAGAATTCCCGGAACTTGACATTTGAACCTCGTGCGAAGGATACTGCACTCATATCGATATGTCGAGGAGCAAGGGCGTACCTCAAAAATATGTGGGAGAGTTCTCTCCAGAACGTGGCACTACGGTTACACGAGAGATATCTTTTAGAAAACGGGTGCATTTGTATCGGTAATAACGTTTGGTTCGCTTCCTTTCCGTGTTAGATACCTCTTCAAATCGGGAATGGCTGCTGGCTTACTCTTTTTTCTTTTTTCTCGCCCTTTTCTATAATTCTTCATATTTATTTTCTCTCATTTCAAAATTTGAAATTCAATTTTCAGTATTGAAATCGGATAACAAATATTTAACTCCTCGTTCATCGCATCGGATATTCATCTACCGTTATATATACGTATATATATATATATATATATATATATATATATATATTCTTTGTGGCTCCGTGACCCTTACCCCCAAGAATAGTAGTCCTTTGAATGAATTGGCATTTAATTGAATCTCCATATTTGTTATTTCTTAAATTAGATTTAAATTCAAATAAAATCATATAAGATTGAAACAAATTTAAATTTTATCTTAATATCAACATATAAGAATGAGATTTGAGATTTCAAAATTGAGATAAAATCTTAATAAATCAGATTGAGATAATAAAATTTAAAATGCGAATTACATTTCAAATTTTCAAATATAACTCAACCGTGTCTATTAAAAATCAGTGTTGACCGGTTCAAATATTGTTATTTTATTAAAATATGGTTAGATTTAGGTTAATTATTTTTTATGAAAATATAGGCATGAGTTTCAATTTTATAAATTACACGAAAACATACTCAAAGCAAGAAAAACCAAGGAAAACTAACAGAATAGAGATCTACTAGCTACAAAAGGATAATACACAGACTAACCTCAATTACAAGATGCCCTCCCATCAGCGCAACCCGACTTTCTCTTGCACAAGCAAGTCCCTAGTCCCTACTGAAGTAGAAAACCATATCCCATATGTTTTCAGGATAAATTCTGTCATTATGAAAGATACAATGATTTTGGGAAAGCCATAGAGACCACATCACTACCAAGACCAAGGACTGTGAAATCTTCGCTTTGGTACTCCTGCCGCCTCTCACCCTCATACTAATATTTTCTTTAACTTGTAAGTTGTAAATTGGTTGATTCATGGCTAACATAAAATCCAATGACAAACTGTACTATTATATTGAAACTATATACACTAATAAAAAGTCCGAAATGCTAAGACATAGCACCACAATCATACACTACAACATACAAATTAATCCTAATTAACAATCCTCATCATCGCACCATCTTTGTTAATGCATTCCTTCATGCACCCACTCTTCTTTTCATAAGAGTTTTTGGAGAATTGGTTCTGATTTGGATGTTTGGGCACTCTCCGAGGGGGGGGTAGGGGGGGGGGGGGGGGGAGGGGGGGGCTTATTTAACAACATAGTTTATTTCATATGTTTCATGTACATGTAGTTAATTTATATCTGTTGATGATTCAAAGTGTTTTGTGTATATGTTTGTGTTGTTGAGAGAGATGATTTATCACTGTCCTTTTGTTGGGGGGTTCTTCTGGGATTCAGCACGTGAAAAGCACCAATGAAATAAAAGTGGGCCTAACATATTCCACGTCAGAATCGGTCAAAGACGGAAAATTTGACTAGGTCAACCATTTCAAATATTTATGGAGTGACCACTGAGAACTTATTTTTATAAATATTTTATTTTTGCATGGGATGGGACAACGTAACGATTTCGGTTGGTTTTTCACTGTCTACGTGTTGAATTTATGAGACATCCATATATCTTTTTTAATACATGAAATCGCCTAACTTATTTCAGTGATTAATATGCCCTTGAAACCATTTATTATATTGATGTATATTTTTGTTTATCTTCCTGTATATTCCAGAAAATGAAATCTACCATTTGACATAAATATATAGTAAAAAAACAAGATTGTTAATACTTGATAAACATTTAAAAATTGGTGATCTTCTCAATTTTCTTTTCAATACAATTAATGAAAAGAACACATCTGTTCTTTATCCATGAATGATAACATAAAACCGGCCAGAGGTGAACAAGAACTATTCCTATATATACATCATCGGTACAAATAATCATAAAGCCAGCATAACACGATGATTTATATTAATTAACAGTCATAGTAGATTAAGGATACCTTAATCTCAATCAGGACAACAGCCTGTGATAGATTTCGTTATTCTAACAATCCTCAATTATGCTATCAAGTGCAGGTCTCCAAGAATCGCTGCAGCGCCGCAAAGATTCAGCAGATCGAATGGCAATTCGACCACAATTGGCCTTCACTTTGAGCTCTCTTGCAATGTTCTCCAACAATATCCTTCCATTATCATTGTTGTCGCACTTTGACATCAGTAGAGCCAGCTCTTGTTTGGTGAGCAGTATTTTCACTCTCTTGTAGCCACCCTCAGACTCTTCAGAGAATTGATTCATCTTTGGATGGTTTGGTGTTGTAGAGGTCTTCTCAACTTTTAAGCAGTTCCCCATGTTATATATCGAGGAATCAAATGCTATATGTGTATCTGATTTTCCTGAAAGAGTGGGTTCACAACATATATGTGATTTAGACATTGTATGTGTATGGGTTTATATAGTGGGGCTTGTTGGGGCTGTTCAGGTAGGTACTCCAGCACATGAAAAAACAATAGCTTATAAAAGAAAGAGGGGTAGACAAAAAACTTTCTCGTATTGAACCCGTCAAATACGAAATATTTGACCATTGAATTTTAATTTGTTTCTTTGTATATATGAACTCGAATTAATTTTTTTTTATAGCAATAAAAAAAAAATAACAAGGACCTTTCAGTTTTATATGTGCCACCTGTAGTTTAAAAACCCCTATCAAATCACAAAGACCTCATTGGGCTTTTTTTTTCAATTAAGATGGTCTATTCAGTTCAAATCATATGGACTTTCAAAGCTTATCATGTTGACCACCAAAAAAGCTTATCATGTTGGGTCCTCATTTTTATTTAAATGGCTTTGATGAATTTATATATAACACATATTTTGTGTCATGATTTGTTCAGACGTGTCAGGAGTGCAAAGGGCCAGGTGTATATATATACATATATGCTAATGAATTATACTATACATATATATATGCTGGGTCAGCTGGTCTGCCTAAGACGTTTGGTGAAGGAGGTTTTCTGATTGATAAGGACTAACGACCATCGTTGATAAGATATGATCATGAGCTTAATTCAGATAATGGTACAAGGTTTCTGGGAAAGTGAGGCCCAAACTGAACTATCGTATTTGTACAAAGTAAAAAAAATTGATTTGACCCCTTACGACTTTGTTTGTGTGCGAATTTGCTTTATCCGGGGTAAATTTATATTCCAGAATGAATAACTATCGGAACGTCTATTCGATTGTATATTTTCTTCTTTTTTTATTATTATTTTGCATTTCTAGGGTTTTTCGGATTGCATGAAATATATTATTCCGCGCTCTTGAAATTATTATCAGGCCAGGTTTATACTATTTTATCTGAGTATAACAATATTTTTTGTTGTTTAATTTTGAAAAAATTAATTAGAGGTACCTGGGGACACCTCTATAATAACAAGAGGTCTCTTGACTTTTCCTGTTTTCTTTAGGTCTCTAAGTTAGTGGTGGTATTTTATTTAGGTCATTCTATCCAACTTCCATCTATTCTTTTTTTTTTTCTTCTTTTACTCCCAAGTGAACATGATTTGTCTCTCTATCTCCCTCAATCTCTCTTTCTCCTCCAAATAACTCAACAAGTTGTGGGACCACCTCCACCAGCCCCCCATTGTGTCGATCTCGACCACAACGCCGATCACGCCCCCGACTGTCCCCCGTGTCCCGTCCGCGAGCCCAACCCCCTTCTCGCGACCCCGTCCACGAGCCCAACCCTTTATCGTGACCTTGTCCATGAGCCTAACCCACTCTTTTACACTCAAGTGAACATGATTTGCTTCTCTATCTCCCCCAACATCTCTCTTTCTCCCCAAACAAAACAAGCTATGAGACCATCTCCACCAGCCTTCTATTGGGCCGATCTTGCAATACCGATCGCGCTCCCCAACCTCTCCCGACTGTCTCCCGTGTCTCGTCCGCGAGTCGAACCACCCCGTCCACGAGCCTAACCCCATATTTTACCCCCAAGTGAACATAATTTGCCTCCCTATCTCCCCCAACCTCACTTTCTCCCCCAAACAACTCAACAAGCTGTGAAACCATCTCCACCAGCCCCCCAATGCGCCAATATCGACCCCAAAGCCAATCGCGCCCTCCGACCTCTCCTAATTGTCTCTTATGTCCCATCCGCGAGCCCAACCCCCTTCTCGCAACCCCGTTCGCAAGTCCAACTTCCTCTTGGGCCCCATCCACGAGCCTAACCCCCTCTCGTGACCCCATCCATGAGCCCAACCCCCTCTCGCGACCCGACCTCCCTCGAGCTCTGATCTCACCCTGGACAAGGATCAATTGGCTCTCCCTCCTTGAGGTTTATGGAATGTTCAAAGCAATGTTATATTCCTCTTTTTAGTTTCTGATGTTGTAATGTTGGATGTTTGTATGAATTTTCCACAACTAGAAAGTTTTCAGAATTTCAAAGTGTAAGGGTGTATACATACAATACATGATATAATGTGCGGCGCATGTCGATTTTACATAGTCGTGCATTTTCTATAATTATGAAATTCTCAAACTTTTACGTCGATATCATGATTAATGTCCCAAGTACATTGTTATACCTGTTATAGATTCATATTTGATTCTATGTTATACTGTGTACACTATTATTCATAATATACACTATTATACCTGTTACAGGTTGTGTATGTTACATTGCATCAACTGTTATGCACATTGTATATACTGTTATATCTCCTACAAATATCAGGTTTTGTGTTATACTATGTAAACTGTTATTCTCAATGTGTACACTGTTATAAATGTTACAGGTTAGGCTCACAGATGGGGTCGCGAGAGGGGGTTGAACTCACAGACGAGGTTGCGAGAGGAGGCAAGGCTTGGGGATGGGTCATGAGAGGGGGTTAGGCTAGCAGACTGGTCGTGAGAAGGGGGTTGGGATCGCGGACGGATCGTGAGAAGGGGGTTGGGTTCGCGGATGGGACGCAAGAGACGGTCGGGAGAGGTCAGGGGACGCGATTGGAGTTGGGGTCGAGATCGGCGCAATAGGGGGTTGGTGGAGGTAGTCTCACAACTTGTTGAGTTATTTGGGGGAGAAAGAGAGAGGTTGGGGGAGATAAAGAGACAAATTATGTTTACGTAAGGGTAAAAGAGGGAGAAAAAAAAATAGATGGAAAGTTGGATGGAATGACCTAAACAGATTACCACTACTAACTTGGAGACTTAAAGAAAACAAAAAAAGTCATGGGATCTATTGTTATTACAGAAGTATCTCAGGGACCTCTAATTAATTTCCCCTTTAATTTTCAACAGAATAAGTTTTTTTGTTATTCATTCCCTATCAGACCCTTATTCTGCACATACCAAAACAGTAATGATCTTCTTCAGAATTATGAAATCTTGTTGCACAATTTCCCATCGAGCATCTTGCATCACAATGTCACATACGATGAATCATATTTTCAGAGCTGGTAAAAGTGCAGTTTTATATGTGCCACCTGTAGTTTCAAATCACAAAGACCTCATTTGGCTTCTTCTTCTTTTTCAATTAAGATGGTTTTTTTTGTCAATTCAAATCACATGGACTTTCAAAGCCTATCATGCCGAGTCCTCATTTTTATTTAAATGGCTTTGATGAATTCATATATAACACTTATATTTTGTGTCATGAATTGTTCAGACGTGTCAGGAGTGCAAAGGGCCAGGTATATATATATATACATATATGATATATGCTAATGAATTAATATACTATACATATATATATATATATATATAGTCGAGTGATTCAGTGCGAGAATACGGGAATGCGGGAAACGACGTCGATCGTTCGATCGCGGGTCCATCGCATTCAACGGTCGATGTGAATCGTACCCGACCGTCCGATGCGATGGACCCGTGATCGACGGCCCGTGATCGCTTCCCGCACGACCGCATTCCCGCACCGAATCATTTCCCTATATATATATATATGCTGGGTCAATTAAGTTTTCGATCAGCTGTTCTGCCTAAGACGTTTGGTGAAGGAGGTATTCTGATCGATGAGGACTGACGACCATCGTTGATAATATAAGATCATGAGCTTAATTCAGATAATGGTACAAGGTTTCTGGGAAAGTGAGGCCTAAACTGAACTATCATGTATTTGTACAAAGTAAAAAATTGATTTGACCCCCTACGACTTTGTTTGGGTGCGAATTAGCTTTATCCGGGGTAAATTTATATTCCAGGATGAATAACTATCGGAACAATTTCTATTCGAATTTATATTATCTTCTCTTTTATTATTATTCGATTGTAATTTCTTGGATTGCATGAAATATATTATTACCCGCTCTTGAAATTATTATCAGGCCAAGTTTATACTATTTTATCTGAGTGTAACAATCTTTTTTGTTGTTTTATTTTTAACTGAACAAGTTTTTTTGTTATTCATTCCCTATCAGACCCTTATTCTGCACTACCAAAACTAGAATGATCTTCTTCAAGATTATGAAATCTTGTATCACAATTTCCCATCAAGCATCCTTGCATCAAAATGTCACGATGGATCATGTTTTTAGAGCTGGTAATAGTGCAGTGTTTGCACATAGTGATTTTTTGTGGGATATATATGGTCATTATATTTCTCGATCGAGGACATGATAAATCTACTGTATATAGTCAATATGTCTATTAAGAGGCCCAAAAGTCCAAGAGTCCTCTAACACCATAAATTAACCTGACATCGTCTAAGCTAGGGAAGAAGATAGTACATATTTATGTGTTGGCATAGCTGTCACATATATTATGTGACTAATATATCTTATATATGTCAATATATATGACAACAATATCACCTAACTTTCTTATAATTGTGTTGGTTGATTAATTAAATCCTGCCTAATATAAAATCCACGCGAATGTATATGGAAATATGCGTAATGAGATTATTCTACACAAACCAATATGCCAATAAAAAACAATACTACACTTGAAACTATATACATAATTTTGGGTCATAAAAAAAAATACTCCTTGAAACTATGCACATATTATCTATGAAACCACTAGCTAACTGATGATCATAGGATAAACATAAGTTATAAGTAACCCTAACAATCCTCGGCGATGCTATCGAGCGAAGGCTTCCACGAACCATCACAGCTGCGGTGCCGATCAATATTGGCCGATTTAACACTGATACGATTATGTCTGGTTTTCTCTTCGATCTCTCTCGCGATGCTCTCAAAGATTCCTTCATTGTTCTTGTCACACTTTGACAGGAGCAGAGCCAGCTCTTGTTTGGTGACCAATATTTTCACTCTCACAAGCCCTCTCTTATCACCACCTGCTTTGTCCATGCATTCCTTCATGCATCCACTCTCTTCTTCCTTCTGGTTCCGGAGGACTCCATCAGACTTTATAGAGATTTGTTTCTGCTTTGGATGTATGGGCATTCTCTGAGATTCTTCAATGACACAGTCTCTTTCATGTACTCTGCAGCAGCTGTTCCCCATATATGTATATCTGTTGAGGATTCAAAAGTGTTTTGTGTGTCTGGGTTTTGTTGAAAGAGATGCAAAGCAACAATTAATGGAAGATGAATTCACAATATATGATTATATCAGGCTATGTATGCGTGTTTATATAGGGATGGAAATGTGGGTTCTTTTGAAATTCATCACGTGAAAAACATCAGTGAAATAAAAGGCGGCTCGGGACCGAATTAATAATCCACGTGAGGACCGGTCAAATTCTGAAAATTTGAATTTGACCATTTCAAATTATATATATGTAGTAATATTTTATTTTTGCATGGAATGAGACAGGGTAACGATCTTTGTTTCACCACTCGATTTTTTTTTATATGGAATTCGGAGATGGATTTATATATTTCTAATTATACTTTAAATCTCTTACGATAAGATTTGGGAGATGAAATACCCTTTAACACCATTTATTTTAGGATAGGCAATCAAGCATGCCATGCCATACATCCATTAAATTTTTTATTATTTAAAATTTTAAAACTGCCATTGTTTATGTAAAAAAATTTATGTTTTCACAAAAAAAATTGTATGATTATTTACCAAAAGATACATATACTCACATGGAACTGCACATAAAAACTGTTTGTAGGAACGTCCTTTTTTATCATTTGTTTTAAAGAAAAATTTTTAACTAAACATACGTAAATAATAATTTTACCCTTTCGAATAAATTATAAAATTGTTATGTACAAAAGGTATTCTATTTTTTTAATAAATTGTAAAAGGTTTTTAGCATACTGTGTTTTCAATCAGGATTAACAAAACAGAATATTTGTAAAATATTCTTCATCTGTCAATAGAATTTTAATTCACTAGATTATTTGGATATATAAAAATATTTTTAGGAGGTTATACAGATTTTAGAAAAAATCAGGAGACAATTTAAAGGGGTTATTTAAATTTTTTTCTTTTTTAAATGTTTCATTTTATTATTATGTTTATTACAGGAGTTGCATGGCGATCAATTCCATGAAGTTGTATCATACAATTTGTTTTTCTAAATGAACACGGGAACACGGGGATAAGGTACATTTGATGCGCTTCTCTCTCTCTCTCTCTCTCTCTCTCTTTTTTTAATGTATTGTCAACGTAAACGCAATTCTCAGAATGCAAAGTGTAACGTCATTGGACAACCGTGCACGTTATAGGGTCTTGTCATGTCATATACATGATATGATCACCTTTTATGTATCAAAGTGAGAGAGAACGTGTTGACTGTTTATGAGATGTGTTGTAGGGGATAACAGGGCGAGGAAATCAGAGGATGGATCATATATATCCAACACATTAAATACTCCAACACATTAAATACTCCAATGTTAAAAGCAAACTTTATTTGCAAAGCCAAACATCATATCTTATATGTTTGTCAATCTAATTACCATCTGATCAATACATTTTAATATCCAATTAAAGAAAATAATTTGGTGTATAGTATATTAGTATTGAATTTTTTTTTGTAACCCCGTTCCAAACGGGGGATATGTTTTATTCTAAGGTATAGATTTATCCAAAGCATAAGTGAGTATAAATAAGGATAAAGTAATTTTTTGTTTAGTTGTGTTTTGAATTATTCTCGTTGGTAAACGTAAGAATAAATGTTTTGTTCTTTGAGTAAAATGTGAATAAAGTATGGATACAGATTTATAAAAAGTAAAAAAGTAATGATAGTTGATTTGACATGTGATTTATAAGAGGTGATGACAATTGATTTGATAGTGAACTCACATATCCTTTGGATGGAATAACCTTGGATAACTTTAATTCTAGGGGTTGATTGGAATACACATACCACTTTATCAGGTTTATTCTGGCATACTTTATCAGGAGTTATCTGAGATAAACAAACACACAATTTTTGTTATCCGAGGTTATCCGGGCTCTTATACCGGATCCAAACGGGGGCCAAGTAATCATCAGCAGCAATGAATTCTCTAACATTTGCTTACCGTAGAAAAATTGACTCATAAATTAAAATAGAAAGAATAATTTGATAATTGGTTCATATATGAATCTTGTATGGTTGAGATCAAAAATAAAAAATTATAATATACTGTCAAAAATTTACAAGATGGGATATTTTCATTTCTTCATTAGAAAATGTGTCACCCTTGAAGATAGAACTGATTTTCCTAAATATTGGATAAAAGAGATGGTCCATGAAAACTGTCCATGAAAACTGACTCAATTGATGAGCAGAGGGGGATCACTGAGAGATGAGATTCGTGGGGAGAAAAGGAGGGATCACAATCCGATCAGGTAAAAAAAAATGGTGTCCGCATGTAAGTACAGTACAGGGGACAATGTTTACATCTTAATCATTTTAAATATGTATTTATAGTAAAAATGATAAGATGTGATCACCATCCCTCCTTCCTTTAGGTGTAGTCACCCTCTCATCACTATCCGATTAAATGGATTTTAATCAGGCGATTAAAAAAACCACCTCATGAAATCACATATATCTTCATGAATCATGATCCCTCTTTTTCTCCACATGATCCCCCCTTTCTCTCTTGTAGTGTTTTTTTATGGACCAATTGAGTACCATCCGATTGAATGCACCCTAATAGTATGGTGATTAAAAGATGATAGCATATTAAGAGAGGATTGATGTCTGCACCTGATGATCTGCAGATGTATTGGCGAAGAAGAAGGATCGCCCTTCATAGTCTCATTAAGCCTTGTGGTATGGGTGGGCTGTATTCCAATTTGTAGTACTAATTAAGGAAATGAATTTTGTTACATGCAGTCCTTTTTTTATATATTTCAAATGCAATTTCTATGTCTCATTAGTCTTCTCCACGTCGCGGTCGCACCCGCTGTTCGCCGCACCTAATCGCTCGCGTATATGAGAGGTGATTACGTGCAGCGAACGGCGGGTGCGACGTCGATCACGGGTCCATCGCATCGGACGGTCGGGTGCGATTGATGTCGACGTTGGATGCGATGGACACGCGATCGAACGGCCCACGTCGCGGCCGCACCCGCAGTTCGCCGCACCTAATCTCTCGCGTGTGTATATATATATATATATATATATATATTATATATGGATCGTCCGATTCCATATAGTCGAGAATGACCGTTGCGATGGAGATCGATGATCGCGGCAATGCACCTAATCGGCTCCCTATATATATATATATATATATATATATATATATATATATATATATATAGTCGAGTGATTCAGTGCGGGAATGCGGGAAACGACGTCGATCGCGGGTCCATCGCATCCAACGATCGTTGTGAATAGATGCGACCCGTGATTCCGTGAGTGACCGCATTCCCGGATATGCGTGCGGAACGACGTGGATCGTCCGATCGCGGGTCCATCGCATCCAACGGTCGACGTGAATCGCACCCGATCGTCCGATGCGATGGACCCGTGATCGACGGCCCGTGATCGCGCACCGCACCGACCGCATTCCCGTACCGAATCACTCCCTATATATATATATATATATATATTTTTTTAATTTTTTTATATTTTTCATAAATGATATCATTTAATTAATTATAATATATATTTCATATTTTATAAAAATATGGTGAGCTATATAATTTTTAAAAAATTAAAGTTACATGTGGTTTGGGTTTTAAAATGTAAAATAGGCTGAATGTAACATTTTCATAAGGAAATTTATCATGTGACATACATCATCACCAAACAAAATTATAAACATTAATTTAGAAGTTGGCAAAAGAACTGAGACCTTTCCGAATGTCATCCTTAACGTTCTTTTACATAAAAATTAATTTAAACAACACACATCTTCTTTGTCCAAGAATGAAATTAAATATAGATAAAAAAAGCCCATATATAATTAAACAAGATCTATATATACCCATTGATCAATACATTAACAATCCTCAGGGATGCTATCAAGTGCAGGTCTCCAAGAATCACTACAGAGCTTCAAAGGTTGAACAGATTCAAATCTGATGCGACCATCGTCGGCCTTCACTTTGAGCTCTCTCGCGATTCTCTCCGACATCCCTCCATTGATTTCATTATTGTCATCACTACATTTTGATAGAAGTAGAGACAGCTCTTTTTTGGTGAGCAGTATTTTCACTCTCACGTGGCCTCTCTCCACAGCTGTGCTTCCCATGCAATCATATCCCTTCATGCACCCACTCTCTTCTTTCATTTCTTGATGATGGAGTCCTTCATCAGATTCTTCAAAGATCAATTGCTTCATCTTTGTATGTTTTGGTTTCTCAGCTCTTAAGCAGTTCCCCATGTGATTGTGTATGTGGTTTTCTTGAAGGAGGGGTGTGTGTGTGTTAGAGACAGAGAGAGAGAGAGAGAGCAACTAATGTTTGGTTATGAACAGATAATTGAGTCGTTGTGTGCAAATGGGTTTATGGGTTTATATATATAAGGAGTTCCTGTTGTGGTGGAGGTACACAGCACATGAAAAACATCTCACAAAGAGGGGGCTGGACCCCAAAAATCATTCTCCCTGTAAGAACTCTTCAAATATGGAATGTTTGACCATCATAAACTAAGGTTGACAGGACATAGCAATTTTGATTTGTTTTTTGGTATAAGACCTGTAAACTGTTTTTTTAATTTATACTAGTTGAGGTATATATATAGAAGACCTTCTATTCATATGGACTTTCAAAGCATATCACATCTGAGTCATGAATTCTATTCATACGCTTTCGAGGAACTGTTAGATTTAATAAACATTTAGCAGTCTGTACCATGATTTGTTTAGTGGTGGAAGGAGTGCCATGGTTCAGGTAATATGATTAATGAATTCATCTATACATGCTGGGTCAAATTTCCATTTGTAATATCCACCAAAAAAAAATTTCCATTTGTAATTAAGATAATAAGATTGGCATAACTGGTCTGAAAAAGACCTTTGGTCAAGGAGGTTTTATGTGTAATAATTAATCTCAAGACTCCCACATCGATTGATATTTTGATTATTTTAAATATTCGGGTTCTTCAGTTATGTGTATTCTCATCTAGATTTTAAATCCTCATTATAGAGTCTAATAATTTAGTCTTCCACATGGTCACATGGAGGACTATTTCATGAGAAGATAGAAGATTAATGTTATTAACCATGCAAATTTAGCTAATTTTTTCCATTTAGATAATTGAATAAGTGAATTTACGATTTATAAAAAAGTTTCGCATGATTATTTCTTCTCTATGAAAAATTAGAATTATTTGTCATCGATCTGACTACCTTCTATGACCTCAAAATATTTTCTATAATAATATCTGATTAATATTTTCTATTTTTAATAAATTTTGTATTTTGGTTTATTGGAACTTGTATATAAGAATAAAATCATATGTATATTTTTATCAATTATATTAATAGTTTCATGATCTCTTTTGAAATTAAAGTGTATTGTCTCTGTGAATTCAAGTTCTTCATCGTTCTTTTGCTATATTAAGAATTTAATATCTATGACATAATAGACTAGATTTAAATGTTTACATTCTAATGATGAATGATGATTTTAAAGATAAGGTTCAGATAGTGGTGTACAAAGTAATATGGGAAACTGTGAGGCCTCTGTGTCTGACTCTTGTGTAGGAAAAATTATCCAACCATCAACAAGTATCCTAAAATAGCTCTTCAAAAATTAAGAAATCTATATTATCCCTTGCAAAGCCCAATTGATTAATATTCTGACCATGTACTATTAATGATATTTTCAAAATCAAAATACCCCTCCTAAATACACAAATTGTTAAACTCCATGGATGGATCAGTACTGGTGTTGAAGAAGTTATTTCGATACATCCAATCCTACGTACTGTCTCATATGTAATCTTCACTGTTTATTTTTAAAAAAAATACATTATTTTTAAATAATGTTATAAATAATAAGTATATAATTAGATAAATTAGCATTTTTTCTTTTTAAAAAAATAAAAAATTTAAATTTGCATGCACTTCATTATCACAATATGCAGTCCAATAGCAAAGTGCTTAGATGGCTGAAAAATCATTTAATGGATTGCTGAAACAGACTTGGCACATTAATCACAAATGCGAAATAGACTTAGTGTATTGGTGTTCTATTTATATTCATATAAAAAAATTAAACCCCACTTGGCACATTGATAAATATTTTTAGAAAATGCAAAAAAGATTTTATACCTCATACAGTTATGAAAGTATATGAGAATGTAGATAGGGTTATAATGAAAATTGTGTACATCAACACTTCATGTGCCTCGTGCATGCGCCCCAAGCACGGTCTGGAAAGAATGGGTCAGGCCTCTTGCAATATTCTTTTATATAATGTTACATCGAGTCTCATATCCAGTTTTAATTTCAGTCTACATGTGTTTCAAATTTTTTTTAAATAATAAACATCATTCAATGAGGTACATGCTTTTATAAAAAATAAAACATATATTTTAATGCATGGATGCATTTATAAAAAATGTCAAAAAAATTCTTTTAAAGTATATGTCTTATTAACGTGAGCATATGCGTCGATTGAAATCTATCGACACATATAAGACTAAAATTGAGGCTAGAAATGGATCTAGGTGTAACATCGCCCTAAAAACGGATGGCTTCATTTACGTGGGCCGGCTGCAATGAGCCTTATTCAGCAGTCAATTTGTGGCATGTTGGACTGATGAATCATTATGTGAGATAATGTTACGTACAATCTTTTTCAACCATAAATCTAATTATATGTGTTTTAAATTTTTTAAAATAGTATAAATAAGATAAATATTTTTAAAAAAATAAATCATATACGTCAATAAAATATATAAATATATTTATAAAAAATATAATTATTTTTATTAAAACATATACATCATTAATTAATGTTATACCGCACATTTATTTTTTAACGACACGCAGTGCTGGAAATGAATCTGGACACAAAAATAAATAAAAAAACCTGTGTAACAGCACTCGTTTGTGGGGGCACCTTTCTCCCCCCTTGAATAAAGAGGCGGCCAAGAACAAGAAGAAGAAAGAAGAAAAACAGTCGATTGAAAGTGAAATCCATAATTTCCAGTCTCAGAAGTGAAGACATTGAAAGAGAGATGACAGGAACACAGTTGATGAAGCGGATCCCTCGCATTAAATTCCCCCAAAGACACCCTAAACCATTATCAGGTACTTCCATGTCTCGATCATGATTCATTTGTCTGGGGCCCATGTTGGTTTTTTTTTTTTTTTTGAATCAACTAACATTGTCGTTTCTATATAATTATATCTGTGATTTGGTTGGTTTTTCTGTATTGGGTAGGGTTTAAAATGATTCTTAATTTATTATTGTTTGTGTAAATGTGCTATATTTGTTAGTTGATATGCCAAAAATGCAATGTGAATAGGATCAATTCAGATGCTTTTAGTGTTTTGAGTTCATGGGTTGGAGTCAAATGGACTGCTGCTTTCTGATCAATGACCGGACTTGATCCATAAGAGGAGAAACAAATCGGAGAGATGTGATGTTTAAATTTCTTTTCTTTTAAGAATAGTTAGGAGTAGTGTTTGGAAATATGGTATGCGATTTGCGTGCGAATGGAGTACCACATAGATGATTTCGGTTCTGTATTTTTATTAATAAAAATGTATATATGATACCTAAGTTCAGTAGCTGTATTATTGACATTCCAAGGACCAAGATTTTATGAACATATGAAGTTGGTATCATTAAATTAAAAATTAGTAACTAGGAATTAATTGAAAAGAATGGGGAGTATACAATAATGGGGGGTAGTATAATACCTATCATCTTGACCCACTTTTATCTTTGGAAACTTAACATATTACTCTTCATATAATCCACTTTTATCTTTATCTTTGGTGTAATCTGTACATATTTTAAAAACAAATTTTATCCTTAAGTAAATTGTGTGATAATAAGGTAATTGTGGGATAATATGAAAGAGGAGGAGATACGTGATTGATGCACCTACTTTTATTCTTATGTAAGAGGATTTACTTTGTATCGATGAGTAAAAAAATGGTATAGTCATAATCTCTCTTTGGGTTCTGTGAATGTGTTTTCATTACTATGTGGGTTCAAGGAGCTAGCTAGCTCAGGCTATGTTCAGATTCTTTTAACCCATTGGGTGTGTGTGTGTGTGCGTGCGCGCGCGTATATGCATATGTAACACACATACACGTGTAGATGTGGATGTGTGCGTACCCCTCTATGTATATCAACACACACACACAGTGTATGTAACCTTATTTTGGATGAGTATGCGAGTCAATTCATTAACTAAAAGGTGGATGTGACCATGCTTTCATGGGACTTTGTGTAATAATACTATCAATTGTATTTTCCCATATTATAGATGCTACCAGACAGGATACAGGTATAAATTAACCCCCGTTTGTGGTGTCACATAGCCTTATCTGGATAGTTTGATATTCTGGGATAGATAGTCATCTGGGCAATTTTTATTCGATTGACTTTTTTTATTCTATCATCATTATTTTTGTCTTTAGTCATTTTTGGATTGCATAAAGTATGGATAGGCTATTTCAGCACCCCATTGGAAATTATCTGCAAGGTGTATACTAACTTGTTTGAGCATAGCTATCGAGTTCATTCTACATAACCAAAGTTGTCTTTTTGGCTATTCCTGTCCTATTCAACCATTATTTGGCACTCCAAACTAGGGCTTATGTGAATGTGGAATAGTGGAAACTAGAATTTGAACTTTAGTTGAGAAGTGGCACTACCAGAACATAGATGTTGCTTGTTCTATTGCACAGCATTCATTTCAAATTCACTTAAAACATATTTTGTAAACAGAAATTATAATTGGAAGGCCACTAGAAGATTTGACTCTTCTCAAAATCCTTCACTTTCTGAATCTCTTTCATATATGTTATTATCACGACAGTTAAGATACACTTATCCATATTCATACCAATAAGTGGAATTTGTAAAGTTTCCATTCATTCACTCAGGTGAAGTTGCGCAAAGTCTTCTTTTTTAATTTTTTGCAACCTAAATAACAATGAAGTTTTAAAGACCATGGGAATTGTTCTGATCACAAGAGAGCTGTCTTTTTTATATGCATCTCTCCTTGCTGTATGAATAAATTTGACTCGCCCGTAATATCATTTGCCTTTTGATATATCGGTTTGTGGTTTCTCTTTAGGCTCCACGCCACCACCTCAGACATCGTCGTCCCTGGTGAGGCTCAGAGTTCCTTTTTTAAGCCAGCGCCACCCACAGATGCTACTGCTGAAGGGAAGGCTGCGTTACATCCAAGGCGCACTCCAGTGACTGATAAGGAGATTGAAACCGTCATTGTATGTTATCTAATTCTTTGTTTGGTTGGTTTTAAGGGTTTTTTTTATATATTTTATGTGAGGATGTTGGCCAAGCTTGCATCAACTAAATTGCAGTGATACCTTGAGTGTATTTATAGCAACTGAGTACGAAACATTTGTTTACCTAATGTCCTGTCTCGTTCTTCTTTTCAAAGATCTCAGTTGTCTTTGCTTCCTAAAAGTTGGCATTTCATTCTGTGCTCATCTTTCACTTCCATCCAATTCTTCTTTTCAACAGGCAATTTTGCAAAGCAATCGATTATAACCTGATCATTATATCATTCAAGCCATAATGATCTTCCATTATATTATCCTCCACTGATGCTATTCTTAGTACTTCCTCCAACACATTCATCTCTCCTAACATTCAAATTATGCCATGCCAAACAGTTAATAATTTTTCCACTCACAAGATGATGTAATTCACCATTTAGAAAAATGTGGTGCCCTGTTGTCTATGTATAAATGTAACAGTACAACAGCCATGATCCACAATTTATAAGAATTAAGTCAGAAGGCCCTCTACACCATCACTTATTTTTCATTGCATTTAACCATATAAGTTTCTGTAAAAATAAATAAAGCAACAATATGATCAAGGATAGTTCTTTGACATTTAGTATAGCTGCTTCTTGGTGGACAAGTATTTATATGTTTGTTCTAATTCTTACCGAAATTACTTTTCTCAGTGCTTCCTCTGTTTTATTTCTTTGTGGTTTTTGATGGTTGTGTATAGTCTGATCGGAGAATTACTTTATCTGCAGTTAGGAGGCAACTTCTGATGACCCTTGGTTGATTTGGTGAGTGATCGGAGCTGCGATTTTGTTATGTAAAAGAAATGCTAATCCTGTGGATTTGAAAACTGAATAATCCTTGAACTAGTAGTGAAGTCCTTTTTTTTTTACTTACTAGAATATGTTTTTATGTGAGATGATAATGATCACAATCTGCTCTTGCTTTCAGCAATCGAGCTGTGCTTTGGCATAGTGTTCAGCATTAAATATTTGTTAGATATAATTTGTGCATCCATAATTCCATATCCACATTAACTATTTCAAGTGATTTCCAAGTCGAGTCACCAGATTACTCTGTTTGCGCTTCAACCACTTGAATGATGCAGTTCTCTGTTTAGTCTATGAGACACATTATGATGATAATAATCAAACAATCCTGTTGAATCAGATGAAAAGATGATTTTGATGTTCTAGTTACCACTTTATTATGAAAGATCAGGCTACAGGGTATGAGAACTTTTCATAGTCCCATTAAAAATGAGAAGACAACCTTAGCTACGGTTTAAAAAATTTATTCTATTCTTCTTTACATCCATCATTTTTGGGCCCGTGCAAGTCAAGGGTTAGGGAAAAGCTACACGTGCGATATCCTAATTGGCTAATTGTGTAAACCAAAATGAAATACTGGAAAACAAAACCGTGTGAATAATACCCGCGTGTGTGAAAAGATTTCAAACCAACTGCTGAGAAATCCTTATCGCCACAATCGGCCCGTTCGCTCCCCCTCTCATGATCTGGTACTTCACGTGGAGTCCTGAAAAATGTGTGGTCGAAACATGTCAGTATTTGCATGTTCCCAAATGCACACATGAAATTAGTTTCATGAAATTTTTGCATATATTTCCTACAAAAATTTTGAAAGTTATTTTTCTACAAATATTTTGTAAGAACACCCTTCAAAAAGTTATTTATACACAATTTGAATTTTTCAAGGATACCGTTCAAAATAATAATTTATCGTCTTGTTACCTTCGTTGGGCTGGAGATTGGTGTTGACCGCGACAGCGTGGCGACTCACACGTGCCCTGGGCTGCCAGTCGTTCGGCTGCCCAACCCACTTCTTCGTGTCCAGTATCGCTGCATCGCCAAAAAATTAAAAAAATCAAAATCAAAATCTGGACCGTTCAATCCCGATCAAACGAGGATGGGTGGATCGTAGGGACCATCGGCGTTAGGGGAGCGGATGTGCTTGAGGTCGAAGATCACGCCTGTGGCGCCGTTGCTGTGCTTGTCGATGTGGTGGGTCCCGATATCCTCGAACTCCCACGTGCCGTCCTTGTACCCTTCCTCCATGAACAGCTCGATGTGCCTCGCGTCCAGCGTCTGCATCGTCCCTGCACACACACGTGTGATGAGCCCCCCCTTTTTGATCCAGTGATCCGACGGTCGAGATTACTCTCACAGACCTTCGCACGTGTTGAGGTTGCAGACCGGGCATCGGACGAGCTGCAGATCTGGAAGAAAAAAAAAAACGAAACCGCACATCAAACATCGATCGGACGGTCCTGATGAGAATAGATGGACGGTTGAGATTGTTATATACCGGCGATCCAGATCCCGGTCTTGACGTCGTGGACGACGCAAGCGCCGGAGGTTTTCACCGTGGTCTCCGTCAGCTCCCACTCATTGGGGATCTTCTTCGGCAGACAGAGCTCCTCCGACAGCAGCGCCGACTGCGATTCGAAGAAGAACGCGCCGATCCTCATCCAGTCTTTCGCGCCAAAACAAAAAATTCAAAATCTGAAACTAATAAAATGACGAAAAAGCCCTCATTAACGTACCGATGTGCTTCTCCTGCTGACGGAAGGCGTAGGAGTGACTGCCATCTGGCGGAAGATGACACGTGTCAGTTAGTAAACGGTATGGCAATTTCGTAAAAAAGAGGATGGAGAGGGGTTTTGATGTTTACCGAAGGCGGAGACGTAGAGTTTGAACCAGCTGAAAGACACGTGGCAGGGGGAGGGGACGTGGAGGTCGCGGAGGCAGGCGTACTTCCAGATGCTGCCCTCCATGATCAGACGGTGGAACCATCGGTTCGCCATTGCGAGCCTCATTAGGCACTTCCCTCCCAAGTACTTGGCGATCTCCGACCATATGTCCACGTCATACCTGAAAGCCACGTGTCAATATGTGTATGGCGAGTTTTTTGTGATTTTTTTAAAAAAAGAGCCGGGAATTTTTGGAATCTCGATTGTTTCGTTTGAATTCGAAGCGGATGAGCAATTCATCATTACAGTTGCACGAAATTGAAATGTATCAATTGAGTTTGATATCGTGAGGGATTGGAAGATCGGAAAACTAAAAGAAGAACGTGATTATTTTGAAGTTTTGAAGTGAAAGTCGATCGAAAACTTCAGATCTGAAACGATGCAGTAGAATTGATTCTCTATATCAATGTGAAACGAAATTGAAATGTATGAAAGCTTTCTTTCAAATGCGAAATTATATCAATCGAGTTTGAGATCGTGAGAACTAAAAGAAAACGTGCTTAATTTTGAAGATCTGAAATGAAACTCGATCAAAACCTTTCAGATCTGAAACGATTCAGTAAAACAGATTCTCTGTATCACTGTTTCTCCCTGGTTAGCGTTCTAAGGCCTCTGACATCAGATTTCGGTGAATTGAAGCAAGAATTCAGACTTATATAGATCAAATTATCAGATCTATAGCTAGTGATGTGTGTATTACAGAGAGAGAGAGAGAGTACCAGTTGAAGACGGTGTGCGGAGTGAGGAAAGTCGACCGAGGAGACGTACAGCAGGCGATGGCGATTCTTCCTCTCTTTCTAGGCTTCTGCATCTCTTCTTCTCTGTCTTCTTCTTCTTCTTCCTCTTCTCTCTCTCTCTCCCTCTCTCTCTCTCTCCCGCCTGGTTTTGAAATGAAAGGGAATTCCCGTTTGAAGTGTTGTAGGTAAGGCAACACCACGCCTATTTATAGACGTGGATCGAAAGAGAATTTCAATTTTTTTCCTGCGAGATACCCAAAGTCCGTTAGGGTATTTCCGTCATTTTCTTTCAGAATTACCACGTGTACATGGATAAGCACTTTTTACAGGGGTAGTCAATTAGGATTTTCATGGACAAATTGTCCATGTCCATGGATTTGTAAATCTTGTGTTTTTCAATCAGGACATTGGTTTGTGGACAAAAAGTCCAGTGTTATTCAACTGAGACATTATTTCATGGACAAAAAGTCCAGCGTTATTCAACTGAGACATTATTTCATGGACAAAAAGTCCAGCGTTATTCGATTGAGACATTATTTCGTGGACAAAAAGTCCAGTGTTATTTGATTGAGACCTTACTTCGTGGACATAAAATGCAGTGTTATTCGATGGAGACATTATTTCGTGGACAAAAAGTCCAGCGTTATTCGATTGAGACTCTTCGTAGTAGACATTTTGTCTTGTGTTACTCAATTTAAACAGGATTTGTAAAGACTTTCATAAGTGATGGATTTTTGTAGACTTTTTTGGACTTTAGAGAGAGAAATACAAAGGAAAAAGTCATTTTAGAATCCAGTATTGTGAATACAAATGGGTGGGATTCTCATGGACTTTTATTCCAGTATTGTGAATATTTCTTCTTTTTTTTCTTTCAACAAAACTCATTTATGATTTTTATCTCATGCTTTTCATATTTTTATTCACATTTTTTTCTTTATTTATATCTTTTTTTTTCTGAATGTCCATTCGTATGAAATATTGCTCACCTCTGCTTGTGTTGCTCATTTCTATGCCTAAATCATCCACAATTATTTTCTAAAATATAGATTTATTATAGATTTGATTATATGTAAAATGTTTTATTTGACTCTCTACATCTCTCTCTCTCTCTCTCTCTTCCTAATTAAAAACTCATTCCTCTCTATGAAATTCTCTCTCTATCCTCGATTTTTCTCTGGTTTTCGAAATGATGAATGGGAAATAATATCCTCGTTTTGAATGTGTATGGAGGTAAGGCAATACACCACGCCTATATTAATAGACGTGGATCGAGAATGAGAAATTTCAGAATTTGTTCTGCCTGCGAGATACCCAAATGTCCGTTGAGTGGTCTATGTTCCGTCAATTCTTCTATTCTACAGTCTGTGAAAGTTGTCCACGTGTACATGGATAAGCACTTTTTAATCCCCATTTTAAAGACCGAGCAACCATGATCTTAACCGATTTAAGAAACATAAGGTGTGTCAAGGTTTCCAAAAATCAGTACCATAGAATTAGTCACCCAAAAATTAATCAGTAACATTAATAACTTCATATACTAATATATCAAAACAAGTATGTCATGTAAATCTCACATCCACCACCAACTGCATATACTCATCTTATTCAAAACTCAAAAGCATCCCAAAACTGTACATTATTTCCTAACTAAACCCAACATAAAACCTTCTCTTTTTTGAAGAGAACCAAATTCATCAAAAACATTATTACATTTCTACAACAAAAAACAGCATGGAAGAAAAACCACCAATCTTTGCATCACATGACCACCACCATCCCCTGTGAGTATAAATAAATAAATAGCTGAACAAGAGAAAAGTCCCCCTCCCCTCTTCAGTCTTCTATGCAGTAACTGTGTATCTGTTATCTTTCTTTCCAAACATCTCATCCTGGTTAGGAGTGACATCAATAGCCTCCTCTTCTTTCATTAGGTACTTGTCTACCTGTGAAGCTGCCTGCCGCCCTTCGCTGATTGCCCACACAACCAGAGATTGCCCACGCCGGCAATCACCAGCGGCAAACACGCCTTCAACGTTAGTTGAGAAGCGACCGTATTCCGCTTTGAAATTCGACCGGTTGTCTTTCTCCAAACCGAGTTTGTCGGCGATGGTCTGAAACAACAAGCAGTGCAAAATATTTCATTCAACGGTTCTTGCACTTTGAAAATGAAAATATATGTAATGAGTACTCACCGACTCAGGACCAAGAAAACCCATTGCTAGCAGAACAAGATCGGCCTCGATTATCTCTTCCGATCCTTCAACCTCTGTGAACTGGAACCGCCCACTGGCATCTTTGGCCCAGTGGACTCGTACCACCTCGAGCCCCTTCACTACCCCATTCTCATCTCCGATGAATCGCTTAGTCAACACCTCGTAGGATCTCGGGTCTTTTCCAAATTTGGTTGTAGCTTCTTGGTGGCCATAATCCACACGGAATGCGCGTGGCCACTAGTATCACCAAAGCACATGTCAGATGATATGAGAAAAATTGGAAATCAAGAATTGGATGTTTCAATTTACAAATTGAACTTCAAGATATCCAAATTGAAAGGAAAATTTGAATTAAGTTTTGTAAGAGAGACAAACCTGTGGCCATGGGTTGCCGGGAGCTCTACTCTTAGGAGGCTCGGGAAGCAGCTCCAAGTTTACAATATTTGTGCAGCCATGCCTAATGGATGTTCCGATGCAATCAGTTCCCGTGTCACCACCGCCAATGACCACAACCTTCTTCCCCTTGGCGGATATGTAGTTTCCATCTTGCAGGTGGCTGTCAAGCAGGCTTTTGGTATTCGCGTGAAGGAATTCCATAGCAAAATGGATTCCTGTGAACTCCCTTCCAGGAACAGGAAGATCCCTGCATAGCAAAATCACCAATTATTTAAAAATTCCAAACACTAGACAAAGAATCAATGAGGATCTTGGTTGATGGAATGAAAAATCTTTCAAACACAACACAGTTGCACAAGTTTTCAGTCCATATCAAAATTGTTAAGAGCCATTACTTATCCACTAAACAATTAAGCATTTTGTCAAACCTCTCATCCTACGAGGTAAGGGAAAAGCATTTAAGATTACCTTGGCTTGGTAGATCCACAAGCCAAAACAATGGCATCATTCTCAGCATGAAGCTTGTCAATGGAGTACAAAGAATCTGTCCCAACGTTAGCATTCACCACAAAATTGATCCCTTCTTCGGACATGAGGTTGACGCGCCGCTGGACAATGTTGATCTTGTCTGCTTTCATATTGGGAACTCCATACATCATCAGACCACCAATGCGATCAGAACGCTCAAAAACCGTAACCCAATGGCCCATCCTATTCAGTTGATCAGCAGCAGCCAAGCCAGCCGGACCACTTCCCACAATAGCAACTCTCTTTCTGCATCCACAAACATAGTATTCTATGAGGTCAAATGACCAACAAATTGGAGGTGAATACATTTTGATAAACTGAAGATGATAGAGAGGCAAAATTGAACTACAGTAAGAGGCAATAAATAGATAGTATCACTGGAAAATAGTTGATTGTCAACTGGGGTATTTAAAAAAAAAAAGCTGGCCCTGCACAGACAAAGCAACCTATCCTGTTAAAATGACTTGTTTTTTAAACCATAACTACATGGATATGCTTTCTGAGATAAAAGTTAAAACACTATCAAACATGTAATTTTTTCCTCTGATAAGAATGCATGCAGATATACTGAAATGCAATGGTTTGCATGAACTCAATCATAAGTCAGGGAAAAAGGACATCCATGCCTTTGTAGTATGAAGGATGAACAAAATAATTAGGAAAAGAAGTGGTTCATTAAATTCTGATAGCATTGAAAACAATAACAAATTTAAAATACTTTGGAAAATCCAGCAAAAATACGATTTAGCAGTCTCCTTTACATGAATGTAAACATAAATCTGGAAGTTGATGATTAGGAAGAAACCATACCCAGTTCTCTTCAAGGGAGGTCGAGGCACCATCCACCCTTCCTCGAATGCCTTGTCTATGATGGAACACTCAATACTTTTGATAGAAACCGGATTCTCGATGATGCCAAGAACACAGGAACCTTCACAAGGCGCAGGGCATACTCGACCAGTAAATTCTGGGAAGTTATTTGTCTCCAGAAGCCGGTCCAATGCTTCACGCCACCTATTTTGGTGGACCAGTTCATTAAATTCTGGTATTTTATTTCCAAGAGGGCAACCAGAGTTCTCCTGGAAAACAAAATCAAGAATTAAGCATTTTGACCCGAGGAGTAAAGACAACTGAACTTCTGACTTGGAAAAGATACAAAATCTGTATCTACTCTACTTCAAGAATCTATTATTTCAGTAGAGAGTAAGCCTCTAATTCAAAATATTCAGTTGTCTAGTTCACTTGTGCTTTCATGGCTCTCTCGAACTTTCCATTGCTAAACTTCAGTGTATTGATCATTTCCTATAAAAATGAAGACAGCTTCTACTCATTCCATTATTTATTCTCTAGCATTAGTGCTGCTGCTGCATCACATGTGAACTTTTTTAAGATCCCAAAATCATAGTCAATTGGCTTTATAGTGTATACCAGGCAGTAAAAAGGAATGTCTCATTTTGTAGTGAATGTTACATTTGCTGAAAAGAATTACCTAACCAACTAAAAGCTGAAGTATATCTCAATATTTGTGCCATAGAGACATATTGTGTGTGTGCGCGTGTGTGCATGCGTGCATGTATCCATGAGAGATTTCTGAAGAGGTTATACCTGATGACAGAAGGGAGTTCCACAGTCCATGCAACGCGCTGACTGAGTTTTCAACAGTGGTCCAGGCTTTGATTCCTCAGCAACTTCTTCCCAATCATTCACCCGTGTATTAGGATCCCTGTATGAAATACTCTCACGCTCATAATTGATAAAACCTCGGTGCTTGACAGCATCTGAAATTCGGGTAGGCCTCTTCGGTTTTGAGTCAACTTTCTGAGAATTAAAAGTCCACCATGAGCTTCTTAAAGAGAAAGCCAGACAAAATTTCTTATAAAGTAAAAATCTATTCTTAAGATGTCCAGAAAATGTAGTATACATAAATTCTGCAAGGCCCACACTACAATAGGAATCAGATGCACCAAACTGGCCATTTATGATATTCTAGAGAGCAAACAGTATTTGCTAAAACATGGTAACATATATCCTATGATTCTAAAACCGTATGGTTTCTATCATTTACTGTTTGATCCTATTCTTTGTAAAAATCAAAGCAGAAATCAGATTCAACAAATATTTTCTACTACAGGAAAACAAAGACATGGAAATAATCAAACTGTAATTACCAGATCCACTTTGTTCTTCAGAGTTGCAGCTGCCAACTTCTTGAGTTCTTCAAATGCATCCTTCTTCATCAATTCTTGCTCTTCTTGCTCTTTAGCTTCTTCAGCAGCCTTCTCAGCCTTCATTTCTCCAAGTACCCGCTTATAATCCCTTGGAAACACTTTCACAAATTTGTGCAAGAGATTATCAAAATTCGATAGGATATCACTGGCCAGTTCACTGCCTGTGTGGCGCTGATGCTGTTGTATCATCATCCTCAAGATCATAATGTCTTCCTCCTCTTCAACTTTGTCCAGATCCACTAACTCGTGGTTGCATCGAGAGAAGAAATCGTCATCAACATCAAGAACATATGCAATTCCACCACTCATACCAGCCGCAAAATTCCTCCCAGTTTTTCCAAGCACAACCACAGTACCACCTGTCATATACTCGCATCCATGATCACCAACACCCTCAACAACCGCTTTAGCACCTGAATTACGCACAGCAAATCTCTCGGCAGCCATTCCATTGAAATATGCCTCCCCACTTGTTGCCCCATAAAGAGCAACATTACCAATCACAATGTTTTCCTTGGGGTCAAACTGGCTACCTCTTGGAGGATAAACAATGATCTTGCCACCGGATAACCCTTTTCCAACATAGTCATTGCTATCACCTTCAAGTTCAAGGGTTATTCCAGGGCATAGAAAAGCTCCAAGGCTTTGACCGGCATTTCCATTCAGTTTGATGTGAATTGTATCCCCTGGAAGGCCATTCATTTTGTACCGCTTTGTGACTTCATGACTAAGCATTGTTCCAACTGCGCGATTAACATTTCGAACTGCCATCTCAACATATACAGGAAGGCTTTTTTCTAAAGCAGATTTGGACAGTGAAATTAACTTTTGGTCCAATGCCATGTCCAAACCATGATCTTGTTTCTGGATGCAATATTGAGCAGCATCAGGACGAATATCAGCTGCAGGTCTGAGCAGCAATGAGAGGTCAATGTTCTCCAGTTTTTCATTGTTTTTTACGACATTTTTGTCAACTTCTAACATGTCAGAGCGACCAACCATCTCAATGACTGTTCGAAATCCAAGCTGAGACATGATTTCACGCACCTCTTCAGCTAGCATAAAGAAAAAGTTAATCACATGCTCAGGTTCCCCTGCAAACTTCTCTCGAAGTACAGGATCTTGAGTCGCAATGCCAACAGGACAGGTGTTTTTGTGGCACTTCCGCATCATAATGCAGCCAAGCGTTATGAGGGGGGCAGTGCTGAAACCAAATTCTTCTGCACCAAGAAGAGCAGCAATGGCCACATCCCTTCCAGTCTTTAACTGTCCATCAGTCTGGAGAACAGTTCGGCCACGAAGATCATTTGCAACTAAAGTTTGGTGTGTCTCGGCCAAGCCAAGTTCCCAAGGAAGTCCTGCATTCTTGATTCCAGTCCAACGGGAAGCACCTGTGCCTCCATCATGACCAGAGATCAGTACATGATCAGCATGTCCTTTGACAACACCGCTAGCAATGACTCCAACACCAGCCTCAGATACAAGCTTAACACTGATTCGAGCCCCAGGATTAGAGTTCTGCGGAGAGGTAGAGAAAGAAAAAAATTCAGAATTTCAAATACCGACTCAATGATGTTTGATTCATTTTCAAACCCCCACAATGTTTACATTGCCTGATTCTTCACCCCAAAATAAACTATACTTCCAATGGCAGATTGTAATGCATCAAATATATTTTCACATGAAAAGAATATAAAGGAGTTGAGAAAATAATGTTGAGAGATGCTAACCGTCAGAGTGACAAAAGGGAAACAAAAAGCATATGAATATACAAATTTTACCTTGAGGTCGTGAATTAGTTGAGCAAGGTCTTCAATGGAATAAATATCATGGTGTGGTGGGGGACTGATGAGCCCTACACCAGCAGTGGAGTTTCTGGTGACTGCAATATCACCAATAACTTTATGGCCTGGTAGTTCACCTCCTTCACCAGGTTTTGCTCCCTGTGGTAAAAGAAAGCAGATATCATCACTAACGAACCCAAATAACGAAGAAAAACAGAATTTCTGTCAACATATAACCTCACCAAACGTCAAAGGTATACATCAGTTAAAGACACAAAGCACAGAGGTGCTTTGAACTCAGCAACATCTGTCATGAACATAAATTCATAAAGAAGAGGAACTTCTGTTCCAGCAGCAGCAATACAATACATGCATGTGATGCCTGCGGCCCACCAGCTAAACTTTGAAAAGGTGGTAAGTGATTTCCAAAAGATTGAATCTATACCTGAGCCATCTTAATTTGCAGCTCATCAGCATTCGTGAGATAATAACTTGAAACTCCAAATCTCCCACTAGCGACCTGCTTAATTGAACTCCTCTTTTGGTTCCTTGAACCATCAGGAAGAGGCTCCATCCTAGATGGGTTCTCGCCTCCCTCACCTTTATCACGAAAGCACAATTAAATGGAATTATTGTCAACACCATATCATTGCAGACAAGAAGATATCATGATTCATGTAAAAATGATTCAAAAGGGTGCGAAGAATAGACAACTAGATTCACAGAAATAATATAAACATGTCAAAAAGTCATAAGTGGATATACATAATGTATGGAAAGTACAGAATTTTTTCTCACACAAATAGATCTGGAACACTAGGCAGAGTGCTTATGTAACAAATGAGTAAATATGAAAAGAAAAAAAAAACTATGATTTAGCAACCAAGAACTTCAAGCAACTGTATTTTGCTAGTGTGTTCTAAATGGATTAAAAAATTGATGATTAAGCCCCTCACGATGCAGGAGGTTTCCAGCCTTTAGGACATGTAAAAAGTATTTGGAAGCCTCTTCAGATGTCAGAAAATCAGCAGGAGACTTTTCACTAAATGCACAACCATGATTCAGAAAATCTGCTTCACAATTGTGAAATATTTATACAATAAAAAATTCATGATCATGTTCCACAAAATTCACATCAAACAAATGAATCAATAGAAAAATGAGAGGCGTGTAATATTAGCTGTGTTCCAAATTATTATAATGAAAAGGATTAAGATTTAACATGATGAGTAGAAAAAGCTGCTTCTTCTATAAGGAAAAAATCCAATGTTAGAATTCCCAAGAAATGGGGCATATGCAATGTTGGTAACACAACATACCTGTGTTAGATTTCCCCCAATCTTGTTCATTGCAATAGCCAAGGTGGTATGAGCCTCCAGAGATATTGAACCGTAGCTCATGGCACCAGTACAGAAACGCTTCACGATCTCGCTAGCAGGTTCCACTTCCTCTAAGGGGATTTTCTCTTTGACATCTTTAAATTTCAAAATGCCCCTCAAATTACAGGTCTGATTGAGCTCCTGTACTCGTTTGGAGTATTCTCTATATGCAGCGACGCTGTTGGATCTAGCTGCTTCTTGCAGCTTTGCCATTGCAAGAGGATCATTAAGATGAACCTCACCGCCTTTTCTCCAGTGATAGTCACCAGGATTGGGCAGGGCCACTGCCTCTGCACTTCCAGGAGGCAAAGTCCTACTAGGAAATGCAAGCTCATGCAATCGAAGGGCATCCCCAGCTAACATTTCAAAGGTTGCACCCTCCACTCTGCTTGGAGTACCATTGAAACATTTCTGGATCACCTCAGAAGAAAGGCCAAGTGCTTCAAAAATTTGGGCACCCTTGTAAGAGGCCAAGGTCGATATGCCCATTTTGGCAAGAACTTTCATCATCCCATAACTGCTTGCTTTAAAGTACCTTTTGACAAGATCTTCCCTTGAGAACAACTCGCCATCAGCTTTAGGAGGGATTTTTCCATCAACCTGCAACCGCCATACAGTTTCTATGGCTAAATAAGGGCATATAGCGTCTGCCCCGAATCCAACCAAGGTGCAGAAATGATGCACTTCGCGTGGCTCAGCAGATTCAACCACTAAACCAATACGTGTGCGCTCAAGCTTGACACCAAATGCTGATGGACAGCACCAACTGCGAGAAGGGAGCTCACAGCGACACGCTCCGGTGAGAAACCTATGTCATTACCAAGTAAACAATTTAGGAATAAAAGCAAAAATAACAAGTTACAAGAAAACACATGCACACATTATAAGAGAGATCGCCCTTGTTAATCAGAGTGGGAGAACACACTCATTAATATGACTCAATGAGAATTTTTAACACCGTGTTTATACACACACACACACACGGTATTATACATGCATACAGATAACTACAGCATAATGGTATGAGCAACGCAATGCCTAAAATTGGTTTTATTGCAAAATGTAAGTCAAGAATGGGGAATTGTCATCTAAAATGAGGAGTTTAAACAGATATGAGTTGATGAATCCTAACCTCTGTCAGATAACACACACACACACACACGGTATTATACATGCATACAGATAACTACAGCATAATGGTATGAGCAACACAATGCCTAAAATGGGTTTTATTGCAAAATGTAAGTTAAGAATGAGGATTTGTCATCTAAAAGGAGGAGTTTAAACATATATCAGTTGATGAATCCTAACCTCTGTCAGATAATACCAAAGTTGTATAACCATCACGAATAGCGGCACGTGCTTCTGAACATATCCTATCCAGGGTCTCTTCTAAACCCTTCCTCCCACGCTTCTTATCATAGGTGATATCAAGAACCTTACTTCTCCATCCTCTGTAGTTCATCTTTTTAACAGCTTCCATTTCTTCAATAGACAGGAGAGGACCCTTCAGGACAAGGCGGTTACACTGCTCCTCAGTAGTCTCAGTCAAGTCTCCTTCAGGACCAATCATACATTCCATGGAGGTCACTATTTTCTCCCGGATTGGATCGATTGGTGGATTTGTCACCTGAGCAAACATTTGCTTGAAATACTCAAAGGTGAGCTTCTCCCTGTTTGACATTACAGCTAGAGGAGTATCATTTCCCATGGAACCAAGTGCCTCATCAGCATCTTTAGCCATGGGCAACAACAGCATCTCCAACGCTTCCACAGTGTACCTGCATTGCACGTGAGGAAATTCATCAATTATTCACAGTCCAAACAAATAACATATACCATGAGTAGGAAATTTCATATTCTAGATTTTTATATTCTATTTACCCAAAAGCCTTCAGTGGAGCCAACAAACCATGAATACCCATGTTCTCCATGTTATCATCATGGCTTTCAACCTGCAAGAACAAAATATTAATTAAAAATCAGGCTTCCACAGAAGTAATGCTGAGTTAGAATATGATATCCATATTAAGCACTTACTGCCACTACTCCAGTTACTGTTGGTGGGATTCTGTCAGATGAAGGTACAGAGTCCACGATATCCTTGAGCTCTATCTTCTGTCTATCAAGCCACTCCCCATAAGGTCTAGCAAGAGAGTACTGCTTCTTCAAAGCTTCATCATCAACAACTATATGTTTTTCAAAATCTACCAGTAGCATCATTCCAGGGTTGAGCCTTCCTTTCCTGCTAACATCCTCAGGAGGGATGTCAACAACACCAACTTCACTGGCCATAATCACTCGTCCACTATGTGTAATATAAAATCGGCCTGGACGCAGCCCATTACGGTCCAGAGTTGCTCCAAGGTAGCGGCCATCCGTAACTATAATATTGCCAGTACATGAGATCATCATCAGAGTTTGTTCAGACTGCAAAGTAACTATAATACTTTCATGTATAAAGTAAAACTTTACATGATATAAGGGCAGGTCCGTCCCATGGTTCCATCAGAGCTGAGAAATATTCATACAAAGCCTTCCTCTCGGGATCCATGTTTTCATCATTCTGCCATGCCTCAGGGATCATCATCATGACTGCTTCAGGAAGACTTCTACCAGCTCGAACCAGAAGTTCAAGAACACCATCAAATGCTCCTAAAAATTGAACAGACCCGATGAGGAAAATCAAGAAAAATAATGTGAACATATTATTAATGCACCTGATAATGTTTGTGAGTAGGTCAGACAAACATGGTTCTGACGAAGTGCATGTGTGTGAATGTACTGGTATACATAAAGTGGCAAAACAGTGGATCCATATCCTTGTCTAATTGCAGCATCATGTTACCACAGGTCGAACCTGAATCTGATGAGCTAGCATCAACGATTGGTAGAAGTTTCTTCATTTCATTTTTGGATAAGCCAAGTTCTTTGCACTTCAAAAGACCCTCTCGTGCCTTCATCCTGAATAGAAATACAGAGGAAAGGTTAAGAAAACCAGTCGCAATCCTTATCAAAACAGAATCACATGGAAACTATAACTTGAAAGGCACTATTTGAGATCTTCTGACATACCAATTTACATTTCCTCTAAGTGTGTTGATCTCTCCATTGTGACCCAAAACACGCATAGGTTGAGCACGATCCCAGCTAGGAAATGTGTTTGTTGAGAACCGAGAATGGACCTGCATTAACATAAAATGACTCAATAACTTCCTTGCATTTACCTGTCTTTGTCTGGTGGGACTAAAATGTAATCCGAGAAATTATGGTGGATTTAGCTTGGGGAAACAGAAAACATCAATTTTGCATAGCTTGAGGACCAATACAGAGTATCATGAAAACCCTAAGCTACCTTGACCAAATACAATTTTCCTTCCACCTCCAAATTGGTAATCTCATCCTCAAGTGATTGACCATAGGAAGCACTGCATCAAGTTCTGCAACATGGTTTATGTGTATCAACTATCAAGGTCTCTTGTCAACTTACCGAAGGCATCCAGTACCCAAATGCAAACAGTAAGCAAGACAGAACTTAAGAAAGCACTGACAGTATGACGCCATAAAACTCGTTGCTCAAGCTTACATTGTTCTGTTACCAGTGACTTCCCCATGCTGCTCGCTGTTTGAGCACAGAGATTGAGAATAAATAAGAGTCACAAATAGGGAGAATATTTACCAGGGCCATGTAGCTCGTAAACCTTTCATTATCAAGGTCTCCATAATAGTATCCCTTCAATTGATCTGGCTTCAACTGACCCTTATAGACAATTGTTCTACAGAAAGAAAGGGAAGAAATGATCAGATGCATGTCAACAGGAAAGCAAAAGAACATTCATCTCTCATAATTGCGACTCTGGAAAAAGGTACCTTGAAGATAAAGAACATATATAGAAGTCCTTCACTCCACCATGCTGGAGGTTTAGTGCTGCTCGAATAGCCACCATAGAAACCCTTCTCAATATGTACATCTATAAAAGCAGGAATATTAATAATAATAACATTTATTTTAAAATAATATTCCCATAAAAAAGAGCCAACTAAGTAAGATGGAATAGAATTCCCACCTGCTGCTCGAAATCAGCTGTTGATCTTGGACTTGGAGTCAAAAATACTTGCTCAATTACAGGTTCTGTTTGTATGGCAGATTTTCCCAAATCAGTATTGTCAGTCGGGACAGAGCGCCAGCCAAGAACAATATGCCCCAATGACTCTGCAACCTGCATGCAACATTGAATGAAATGAATTTGGCGGAGTCATCATTTAAACAAAAAAATGTTGCAGGAAAAATAATGTTGTACAAATAAAATGAATAGAACAGTGTAAAGTTAGATCAGACACCTCAACAAACAAACAAAAAAACCATTATTTTCCTTTTTAAAAAAAACAAAAAACATTGACCAGGGTTGGTAGAGCGCGTCTACCTTTCTTCAAAAAAAAAAAAAAACATATGCATACGCAACCCCCAAATGACTTGTAACCAGACACTTGAAAACAATACCAGACTCCCACTGTTGAAATGACGAGAAGTTTATCAAAATGTTTGTGGAATTATACTGTGTGCTTCAACATGTAAGATGCTTTGGAAAGTCAACTTTGACTCCAAACTTTGAGTGAGGAGAAGAAAGTACCGAGGAAGAACAGAAAGACATCGAGAGGGTGGAATGAGGAGTTGGCAGGGTGATGAATGAATGTATGAAAAAGGTAAGTTTTTACTAAGAGGTGGTGCCCATCCTCCGAAGCTAATCAATTTCAGTTTCTGGTTTTAGCAACTGAGTTAGTATGGTTCTCAGTGTTCCTGTCTTTCCCACTCCTTGGCTTGTCCTAAAAATGGTTTCAAATACTGTATCTCTCATCCATTTGACAATCTTCACCAAGATAAGAGATATCTCATGTCTGCACATGATATAAAGATCTCTATACCTACTTCTCAGCCAGTCCATACACACCAAAGTTCAAAATTTAATAAGATTGCACTGACGAGTTGACTAGGAAGAAATAAGAAAAAGAATAGCATATAGATTGCAGGAACCTTCACGTTATCCATACTATTTCCTGCTCAAATTCATAGTTATACATTTTAAATTCATTGGAAAAAATTTATGTATAAAATGGTTCGTTTCACATCATCTTTATAGACCTAGTCGTATCAACGAATTATTATGGCAGACAACTACAAGGACGTCCAACTGAATCAAACCTGAATTCCCATGGACTTGTCAAATCCATGAGAACCACAAAAAAAAAGGTGGGAAACATGTGAACTGAATTAAAACTCAGTCTCCATATTAGCAATATTTGTCACATTTGACTAAACAGAGACAAGATAAGATATCATAACACACGTCAAATGCAAAACCATCTTTTTCTTGATTGCTGCACAAGTTCGACTCGGATGAGCAAACTTATCCAAAAAAGAAAAAACAATCTAACAAGGCAACAAAAGTGTCCAATTAGCGGCACATATTTTATATATCAAATAACTATCACACACAGCCACAATTTAAAAAGATATAAAGGAAAAGAAAGAATCCAAGATTAATTCCACTTATGAGGGGGGGATAATATTTTATAGAAAAACTCAGGCGTTTCACAAAAATTCACCTTTGTGAACACAGTTTTGCTCTCTTCCCGGCGACCTTCCGCGGTCGGCAGGAAAAACATGCCGACCGCATACTCGCCAGGCGGTGGCAGCTCGATACCCACATCCTTGGTGACCTGATCATCATAAGCAGTCAGTTGTCAACATCCATATGTCCCAAAAAAAGACGATATACAAAAACCCAAACCAATAATCCAAAGGAAAGCCAAAAAATCAAAAAACTTTACCTCTGCAAAGAAATCATGAGGGAGAGCTGTAAGGATGCCAGCCCCGTCGCCGGTGTTCGTCTCACAACCACATGCACCCCGGTGGGCCATCCGTCTCAACATCTCTATCGCATCCGTTACCTGCAAAAATCGACGGCCCAAATAAACACCCCCAACAAATCCAAACCAATCAAAACAAAATCATCCATAATTTAATAAAAGCACAGTTTCTTTTTTAAAACTCACAGTCTTCCTACTACAAACTCCAGAGAGCTCCGCCACGAATCCGACCCCACACGAATCCTTATCAAACGACGGGTCATAAAGTCCAAGCGGCTTCTCCGGCACCTGAGACAGAGCCATCGAAGGCCCTACGACGCGCAGTCTGGGCGATCGACCAGGTCCGTCCGATCTCCAGAGCTGGAGCCTCCGTTCCGGTGCGGAAGCTCGAATCCTCCTCCCAAAGAGGAACCGGCTTTCCAGCGACACCGCTGCCGGACGCCGCATCGGGAGGGGGCATCGCGCGGCCCGGATCGATCCAACTGCGCCGCTCCTCCTCACGGAAGGTGGACCGACCGGATCGCTCCTGAACCGAACTGCGGTACCTGAAATGGCCGCCATCGCTTCGTTATTGGAGAAGTAGAAGACGCGGCGATTGTGCCTTCGTTTCCTATTAAGATTGTTTTTCCTTTACAAGAGCTTCTCTACGGTTCAGATCCAAGATCAACAGGAGATCTGGATCATAAGAACCGATTGGGATTTTTCGAAGATCGATTGAACAGAAGATTCAAAAATAAAAGTTTGATTTATTAAAAAAAAGGGGAATTTTTTTTTACACAAAATCGTTACAGACGAAGCGCTCTCTCTCTCTCTGAAAATGAGAAAAGAGAACCTGAGGCGGTGGTTTATTTATAGTGAGGTTGTGGGACCCAATATTGGTGACATGGAATCTGGGAGTGGGGTCCACAAGGACGCGGCCACGTGGACATGATTGACCTTATGCGGCACGCGACAGCCGTTTGAAGGTGGGGCCCATCGGGAACCCCCCGAACCGCACCGTAGCTTCGGTGCCGAGCCTCCGCGGCTCGTGCTTTGAGGTGGGGTCTACAGTTTTGGAATTATTTAATTTAATACTTTTTATATTGTAATCAGATTCAGAATTTTATTTATTAATGAATAAATATGTCAAGTATCTGAATACCCGGTTCAGTATATAATTTTAAAAATATGCCTAAACATGATTTATTGACTCGTTTATATGTTGAATCATTATTTCTTTGGTATTATATTCACCCTTGTTTACTTAGATTAAAAATTTTAATTTTAAATGTTTAAGATTTAGGCTGCGTTTGGTTCAGCTTATTTTCAGTACTTATTCTGCTTAATGCGAAAAATTCAGTATTTATTTGTTATGTTGGCGTTTGATTCACATCCAAAGAAGCACTGAATACAATCCGTTTCAGTTAAAAATAGTCTTAAATATTCCGTGATTCAGATGTCACTTATATTTCCGTCTTCAGATTCTATTATTAGCGTCAACGTGAAAAGACTATAAATAGCATCGATTTAAATAAGTTTGTTAGAATCTTTTTAATTTTTAGGAATTGTTTTAGGTTTTTTTTTAGTTAAAAAACTATAAATAGCGGTCTCACCATCATTGTAAAATAGATTATTCAAAAGTGATAAAAATTATTTTTTTTAATTTTATTTTGTGGGTCAAAGATTTATTTCAAAAAAATTCTTCTTGAAAACATTGATGTTCTTCTTTCCCATCGCTGTCGCGTCACGAGTACATATAAATTGTTTTTGTAAAAGGTATAATCATTAAGTCATATTTAGATAAATTATATATATATACATAGCTTTCTCCCAATTCCATTTTTCAAATAAAATAAATCTAAATCTATTTTCAAACGAATTTAGAATATGAGTTTAATAATTCTGGTGATATATTCCTTCGATGAAATACGATAAAAGATGTGATAAAAAAAAGATAGTGTTGACTACAATAACAATAAATGAGGATAAACAAGAGTATAGAGACAAATGTTATGTACGTTCTGCTTCACAGTACATGCATGTTGAGACATATTAAAGGGTATTTTGATCATGTTGGATAGCAATATGAAATTAGAATTTTTATGTATGTGTGTTTATTAATATGCAATTGAGGTAATACTTTCTAACTTACCAAAAAAAAAAAACTCTTCTATATTCAACATATTAACAACAACTTTATTACCTGCAGCCTTATATTTAGACCCCTGGTATAGAAACACATCTATCTACGTTTACATGGGTATGCATCATACTATCATTTCACATGAAAATTAATTAATGTCAAGATATATTTCAAAAAAAAAGGCCTAGATTACATATTAAGTCATGAAATCATAAGTATATTATAAAACATTAATTGCATGTAATTATATATTAAAAATAATCATTAGGAACCAATTTTTTAACAGTCACTTAAATTTACTTATTTATTATTTGTAAAAATGTTTCCTTTCACTGTGTTTTCAAAAAAAATCAATTACTATACAGTTTTTTTTTTTTACACACACATAAATAACAAATGCGAATAGGTATAAACATGATATTAGTTTTAAAAAAAAATTGGAATAGTATAAGCAATCCTCTCTTTTTCTTCATTTTTTTTAAAAAGAAAATTAAATATTTGTATCTGATTTTATTCAGGAACATTGAATTACAAATTCTGAAAATGATCGAAGACAGGAGATGGAGGTACATAGAAAACAAACACAAACTAAAGAAAGCTAAACAAAACATGGACTCTGACAAGTCGGGTAGAAAAGACTCTTCTTCTTCATTTTTAAACATATATTTTTTTGAAACGCAGATTCTTTCCAGATCGAAACGCCCACCTAAAAAACTTTGTTTGTTGGGCGATGAAAATGAAAGACAAATGTCTGTGGGCAATGGACGCCCTCTTTGGGGGACCACTTTTTTGATGTTCACAATTATGTAGGCGTGAATTTCTTCATTGATCCGTTTTGAAGCACAAATCAGTGTACGGTGTATTAATTAATGTCATATCGAAGAATTTTTAAATGTAAGTATATATGAGATTAACGTAACAACCGAATAATCAGTCTTTTTTGTGTGATAATCACTGTACGTAATTCTTTTGAAAGCTGAGCTGAATAAATAGACATACGTTTTGTATTTGTACAATTTGTTTGTTAGTTCTCCGTCATTGTCATAAGAATATTTTTATTTTTATTTTTTATTCCATTAAGCATGCCCCTTAACTGATTACAATGGGCTTTTATAACTTTACTATTTATATAACTAATTATTATTTTTTATACAATACTGTAAACAATATGTGAAAAAATTATATGATATTTAAGATGTGTATATATACATATATATATTTGTATGTTTTGGTTGAAAAGTCATAAAGAATTGAATTTGAACTAGCCCCCGTTTGATATAGAATAAGACTTATTCTTGGATATACAGTTATTCTGATATAATTGAGTATAAATAAGGATAAATTAATTTTGTATTTGGTTGTGTTTTGAATTATTCTCATTGGTAAACGTAAGAATAAATGTTTTGTTGATTAGGTAATATGTGAATAAAATATGTATAAATATTTATAAAATATGAAAAAATAATGATAGTTGATTTGACATGTGATTTATAAGAGGTGAAGAAAGTTGATTTGAAAGTGGACCCACATATTCTTTAGGTGGAATAACCTATGACAATTTTAATTCCAGGGGTTAGTTGGAATCCATATACCACTTTATATCAATTTATTCTGACATATTTTATCATAGGTATACTGTGTTGTCAAACAATCTAATAAGCTTATCCGACTTATTTCACTGCTTATCTAGGTTTATTTGACATCCAATTGGAGATTAAAACTCCAACTCAAACTCGTTTAAATTTTGGATTGTGCTACATTTAATCCGTTCAAGTTGCACCAATAAGATGTTGAAACGTGAGGGGAAGGGGGTTAGGTAAGTTAGTTGACCACGCTTTGGTTGATGTGTTCCCGCTCTTTTGCTAACCCGCGCAAAAGGGTTCAGACTGCAGAGGGAGGTGTCGGTGGCCAACGGTTTACGCCGCCAACTGTATAAACCGTAAATCAGGTGGCGTTATGAGGCACTGTTTATTGATTTCGTAGTTGCTAAAAAAATCGATACACGGTTTAACATGAAAAAACAAAAGGAAAGGAAAAGAAATAAAGAAATTTTTTGTTGGGAGTGCTGTTCGGATGCATGGATAAGGAAGTATGGATAAGTGGATTGGCTTATATATATTATATTATATTATACATGATTGATTGGGTAGGATAAGAATCGGTGCCGTACTTTATTCGTTTTTCAATTTCATCGGCTAAATATAATTGAAGCACGTGAAATTATATCTTCTGACAATTAAAAGGAGGGTGATTGATTGGATATTTATATAAGTTGTTTTGGATAGACACGTAAATTATCATTATGTTTATATCTATTTTAGAATGCAAGACTTAACCAATGAAATAAATGATTTTTTTTTTTTTGTTTAATTGTGTTTTTAATAAATGATAAAAGTTAAAATATATATTTGATTGATGAAAAATAATAAATAAGATATAAAAAATTCATTTAGAATATAGATCATTGATGTAAAAGATATGTGATAGGAGGTGATTGAAAATAAAAAAAATTAAAAATATGAGACTCACTTGTGATCGATTGTTATTGAAATAGGCTAATTCCATGGGTTATGGAGATTATTATATCAATTTATTCTTTGCTGTTCCAATATCCAAATATCACATTATTCTCTCACCCAAACATCTTTTTTTCTCTATTCCATGCCTAGTTTTACTTATTCTCTTATTATTACTCCACCCAAATAGCCCTATAGGGTTAGGTCTTTAGCCCCCGTTTGATTCAAGAATAAGATCTGAAATAAGTGAAAATTAGTCATAATAGTTTTAAAACGAGTATTTGGAAGGTTAAAATAAATAAGAATCTGTATGTAAGAATTAACTGATATAAAATGATATATGGATTCCAATCAACCCTTGAAATTAAGTTATTACAAGTTATTCAATTCAAAAGTATATGTGGTTCACTATCAAATTAATTTTCATCATTTTTTTACTTTTTATAAATTAATCTTTATCCACATATTATTCAAAGTTGATCCAAGTAACAAAAAATTATTATTATATTTTATAATGAGAATAATCCAAAACACAACTAAACAAAAAAATCAATTTATCATTATTTTTATTAAAAGAGGTATAAACCTCATAATAACTTAATTTTCTATCCAAATGGGGGCTAAAGATTAGAATAATTATATTGTTTGATTTTTTGGATACGATTAATGGGCTGATTTCTATTGATGCATTGATAATTAGATTTAGTTTGGCATTCAATCTCTTTCTCGTTTATTAAAACACCTAAATTTTTTACTAATTTATAATTTTTCATTTCTATGTTCAGGGAAATTTATGAATATCCTTATTATAATTTCTCATTTCACATAATCTATCATAATTGGATTCCTTATAAAGGAAATTTCTCCTTTTAGAAGACTGAAACAAAGTTATAAGTAAAACTCTCAGCCAGTTGAGCAAGAGGATAAATGAGAGAGAAGGCGATAAATGGAGATAAGTAATTGAATACAATTTATACATTTATTATTAAAAATCTGAATAATTTTCAAACAATTGAACTGATTTTAAAATAAAAATAAGAATTCTATTCTTTTCATTTAAAGACTAGGATAATATATATCCACTATTTTTATCATGATTTTAAATAAAGACAAAACTCATAGACTTTTATTTTCTAAAATTTGAATAACTTGTGCTCAAAATCTTATTCCCTTGTGAGAGTAAAAGTATGAAAAGAAGAAAAATATAGGTATATAAATGATTAAAGAATAATTACCTCATTTATTATCAAAAATATTCGAGATACAATTCTCTTAGTTTAAAATGAAAATGAGGAAATTTGGTTTTACCTAAATATTGCAATCTTTTATCTACGAAGATAAATGTGATTTTGAGTAGATTATATTGAAGTTATTTTATTTTTTCTCCTTTTTATTTTGATTCTCCCATTCGACAATATATGACCAAAATCAAAACCATTGAAAGTTTTTTTTTTTTTTACTCGAGGGATCTCCCGTAGTTAGCTTTTCAGCCATCGAGCTGGATAGTCTACATTCACCTGGGTGCTGGATAGTCTACATTCACCTGTGTGTCTTAATACCACAAAAAAGTTTTCAATGAACCATTGAAAATTGAATGAATTAAGCCCGGATAACTCCATGAACAGAAACTTCAAACCTATTGAATGAGCCAAAACATGCCACTGTCAATGTTGGTTATGGGACAACATTGAAATTATCCATAGTTGGGTCCCCCTGTTCACCAAGCTGTGTTTGAAGACGAGAAGCGTTTCGCTTTCAAAATCCTATATCTGTATTGTACGTGTGGCCTGTAAATGAGTAGCAGATTGTGGACTTCGTTTGCATATGTTGAATCATCACCAATAATTCAATGAATCCATTGAGAAAAAAAGCCCCAATAATTTGGTTTGCTTTGGCTGATGCATGAATGATAGATTTGGACACTTCTGCATTCACCTCGAAGATGTCATGTCTTCCGCGTATATGAAATTATCTTATAGAAATATATATATTACGAAGGGTTATTTAGTTTCCACCTGGGTAAAACAGGCAAATTATTAAAAAAAGCTCCCTAAAACATTATATTATTATATACACTCCTTTAAAATGTTGTCATACTTTGAAAAAAGAACAGTCAATAAATTAATAATGTTGGACGAATATTTCATCTCAACACATGTATATGGACTATTTTATCTTTTTTATTAATAAAAAAAGTCTTAAATATCCTTCTTTAATATCTTGAAATATCTTAGAAAGTACTGGAAATTCATTTTTGACATAAACGGAGCTTTAAGAAAATGTTTTATTCGATAAAAAAAAAACCAGTAATCTTTAAATATAATATTCCACCACATTGATCTCAAAAGACCTTTTTCACTAATGAAGATGGTAAAATAATCAATGTATATATGTTAAGATGAAATATTCCTCTCACATTCTTAGTTTGTTGACTATTGAATTTTTTACAAAATCAAGTAACATTTTAAGGTGATTATCATAATATTGTTTTCAGGGGGTTTTTAATCATTTTCCTGTTTTAGAAGGGGTGGAAATTAAATAACCCTATT